>CM060627.1:6235880-6473380 GCA_030578275.1 Meda fulgida | reverse complement strand
CCAGAGCGAGGGCCACCAAAATGAGTACAATCTGACGAAAATAAAGAGCGAGAGATTAGAATTCACCAATCTAGAGCAGACGGAGTGAGAAGCGCCAGGACGCTCTCAGACAGACTAGCAGTCCTCCATGGGCGTCTCGGTCAATGTTATGATTATTTCCATTTTTCACAGAGTCTTTGAAACTGCGACGGAGGTGCCAATGGCCTGATTAAAATTCAATTAAATGATTTTCCTGGAATAAATGTTATCAGCTCCACTCATTTGCACGAGGTAACCTTGGCTCAGAGCTAGAAACAGACGTTCATATGAGAGCGAGGAATATAAGAGTGCAGGAAGGGGCAAAGGAGGGAAGAGAGCATTACAGAAAATGGAAATACTTGGACACATCATTCAGAGTCTTTGCAATGCCAGATTGAAACAGTGGCCAGATATAATTCAAGAAAATTAGAAGAATGTTCTGATGGGATGTCATTTCGAACAAAATCAGCCAAATTGATGTTCGTTTGGAGTTCGTTTTTGGGAGTTTGAAACAGCTTGCCAAAGCAAACTTTCCGGAAAAGTTTAATCCGGCTGGTAAACACCTTTGAACTTCCACTGGTCCATGGTGATTACGTAATAGGTAAGTGTGGCTCTGAAGGTGATGATACACAGGACAACTTTTTGAGCAATGTTGCTGGGCAATCTTGGCACACGGCACTTTACTCATTGAAAATGGGCAATACATTTCTATCTGGATAATTTAGATCAGTCGTGGGCCCTGTGTCTCATCTGGTAGCCCTTTGACGGCAACATTGCCAAGCAACATTGCTCAAAAAGTTGCCCTGTGTATAATCACATATAGTAGAAATCTATGTAATTCTAATTGAAAGCAATACTGAAACTATTTTTTTTTTCATGTTTAATATGGAAAATCGGTTCAGTTTAAAGCTATCTATTTTATAAAGTGCTATATTAATAAACATGAGGTGACTTTACTTGACTGGAGGGCTGGATTGCAGAGCTTGTGCAAAAATCTACATCACTATAATCAAATGCTTTCTTAACTGCTGTTTTCTCACGGCTGTCATTATTGTTGTTTGTTTATTTTGTTTTTGAGAGGAAATTATGGAGCACATAGCTACATGTTCATCTAAACATCCCTTTCGTTAACAGTACATCACTGCAAAGGTATTTGAAACTTATTTTTATCCCTAAACGAAGAATGAAAACTTTCTTGTGAGTATATCAGGTCCTAGATAGATAGATAGATAGATAGATAGATAGATAGATAGATAGATAGATAGATAGATAGATAGATAGATAGATAGATAGATAGATAGATAGATAGATAGATAGATAGATAGATAGATAGATAGAAAACAGGACTGCAAAAAGATGTTCGGCCTTTGTCTCCTCATCACTCATAGAGGTTTCTGAGAGAACTCATGCTAGCAAGTCAATAAATGTGTATACAATATGACAACAAACAAACACCTCCACAAGCTCATGCACACATTCAGAAACTCACCTGGAGGCAATATAACAGTGTGCGCATCTCCAGACTAGATGTACAGCTACAAAGATTCCTCAAAAACAATCATGTACAATCAAACTGCTTGCGGAAAGGAAAAAGAGAAAGATGGAATAGGAAAAAGGAACCCAACAGATTGAAACACTCACATTCGACTGCTGGGAGGGATTTTGCGTCCGTCTCTGAACCAGGTAACCTGTGGTTGAGGAAAACAGCGAATGCGAGGCGCCGGTATAACGGCTCCTTCTCCTTGGGATACGGCTTGGGCTCGTTCCCCATCCTCAAAACTTCCCATATCTGCAGACAGAAACAATACAAAAGAGATAGTAAAGGTGTTAAAATTATATTGTGTATATCTTAGCATTTAGCACTTAACGTCTGTGTACATACTGACTCATAACACCACTACAAATACAAACAGGACTTTAATGTCTGGTACAAGTGCCCACATCAGTGGATAAAAACAGTTGCAGTGTTATTAACATTTGTCGTTTTGCCAGAGACACTCTGCAGAATTTTCCAGGGTTTTCTAGTGTCTTTCACCATCTGCTTCAGCTGGGCAGCGTTTGACAGGCGTGCTCTGACACGGCGCCAGACATCGTCGCGGATGCCGTCGGATTGGGGATGATATTTGCCAGCTAGCCATCGGCCATGACAGTGACCAGAACTAACTCCTCCGAACGGACATTCACCATGCGTTAAATCAGCAGTCATTCTTTTTTACACCCCTATCTGATACAGCAGCATAAACGTCCTTGTTGCTTTAACGCGGACACGAGTAGATTACTAAACTTCCTGTGGATAAATAGATGTATTACTTCTGGTTGATCATTGGTAACATCTTTACAATATTGCACACGGCAATAACAATCACTGGAAAAGAAGGTTTGTAGAGCAACTTTTAATCTCAACGTGTGTGTTTGGTAACACTTTATTTTGATGGTCCCTTTTGAACATTCTATGGACTATAAGTAACTTTGCAACTATATGTCAACTTAATATAACTCTAACCCTACTCTAATGAGAGTTAGTAGACATGTAGGTGCAACGTTACTTATTGTCAACAGAATGTTCAAAAGGGCCCATCAAAATAAAGTGAAACTGTGTCGTAAAAGCAAACAAAAACTGTTCAAAAGTCTAACTTTTTTTCACTTAAATTCTCCTATTCTCAACAAACCTACATTTATTTGATCAGAAACACCTGATGGCAAAGCTGAATTTTCAGCATCATTACTCCAGTCCTCAGTGTCACATGATCCTTCAGAAATCATTCTAATATGCTGATTTGGCGCTCAAGAAAAATGTCTTCTTATTAATGTTGAAAATGTTTGTGCTGCTTCGTTGATGAATAGAACAGCATTTATGTGAAATACAAATCTTTTGTAACAGTATAAAGGTCTTTACTGCACTTTCACTCTCAACTGTTCTAAAAGGTTAGTACACCCAGAAATGAACATTTTCTCATCATTTACTCACGTCGTTACTCTCGTCAGTTCAACCCTGTAATATCGGAGGTCTAAGGCAGAATGTGAGAGGTTGAAAGAAAGTAATATGGGGTTGGAATGACATGAGGGTGAATAAATGACAAAACTTTCACTTTTGGGGGAACTATTCCTTTTGTTGGCAAAGAAAGTTAAAAACAGACACAATTTCGAGCTACGCGGTGTAGAAGCGATTTAAAAATCAAAAGCAGCATTATTCATCAAAAAAGCTAATTAAGGAAAACCACTTAAAAAATTATACAATATCCAGCATGGCAATGTCCTGCCTTTGATATCACAATGTCATTTCCTGTGTATTGACTCTTGAATTTGATTGCTCTCACTTCATCCTTCAAACGAAACAAAAGGTAATTAGATCTCAATTATTGCACAGGTGCTTGAAAGGGAAATGAGAAAAGCAAATAAGGTCTAAGTACTTCCATCTTGACCAGAAGTGAAGCACCTCCACATATCCTGAAAAGAAAGGAGATAAGAAGCGATGGACCGATACATCAGCCAGGCTGATTAATTCGACAACGGTCGGCCATTTTAAGATTTTGACATATTCGCAAGTCAAAAGTCTAGGGGCGAAGTCTACCAAAGCTGCATTTATTTGATCAACAAATATAGTAAAAAAAAAAAAATCCTTTCTCCAGTCTTCAGGGTCACATGACCCTTCAGAAATTATCCTAATATACTGTTTTGGTGATTAATAAACATTTATTATTATTATTATTATTATTATTAATGTTGAAAACATTTGTGCTGATTCGTTGATAAATAGAACATTTAAATTATATATATATATATATATATATATATATATATATATATATATATATATATATATATATTAAATAGAAATCTTTTATAACATAAGAAATGTCTTTACTGTCACTTTTGATCAATTTATTCATTAAGGAGGCTAGTTTGAACTGAAATGTTCATTTAAATTTAAATAAGAATTTAAATGAGAATTTAAATAAGAATTTGAGCTGTTTTATCTGTAATCATTATAATCACGCTCTATAATGAACATTAAAACACATTAACAACTAATGTTAGTGTTTTAATAAAACAACTTTTCTTCAAGTATTTTTGTGTGCTGAGATATTTGTGATATTTAAAAACAAACATGTTAAAATGATTTACAGTGAATCTTGCGCATATTTAGCTTAGATTGAACACGGATCAGCGAGCGAGGAGTTGAGTGATTACAGAGTTTCTTCACTCACATACTTTGAGAGAAATTCAATAATGACCGGCGAGAGGACAGTAGGCCGTGAAACTTGAATCTGCCTTGAAACACCAGAGACTTACCACTCGGTTCAAGCGCAGCAGCTGTTGCTCATGCTGAACAGATTATAAAATGGAGGAATAAATTAAATTCTGAGAGAGCGAAGCGATTGGTCCGCACAACCACATCAATCTAATGATGAAGTTAAAGTGGACCAGCTGTGGCATTGAATAGGAGCTTTTAATGAAACACAGGTACGTCACCTCACCAACAGCTGCCGTTCCTGACACACACACACACACACACACACACACACACACACACACACACACACACACACACACACACACACACACACACACACACACACACACACACACACACACACACACACACGATTTTATACTGACAGTATATTCTATCCCCTTACACTAAACCTGCCCCTAAACCTACCCATCACAGAAAACTTTCTGCATTTTTACATTTAAAAAAAAAAAAACATTACATAGTATGATTTATAAGCTGTTTTCCTCACGGGGATCAAAAATGTCCCCACAAGGACAAGGATTTCAGATATTGCCATCTTTGTGGTGATATTTTGTCCCCATGTTGTAGGGTTTAACAGGCCAGAGACACAGACACACAGACACGCACACACACACACACACACACACACTAGGGCCCAATTTGACCATATATTAAAAATCACAAACACACAAATCCAAAGAGGTGGAGAGTTACTATGCTTACTCACATGCCACTTGTACTTCGGTTCTCCTCTGTAATAACGCTCCGACTCTGTTCCTCACAATACACCGATAGAAGCCAGCATGCGATCTGTCCAGAGACGGTATCAAATACCTGTGAGAGATAAAACATAGAGGGTTTACTCTCCAAAACCACAATAAAGCATAATGTAATGCCAAACTGTCAGAGTGCCTTTCATAAGTCATTCATAAGCTTTTTATGTATATTTTATATGTACAAATGGCTCTCATTCATTCTGACACCGCCGTCCTTCGCAAACCGAACATCTCTGTAATTTGTCAAAACAGTCAGGCTCGCAGAAGCACAGGAGAGAGCGTTTCCTTTTCATTTCCACGTATGCTCCTTATCTTTTATGGAGGAACTCCTGAGAGAATATAAATACAGCTATAAAATATATATTTTTTCTTATTCCCATCTCATTGTGATGACCTTGAATTCCTCTTTTTCAGTGCAGAATGTAAATGTCCTCACATTACCATCTTCCCCTCAGTAGGTGGCGCTCTAACATACACAATGACTACGTGGAAGTAAAACAAGCTACCACGGGTTTTAGTGAGGCCTATGAGTCAGTAAATAGCACACGATTAGACCATGTCCCAATAGTTTTATGTTCCTCTGCACGAGTCCCTTGTTACTTTCATTATAGCCAATATGGCAGAGAAAACCAACTGAGACCACAGAACTGTTAATTACTTGCTTCTGTTGTTCATTTGTAAAAGACTGAATCCCACAGCGAATGAATTAACAGCCATGAGATGAAACAAAGTTCCTCATATTTGACTGATAAAGATCAGAGCAATGAATATCTGCCATTTTAAAGTATAAAGGATCATATCTCTTCAAAAGACTTGAAATATAATAGCGCAGAAGTCATATGGACTTTTATGACACTTTAATTGTGTTTTTTGAGCCTGGTAGTAAAAAATCCACATCCAATTTTGTTATATTTTGTTGGACATTCCAACAAACCTAAAATATTCATATTTACATTTGGGCAAGAATTGCATGGCTATTGAACATAAAATATATTCTAAATGGGTTTAATTATGTTTCATCCTTCAGTGCTTTGCTTTCAAAAAGGACAAATACGAAATTATTTGATGCAGTACAGATTAGTTTTATACGTTGACCTGTTATATGCTTTAATTGCTTTGGTAACGAAAAACAAAATATAAAAAGAGTAAAATACGAAACAATTATTTTGCAAGCAAAATACACCGTTAAATAGTTTAGGTTCAGTACGTTTTTTTTTTTAAGTTTTTTTTTTTTAAAGAAATTAACACTTGTTTATGTAAGGGGACATTACATTGATCAAAAATTCACAATTATGTAATTTTAAAATATGATTTTATAAGTATATGTCAAAATAAAAATGACATTATGCAAAGTATTTATATTTCAAATAAATACTGTTATCTATTTATCAAAAAATCCTGAAACATGTATCATAGTTTTCACAAAATTATCAAGCAGCACAAAAGTTTAAAATTTTTATAGTAATAATAATAATAAATATAGTTGCAAGCAGCAATTTTTAGGGTTCAAGCACTTTAAGGCCATTACGTCAATGCGTAAAAAGGTTAGGTTTTATTTAGTAAGCATGTAACCACATGGAAAAGACCATGTTTTTACAATAATAATCATAATCACAAAATAATAATGTTTCATGGGCAGCAAGTCAGCATATTAAAATGATTTCTGAAGGATCATGTGACACTGAAGTCTGGAGTAATGACGCACTGCCATCACAGGAATATATTACATTTTAAAATAAATTAAAATATATATATATATTATAAATATTAATTCAAAACTGTTCAAATTCAAAAATTGTATTTTTGCCTATTCTTCTCGTGTGTGTGTGTGTGTGTGTGTGTGTGTGTGTGTGTGTGTGTGTGTGTGTGTGTGTGTGTGTGTGTGTGTGTGTGTGTGTTTGAAAAATAAACGCACCCCAATCTTTTTTTATTGCTAAAATATTTATATATAGTTATGTGAGTGGCTCAAAAAGATATGATGTGAAACAAGCACAAAAAACTTTAAACTTTAAATCTCACACTTCCAGTCGAGCAGCTGCAGTTGAGATGAGCAGATTTCTTTTCTCTTCTGTATACACCAACTAAAACTTCATTACTTTAATTCACCTCTTATTGTGAAGTGCATGAAATTGGATCATCTTCCAGACATTTTAATTCAGACAAACCACATTTCTTTCAGCCCGACTGACCTGATCTCAAATTAAAATGAACTGAAGGCCCATGGGCCACACATTACTGGACCCGAATGCTCTCCGACCTCCCCGATCAATGATGGAGGGAGATAAAAGAATGAAACTGCACAGAAATGAGCAGGGTAGATGGAAGGAATGCGAGAAGGAGAGGGAGATGAGGAAAACACTCTGCGTTTCGATCTAGATGCTTTAAAAAGCCATTGACCTCGGATGGGAATCAATACAAACAATGGAGTAGAGACAGTAAAGAGATCTGTACAGACGCAGAGAATGAGACAGAGGCAGAGAGAGAACATAATGCCAAAAAAAGAAACAAGAAAAAGACAACAAAGAAAGAAATGAGGATGATAGAGAGATGGACACAGAAACACATGCAAACAGGAAGACAGTGGACAGTGATTGACTAGCCAGACGCTGTTAGAAGGTCAGTTGTGTGGTTATTCAGTCAGGGCGTCAACATTATCTGTCACTCAAACTACAGCTGTCTGAAATAGCTTTTTATTTACAATGTAGTGTCATTTTGTCAGCTGCTTAAAATTTTAAGTAAACAATTTAATTTCCACTGAGAAAATATTTTTACCCATAATACACTCCGATTGAAGCAACACAACCAATGTACACCAGAGGGGGAGGGAACAGACCAAATATAACAATGAATGGGAGAATTCGCAGAACTAAACAAAAAAGTCCTGTCTTGACATTTTTAAAGAGCCATACTGTCTTTTGATAAAATTAAACATCACATCACATAACATAACATTATAAATAATATCCCTACAGTGAATACAAAAAAAAATATTTTTTACTATTTTGTAATGATATATTATTAATTATTACAATTATTGTACACTCTTTACACAAAATCAAACAAATAAAATAATTGTTCAAATATTTTAACATTTTTTTTTATATTGTGATTTTATATTTTTTATATTATATTATATTTTGGGGGTTTACCATTATAAATAATATCAATACTAAAAAAATGCTTCACTGATGATTTTTTATGAAACTATAAATTTCAGCCTTTTCATGACGCTTTTTTCTTCACCCTTACATTTCTTTTTCAATTTCAATTTCAATTTCAAATGAATTTAATTTCAGAAGCTGAAAATATTGATAGCTGAATAAATTATTCAAGTAACTTTCAAAATGAAGGTATTTTTTTATAAATAACCTTTTGAATAAATCAATAGATCCCGACACAAAAATGGGCGTCACATAATTGACTTACTATCAAAAACGAGCACCATATAAACTCTCAGAGCAGACTACAGTCCACGAGAACAGAAGAGCTGTTAGTGCCTATCTGGTACCACACTGACTTCAGACCTGTAGTTTAACCAATTGCTAACCGTGCGAGACGGAAGATAGCGTGGGTGTGGAGGAATACGGCTGGAGTTTCGAAAATGAGAGTGGATAGAGTGATAGGGCTTGAATGATGGGTGTCTTGTTAGAATGCAAGAGTTGAAGAGAGCTGTTATTAACAGACTATAATGAAATATCAAATGATATTAGCGATGAGGTTAGCGGGTTGCAGATCCTGCCATGCATGGTAAATTGCTTCTTGTGTGAAGTATATTAGCGCTAATAGACTAATTAGGAAGTTTGGGGGCCTGGTGGGGGGTATATCTTTTTAGTGTGATAGTGAGACAAAGCTTCACACAGGCCTCAAAACATTTGGGCTGCCTTCATCCCTGCAGGATGCACACACTACATGAGCTAAACTCTACAAAGAGAGAAGGCTGTGATCTGATTAACAGAGTCCTAGTCATTGTTCACAAATATTATATCTATCTATATATATATATATATATACAGGGTTTATACAGGTAACGCTGTCATATCACTAGCCAATTTAGCGTGTTACTTATTATGTTTACTCACTTTGCTAGGGAAGTTAATTTAAGCCAAATCTGTGCACATTTTGAACATGCACGTCATATATATATAGGTCCTTCTCAAAAAATTAGCATATTGTGATAAAGTTCATTATTTTCCATAATGTAATGATAAAAATTAAATTTTCATATATTTTACATTCATTGCACACCAACTGAAATATTTCAGATATTTTATTGTTTTAATACTGATGATTTTGGCATACAGCTCATGAAAACCCAAAATTCCTATCTCAAAAAATTTGCATATTTCATCCGACCAATAAAAGAAGTGTTTTTAATACAAAAAAAGTCAACCTTCAAATAATTATGTTCAGTTATGCACTCAATACTTGGTCGGGAATCCTTTTGCAGAAATGACTGCTTCAATGCGGCGTGGCATGGAGGCAATCAGCCTGTGGCACTACTGAGGTGTTATGGAGGCCCAGGATGCTTCGATAGCGGCCTCTAGCTCATCCAGAGTGTTGGGTCTTGCGTCTCTCAACTTTCTCTTCACAATATCCCACAGATTCTCTATGGGGTTCAGGTCAGGAGAGTTGGCAGGCCAATTGAGCACAGTAATACCATGGTTAGTAAACCATTTACCAGTGGTTTTGGCACTGTGAGCAGGCGCCAGGTCGTGCTGAAAAATGAAATCTTCATCTCCATAAAGCTTTTCAGCAGGTGGAAGCATGAAGTGCTCCAAAATCTCCGGATAGCTAGCTGCATTGACCCTGCCCTTGATAAAACACAGTGGACCAACACCAGCAGCTGACATGGCACCCCAGACCATCACTGACTGTGGGTACTTGACACTGGACTTCAGGCATTTTGGCATTTCCTTCTCCCCAGTCTTCCTCCAGACTCTGGCACCTTGATTTCCGAATGACATGCAAAATTTGCTTTCATCCGAAAAAAAGTACTTTGGACCACTGAGCAACAGTCCAGTTCTACTTCTCTGTTGCCCAGGTCAGGCGCTTCTGCCGCTGTTTCTGGTTCAAAAGTGGCTTGATCTGGGGAATGCGGCACCTGTAGCCCATTTCCTGCACACTCCTGTGCACGGTGGCTCTAGATGTTTCTACTCCAGACTCAGTCCACTGCTTCCGCAGGTCCCCCAAGGTCTGGAATCAGTCCTTCTCCACAATCTTCTCAGGGTCCGGTCACCTCTTCTCGTTGTGCAGCATTTTTTGCCACACT
Organism: Meda fulgida; assembly: GCA_030578275.1. Classification (NCBI taxonomy): domain Eukaryota; kingdom Metazoa; phylum Chordata; class Actinopteri; order Cypriniformes; family Leuciscidae; genus Meda; species Meda fulgida. Next base: position 6,463,080 of record CM060627.1, on the reverse strand, counting down.
TTTTCCTTCCCACAGACTTCCCACTGAGGTGCCTTGATACAGCACTCTGGGAACAGCCTATTTGTGTCTTACCCTCTTGCTTGAGGGTATCAATGATGGCCTTCTGGACAGCAGGCAGGTCGGCAGTCTTACCCATGATTGCGGTTTTGAGTAATGAAATAGGCTGGGAGTTTTTAAAAGCCTCAGGAATCTTTTGCAGGTGTTTAGAGTTAATTAGTTGATTCAGATGATTAGGTTAATAGCTCGTTTAGAGAACCTTTTCATGATATACAAATTTTTTGAGACAGGAATTTGGGGTGTTCATAAGCTGTATGCCAAAATCATCAGTATTAAAACAATAAAACACCTGAAATATTTCAGTTGGTGTGCAACGAATCTAAAACATATGAAAGTTTATACTAATTTTTTGGGAAGGACCTGTATATATACACTACCGTACAAAAGTTTGGGGTCATTTTTTTTTTTAAAGAAATTAATACTTTTCTTCAGAAAGGACGCATGAAATTGATATAAAGAGACAGTAAAGACATTTATAATAATGCAAAATATTTATTTTTTAATGAAATGCTTTTCTCTTGAACTTTCAAAGAATCCTGAAAAAAATGAATCACTGTTTGCACAAAAATATGAAGCAACTCAACTGTTGTCAACTGTGATAATAATCATAAATGTTTCTTGAGCATCAAATAATCATATTAGAGTGATTTCTGAAGGATCATGTGCCACTGTAGACTGGAGTAATGATGCTGAAATTTCAGCTTTGATCACAGGAATAAATTACATTTTAAAATATATTTGTCACATTCACCTCCTTCATCTGTGTCTTCACTACACTTCCCAGCATTCCCGGTCATTCCCCCAGCATCACCTGCACCTGCTCCTCATCACCCTCATCATTATCATCACCGTCACCTGTTGTCTTTGTTATTATCTGTGTATTTAAGTTCCCCTCTCACTCCTTGTCATTGCTGGTTATTGGTTGAGCACACGCTCACTGTTTCGTGTTCGTTAATAAACCTTTGCTAAACCTTTGAGTATCTTCGCCTGATCTTCGTCTTCCACCCGGTGACGTTACAATATTCACATAGAAAACAGCTGTTTTACATTGAAATAATATTTAACAATATTACTAGGTTTGTTTTGTATTTTTAATCAAATAAATGCAGCCTTGGTGAGCAGAAAATACTTCTTTTAAAAACATAAAAAATCTTACCGACCCCAAACTTTTGAATGGTAGTGTGTATATATATATATATATATATATATATATATATAATCCTTTCAAACACAAGTATTTATACACTACCGTTCAAAAGTTTAGAATTTTTTTATGTTTTTGAAATAAGTTTCTCATGCTCACCAAGGCTATATTTATTTGATCAAATTTAATATTGTGATTTTTTTTTTTGTATTTATTTTTTACAATTTAAAATAAGTTTGTTTCAAGCTTTTTTTGATGAGTTTAAGAAGTTTGAAGAACAACTTTTGAAATGTAAGTCTTTTGTAACATTATAAATGCTCCTTACCATAATATAATACAATATGATGTAATAATTCATACTTAAACCCTCATACTTGTTAAGAACGGTGCAGAAATCAGAGATGAATTAGGTTGAATAAAAAAAAAATAGGATTATATGCAGTTTAAGTTATATGCTGATGACCTCTTGTTCCCTAAAAGTTAGAATCTCACTTGAAATGGCCAAACACCCTGTAAAGTCCACTTGGGCACTATCACCCAATTGGACGCACCAGTATTCTGAAAGATGGTGCTGTGGCTCTGAATTTAACCTTGCAGAGTTTCGTGAAGAACAAAGCGGCATATATTCAGGATGACTTCCTCTCTATCTTCCTCTCGCCCATTCCTTCTTTCTCTAATGAATATAATTAACCTTTAAAGAGCTGTGAGCTTGTGCAGCAGGTTGAGAGAGTCAGCAGGGGCCGAGGCTTCAGACATTGATTGATTGATGTTCCAGCCAACAGAGCGCAATGTCAGGTCCCCTTTAATTAGCCTTCCGTTAACGGAGAAGAGAAACGAGTGAGAAAGCACAGGAGCAAAAAGTAGCAGACGAAGTTCAAACGCCCCTGACTGAGACGGCTGACAAACAGACAGTCTGTGCTGATGTTGCCTTGGCAACCCGTCGCTGTTGGATGAAGTGGTGGTCAGTCTGTCTGTGACTTTAACCTATTTGCAGGAGCAACTCAAATATGTCAAAGAAAAACTTTCCATTCAAAGAACTTGAGCATTGAACTACTTTGGTTCAATAGCCTTACTCCTGCCCACAGAATGTGATTTATGCAAGCAAACATGTTTTTACAGCACATCTGGACTTAAATAATTGAAATCTATAACTGGCCAGCATTTCTATAGGTCTTGAGATTCTTAGGCTCAATCCCAATTCACCCCTTGCCCCTACCCCTTGTTTTCGAGTGTACCCCTTGGCCCTTAAAACAGAGTTACAAGGGCCAAGGGGTTGAAATATTCCCCTACCAAATGGAACAACCCTTCATGAACCCAATACGTCATCAGTCGTCAATGATGGCTCTGACATTACGGAAGGAACAAGTTTTTACAGGATTTCTCCATGACAACGACTGACAATGAGCGCCGCTGCTAGTACCTCTTAAGGAAACATGATCATTATAACGTTCCTTCCTCAATGTATGTCTTTTCTGTTTCGGAAAGGTAATTTATTATACAATTTCTCAATTTAAATGACTATATTATTATTATAAGAGTGAATAAAGTGCATGGTGTTGTCATCTGGGGCTAAATTTAAATGTTTAACCGTTTGCGAAGCCATCTCGCCGGTGATTCGCAATGTTTTCTGGGAACTTTCTCGTAGCCCTCCGTTCGGAGTGCGCCTCTGAAAAATCTCTGTTTCAAGGGCTATGTAGCCCTAACCCTTCGCCCTACCCCTCTATCACAACAAGAATCGGGACACCCTACCCCTAGACGCGAACGCGCAAAAAGGAGGGGTACGGCAAGGGGAAGGGGCAAGAGGTGAGTTGGGATTGAGCCATAGACTGCCTTTAATAGATTAAATACATTTCAATCAGGGCATCAATGATATTGTAAGACCCTGGAGAGGTTAAAGAACTCGTGGGATATCGCTATGTAGGGAAATCCTGAAAAGGCTTGAATGTATAGCAGAATAACTGAGGCTCAAATGCTTTATCAACCGTCAGCCTTACCACTTTCACTAATCATTAACAAAAATGTTGCATGAATCAGTCATTCTGTACAGTTATATTTGGTTCATTTTCATTGTCACTGCCTTCTGTTAGCCTGTCTTACGCCTACAGGCTGTGGGATTTCAGCAATCCTATAAGATTAGCACAAATCACACTGTATTAAATTTAATAAACTTGGGTATGACATGTACTGTATGTAGACTGTACGATGATGACACCTTTTGAACCATAGGCTACGTCGCAGAACCTCTCTCACTGTACGACGCAGGACCTCTGCCGCGATTGGTCTTCTTTTGTCTGGGACAGCCAAAAATCATATAATGTGTACCAGGTATTAATTATCTGGTTAATTTCATTTATTATCAGTTTCCTGCCACTAGTTTGTCTCCATGGGTATTCATTAATTAGAAAAATAACTGGTAGTGGTAAAAAAAACTATGATTCTGCAAAAAAATCTCGACCAATCAGAGAAACGAATAAGCAAATCATGTCAAAAGAACTCTTTGGCGCCCCACCACTTCCATTAAACACTTTAAATGACATTAATCTCCCACAATCTCAAAATAAATAAATATTTGTAAAAATATATGCATATTTTTCCATAAACAACATCTTTAAAGCAACAGTTTTACATTCATCCACGGCCTATTGAGAAAGTTGACACTGTTGCACTCTTATAATTCTGTATTCAGTGTAACCAAATTTTGTCCAAATTGAGCTGTTGAATTTTAAAACCCATTCTCAATTCAGTTCCGAATTGCACACAACCCTGACATGAACTGCATACTTATGAACATATTCAACAATGTCTGTAAGGTCAGACTGCAACAATTCCATTGGGAGGTAACTGGAAACCAGATTATGGATGCACTCATGCATACACAGATACACCACCAGACACGCACACACACAGTTACACTAAAAGAATGCTGGTTGGAAGTCTCATATTTCAGGTGCGGAAAAGAAACCATTAGCATTGTCTGGACTGAAAGCCCTTCTCAGTAAGTGTGTCGGTATCCGGTCGCAGACATCAGGAAAGCATCACAACAGAACCCGCTAATGTTTACATGAAAAAAGAAAACAACAGAACGCTTTTTATGCTCCAGTGCTGTCTTTGACATTGCGTGGTTTCAGGCAAAAAAAAAAAAAAAGGAAGAAATGAAAGGAAGAAATCAGATCTTTTTTGTACAGGCCTATGCTGCAGGTGATTCAATTTGCTGGGAGCGAAACGCAACATCGTCTCAGCCTGCAGGCGCTGTTACAGGAAACACTGATAACATCTGCTGCCTATAGAATAATAAGTGTATATAGTTGATGAATGACACAGCCTTTCAGTAACCAAACAACAGCGGTACTTGCTGTTATGGGGACACTAATGGCGGGTATGTTGAAATAAGAAGAGGTTGTTTGCTTATATAAGAAGTACTAGTGAAGGTCTGTTTATTTCAGTACTGGAAACACTGTACACAGTTTATCTGACTAGGAATCGATGACTTCAACACAATTGATTTTAAACTACTTTAAATTATCAATGACATGAAGTGTGAAATGATGAGAATTTAGATTAAAAGGTAACACATTCAGTACTATTTATGCGTGCTACAGACTGTGCGATTTCAGCAATATTATAATATCAACACAAATCACACTGTACGACATGGATCTAATAAACTTGGGTACGACATGTTCTGTATGTAGACTGTACGATGATGATACCCACTGAACCGTAGGCTACGGCGCAAGTTCGTATAGAAGAATAAAACGTCATCAGTATGTGCTATGGTAAACAAGTAGAGCAAGATGAATCGCATTTTAGCAGTTGTGGTTTTTAATGTGGTCATATAGTGACAATATCAATTTTTGCAAGAGGGGTAACCAAAAACAAAAATCCAACATTGGATCTAATTGACTTTCATTGAATGGATGAAAAAAAGAAAGGCATTGTTCAGTCAAACAGGTCTGGAACAACACAGGGAGAAGTAAATGATGAAAAAAAAAACATAGGTTTTTGGGTGAAATATTAATTTAATGTCTTAAAAAATGGCTCTTTTATTAATAATGTAATTAGATCGGCATTGGCCATTCACAGTGTTAAAGTAACAGTTGGTATCAGCTTCAAAATGTCATAAACACTCCTAAAAATCAATGTACCATGTCTTTGTAGAACTGAAAAGAAAACTGTGACAACAGAACTGCGATAAAAACTGAACTGTAAGAAATTTCAACAGTTTCACCTATTTTAAAGGATATTAAATGATCTTTTACAGAATTTCTGTGTGAACCCTCAGTGGTAACTCGTCTCTGGCATCAAGGCAAACTATTGCACTGAACTCTAGTTAATTTGTGCAGATCCGGCGTGAAATTGTCCCTGTTAATGTGAAAATATGGTCTGAGAGTCAGCCGAGAGAGGAACTTGTTTGCTGAGATTTTAACACAAGAAACGAAAACCATAGAGTGAAACCTGGAGACCAAACGGAACCAGAGGATAACAGAACAAAAAGTAGAGAGAATAGCCTCAAAACATATCTGCAAGTCATTTATCTGGTGATAAGTTAAAGGGCTAGGCCTTTCTCTTTGTTTTTTAATCTTTCTCTCAAAACAGAATTGTTATGATCCAAGGCCTTCAGAAATAGCAGTTAAATAAATAGGTACAATATTTATTTCCTCCCTTCAATGAAAATGATGCTCTTCTGTGCATATTCAAATGCTGTCCTTGTTGCATGATTTGAGTGGCAGGAATTATTGAAGAGGGAAGACTCATATCTAGACTCATATCATATCTATTCTTCACAATATCATTTGGGCAGAATTTTGTGTTCCAAAGAATAACAAGAAATCAAAACAATGTAATATCCAACATTGAAATAACAGGTTGACTCAATTACTTAATTTACAATTATTTATTTTAGTCGCTAAAATGTTTTATTTTTTCATGCTCACTAAGGCAGAATTTACTTGCTCAACAGTAATGTGACATTATTACAATTTAAAATGACTGTTTTCTATATTTTCACATGATACTTCAGAAATCATTCTAATTATGCTGATTTGCTGTTCATGAAACATTTCTTATTATTATCAATGTTGAAAATGGATGTGCTGCTTTATTTTTTGTGGTAAAATGCGATAGTTTTAATGAATGGAGTTCAAAAGAACAGCATTTAAGTATTTTGTAACATTCTAAATGCTTTTATTGTCATGTTTCATCAATTTGAATGTATTTTTATAATAAAAGTATAAATTATTTCACAAAAACAATAATCTTATTTACTCCCCCATTTTTTCCCACTGTACATATAATTGGGTGAATTATAAAAAAAAAATAGATTCAATATATCATTGAATGGCATTGATTATCAACAATAAATTAAACAAAAATTAGACACAACACAAGGTCAGGATGCTCAAAGAAAACAGCTTTTTCAGGAGAATCAATCTACTGTCCAAATTACCTTTATTGTCTCTGCATTTTAAGCTGGGGTAGGAGCAATTATTTTAAAACAACAAAAAAAGACACAATCCCGTTTAAAACCTGCATTTAATCCCGCAAAGCACTTGGTAGTGTTAAACATGCCTGAGCTCATTGGATGCCCAGGCAGTGTGATGTCATTAGCACCACACTAGCAGAGTCAGCTGAGCTGGCATTAGAGAACAACACTACTGCCAGACAACAATTGATTGAGCTCATTTGGGAAAGTCTACTTTGTGTACGAGAGAAACACACACACACACACACACACACACACACACACACGCAAACACACACACACTCACTCAGACACTTATGCATCAGGGGGCTTGGAAAGGAAAGGTCATTGTGAGAGCTGGGATGCTTTTAAATGACGATTCATCACTCTCTCTCTTTGCAAGAGCATTGATGGCCAAATTACCATTCGGCTTTGCTGACCCACCTGCTTTTACATGGCTTCACATGTCATAGAAAAGGACACCAACGGCACAGGAGACATCCCACAGGACACATCCCACACAACACAAGTGTTCACAAACATCTGACAACTGGGTTTCAACTAGATTTCTTTATGCATTACAGTTCCAAGTCTTCAATCTGATCAATGTTACTGACCCTAAAGGATCTCCTTGACCTCAAAGGATCTTCTTGACCTCTAGATGGGTTTGATTTCATAATCTGGTGTTCCAACATCTTTCTGTTTATGTATTTAAGCATACAAATACACATAGCAATACAATTATTGGATATTTTGAGACTGACCATGTTCACACACACTTTCAAAATTCTCCTCCACACTGTTATATTCTGGATATACAGCTTGCTATTTATTTCTTTTCTTATTTATAACTAACTCTGCTCAGTAATTTAGTCAAAGTATTAAATCACGCAGCAGTCCAGATTGAAATTAAATACAAAATGGCCATAAGAGTTTATTTTTAATTATTCTTTTGTATATTGATTTATTTTCATTTCTCTTCATGTTTCGTTTTCGTTTTTCACAACTGTGTCTCAAAGCACAGATTATTACTTTGTTTGGACACATGTAATATGGTTTTGCATATGTCTTATACAGGCATAATTCACCTAAAAATGAAAAAAAAAAACTAAAACTGATTAATTCACCCTCATTTCGTTCAAAACCTATGACTTTCTTTCTTCTTTGGAACACAAAATAAGATGTTTTTAAGAAAGTTGCGGTCCAAAAAACATGGATCCCTATTGACTTTCATTGTATGAATAGAAAAAAAATGCTTAATTTAAAATACCCTTCTTTTATGTTCCACAGAAGAAAGAAAGCCATACAGGTTTAGAACAACATGAGGGCGAGTAAAGGATCACAGAATTTTCATTTGTATATATTAAACATACGCACTGTTAGAAAGAGCACAACTGTAACTGGATTTTAGTGATAATAAGGTAAGAGTGAGAAGAGATTGTGTTGATGGGAAGCCTAAGAACAGCACAGTGACCAACACAACATCGCCCTGTCCCCAGTTTAATCAGACGGTTTTATCTTTTTAATTAAAATTCCATTCACCACAGCTCCAGAGTTTACAGTATATTCAGAGGATAGTTAATTAAAAAAAGTCTGAATTGGATGACCAGAGCACATTTGGTGGCAGATACAATCGTCTTTAAAAGTGGATTCCTGCGCTTCAACACTGAATAATTGTTTCTTTGAATCCTCACTTTACAAAGTAAAGATGGAACAATTTATGTGCCATTACATTCCTGCTGTTCTAACCACAGTTCACTGTTTCACTATTATAAGGATTACAATCACTATTATAAGGATTATAACCTAATAAAACTAAAATAATCATATTGGTTACTTTCATGGATATGGAGAGATTTTCATACTTTAACGACAGGAAAATATAGTTTCAAAATAGCCTACTTCAAAAAAAAAAAAAAAAAAAGAAAAGTATTCTGTTATCTGATCTGCTGAACACACACAAAAAAGACATATTGAAGATAATGGGTAACCAAACAGTTGATGGACCCCGTTGACTTCCATAGTGAGTCAAAACAAACTGTTCATCAACTGTTTGGTTGGTTTGACATTCATCAAAATATCTTCTTTTGTGTTCAGCAGAAGAAAGTAATTAATACAAGTAATTTATTAAACTTAAGGGTGAGTAAATGATGACAGAATTTTCATTTTTGGGTGAACTATCCCTTTAAAGCAGGACTTCTCAACTCTGGCCCTCGAGGTCCACTTTCCTGCAGTTTAGCTCCCATCTTGATCAAACTCCTGCCTGTAACTATCCAGTAATCTTGAAGACCCTGATTAACTTATTCAGATGTGTTTGATCAGGGTTGGAGCAAAATGTTCAGGGAAGTGTACCATGAGGGCCAGAGATGATAACACCTGACTTAAAGGGAAAGTTCACCAACAAATGTCTGCCATCATTTACACACGCTCATGTCGTTCCAAACCAGTATGATTTTGTTGATATAATGAAAGTCAACTGTTTTTGTCTATATAAGTCAATGGGGTCCAAAACAACTCTCCTGTTGACTCCACTGACTTTCATTGTATGAATACTTTAGAATACCTCAGCAGAAAAATGAGGGTGAAAACCTTTTTATCTTTCAACTTTATTCTCGACAGGAATCCATTAGTACAAAACTTGATTTCACATGGGTATTTTATAATTCATATTTCTCTTAGTATTACTACAACTGCATATATGAAGGGTTTGAAACCCAATAAGGCCAGAGACCAGAAAGCATCAAAAGCAAACTTTGAAGTTATGTTAAGAATTTTTGGTAAAAAAACAAAACAAATGTTGATCTTTTTCAATATATATAAAAATAAGAACATAACTGACTAAAATAAATATAAAAACATCTACATCTACACAGTTATACTGTTCTACACAGTGACAAATAGATCCTATACTTACTTAAACATTTAAATTCTGTTTTCTCATTCACTCACCCTCACGTCATTCCAATTCCTGTATGACTTTGTCCATATAATGAAAGGCAATGTTTTTTTGTCTAAGTCTAAGTCAATGGGATCCAAATCAATACTGGACTCCTCTGACTTTCATAGTATCAACAAAATAAAGACATTTTTGCCCCAAATTGTTTTGTGTTTTGTAGAAGGAACATTTAGACATTTGGAGTGATATGAGGGTAAAATATCCCAGTAAAATAAAAATAAAACTTTATTTTTGATACATCACAACAAACTGCTGCAATGCAAATCATTTATATTTAAAACATGCATGAAAACACACACTGACCTATACTCCAGCGAGAAGCGCGTGATCTCTGTGTCGTTGTGGATCCATTTAAATTCCAAAGGCCAGCTGCCTTCGGCCATACAGGTCAGAACCAACCGGTTCCTCTCCAGGTGCAGCTGACTCGGTACCGGCTCTGTTTTAAAGTATGGAGGAACGTCATCTGCAGAGACACACAAAGGAAAAGAGAGAGAATGTGAGGAAGAAAGAATGGGTTGTGAGGGAAATCACTGTTTGACCCGCCGCAGGTAAACATGTCTAGCTAATGCTCACAGACCCTTGCTGTATCGGGCCCTCAGCCTGCCGCTGATATTTGCACATGGAATTTCAAACACGGCCTGTTGTCTAGTGTGCCCTTCAGCAAACCTGAAGTACTTCAAGACTGAATACGAAGATGCATTCTGTATTGCTAGAAAGTAGATTAAAATAAATGGAAGAAGATGATCAAGTAATATAGATATTTTGAAAATCCACTCACTCCTTTTATATATTCCCCATAAATCATATACAGTGTCCCAAAATGAGTCGTTCAAATTTTCTATACATTGTGACGGCAGAATGTAACAGGGCCACGCCCACGACTACTGATGGAATCTGGGAGAATAAGCACGTGTTTACATAGAAAATAATATTCTATAATAATATCTCCGTAGCAGCTTTCATTGGCCAAGGACCGCACAAGAGGACATCTGACCGACATGTAAATCAGCCAACCAGAGTTCGTTTTGTTCAGCGTCATGTTAAAGGGCGTGAAAATGTAAAGTCGACATCCCTCCAATAACAGCTTGTAAAACTCTTGGATGTATTTTAAAGAGTCTATGCCGTGAACTTCACATACTTTTGAAAATGTAGCATATATTTGATCGTAATAAGCGCTCATCGTCACAGTTGTAAACACAACAGCTTTCTTCTCGCATGCAGGGGCTTGGAGTGGCGTCACCACGACTTTGATTTTTGAAACCCCTGAAATTTTGTGTGCCTTATGCATCAGACGTTCAGCCAACGGTCCGTGGCCGTGACATCTGAACAGGAGCCGTCTTGAACAGAAGCATCCATATGAATTCGAGTCATGTCTGTATGTGTAAGCTCATTTTGTATCACAAAGCAGAGTTGTGTCCAGTCATTTAAAGTGAGTCCATGCATTCAATCTCATCTAAGAGTGCTCGTTCATCTAATGGAAAGATGCCGGGAGCAGATGGAGCTGATATCCCATTCCCATAGGAGGAGGAATATAAGGAGAGCTACCTCAACAGATAGCCCGGTTACTTTCGACACGCAGAGTCAGCGACTACAATTTCGATTTTGATCCTTATCATTGGTGTAAATATAGACCAAATTAATTGAACGGTTAAATAATACAATTATAAGATTGAATGATAATCAAGCATTAAAATTAAACTGTCAGAATGATCTATTAGGCAAACGGTTCGCAGTATCTCTCTGGTTTCACTAATCTAGAGAAGGAAGTTTTAGCTCCTCGACTGAGAACAAAAGCAGAGTAGAAATGGAATACACTGGCATTTTCCATATTTCTACTATGTTCTTCATTCACTGGTGATTAGATATGTATCCTGTTGAATTTGGGGTACACTGCAAAAATGGATACATACAAATAAATGTTGTATATATATATATATGAGGGGCCGTAATAGCCAAAATCCATTCTTCTACTCTCACACACATACATTCTCCTTTCACATACATACATTTATACTCTCACACACACGTACATTCTCCTTTCACACACATACATTTATACTCTCACACACATACATTCTCCTTTCACATACATACATTTATACTCTCACACACATACATTCTCCTTTCACATACATCCATTTATACTCTCACACACATACATTCTCCTTTCACATACATACATTTATACTCTCTCACACGTACATTCTCCTTTCACATACATACATTTATACTCTCACACACATACATTCTCCTTTCACATACATACATTTATACTCTCACACATACATTCTCCTTTCACACACATACATTTATACTCTCACACACATACATTCTCCTTTCACACACATACATTTATACTCTCACACACATACATTCTCCTTTCACATACATACATTTATACTCTCACACACATACATTCTCCTTTCACACACATACATTTATACTCTCACACACATACATTCTCCTTTCACATACATATATTTCTACTCTTACACACATACATTCTCCTTTCACATACATTTTACTCTTATGCAAATGTATTCAAAGTATACATTTAATATTACAAATAATAAATGTATGTAAGAAGAAAATGTATGTCTGAAATAAATATGTGTATGTAAGAGAATAACGTATGTGAGAGAGAGCGAGAGTATAGTGGAAACGGAAGGCGTATAGTGGACACGGAAGTCAGGTCTGGCGCGATCGGGGTCACCGGGACAGGTCCTGATCAGCATGACTGAGGTAAATGAGGCAGGTGCACTTCAGCAAGCTATTGGAGTATTAAGACATATTTTATCATCTCCTGAAACTGTTACATCTTTGGCCTAATCCCTTGAGCAACCAAGGACAGGCTCATCCACACGTAATACTAACGTTACATACAGCACGGTGGAAAGTGAGATGAGGGCACTTTTCAGGCCTGGCAGCTCACGAGTAGATGCTTCAGGAGGGCAAGCTGCACCTCAAGGACAAACTGGAGGATTGCGTCATTCTTTGAGATATCAGACTCACCAACACTTTGGCAACTGGAACTCCAAGTCAAGGAAAAGGTAAGAACAACGCACATTTACAACTTCACAATAACGTTACCTAATAAAGTTAAACATAAGGTCGCAAGCCAAATGATTTACCATATAACGTTACAGTTCGCGAAGGATTAACACGGTATGCACACAAACTCGTGAAATGTACGATTGATAATCTTGCAACACACTTTGGCATCGCAGTAAACACTGTTGGATAGTGTTTTCAAAAACCATGTCCGTAATAAAAACAGTAAAGGCCGCTAAAAATTATTCGAATGACAGAAAATAGCACGAGGCTATTTTGCCGTTTTTTTTTTCAACGGGTGGTCTGGTTTTGATTAACGTTACTACAACGTGAAGATAATAAACAGGATTGTGACGATATATGATTTATGTGTTTTTCAAGCTCTCTCGGGGTATTTTCACAATGAAAAAGTAGAGTAATGCAGTTCTAATTGGCTGCCTTACGAGCGTTTAGTGCTGTATCATGAATAAGTCACGGCTGAAGCGCGTCGTTAGTTAGGCACGACACAATGTAGAGTAGCCTAACCCCTTCAGCCGTGACTTATTAAATTCACGATACAGCACTAGCCTCGAGTACCTTATGGCTTTTATAAAACGGTTACCACACAACACAAATATTAAAGCCACAAACTATCAATGTAACTTTCATGAAGTAAAATCACTTAAAGCCTTCATTCTGCTGGAGAAAATAGTCCCTGACCGTAAACAGCAAAAAAAGTTACATTATTTTGCCATTAGATGGCGACAAAGACTGTCTTTATGAGTGAGTCAGTCAGTAGAGAAGACTTTTATATTGAAAGGACTGAACTTGTTGTGATTGTGAACACTGAGAAGCAGGATGCAACGTGCCAGGGCACGGAAAAACCCCAATAAGAAATGGCAGCAGACATTGAAATGGATTTTCATTATGAATAGTACTGACCTAAAGGAAAATGCTACTGTAAATTAGTGGTCGACAGATATTGAGTAAAATATGATAAAATGAATGATCGCCAACTTTTTTTTAAATAGCTGTGGTATGAAATACATCACCCTAAATTTTGTCATGTTTTATGGTTTGATGAGTACAGATTTTAATTGTGGATGAATAAATATAAAATATAATATCTGCATTGTTTTCTAGGGCCAAAATACATTTTCATGATACTTTCCACAAAGATGTCATCCTCCTTCCAAAGCCATCAAGCAGTGTCGTTGTCAAGCATCGCACAAAGCAACAGTTGCATGAACAAGGACCTATATTGAATGGATTTGAATTCCAGAAATCCTGGGACCAGAGGACTGTCGCTGAACAAATAAGGGATGCCTTTGGAGAAAAGCTCTCTGCTGATGTGAGGTAACCATGTGTACAATGTACTTTGTTATATCAAGTCCAACCTGTAATATAATTTTATTATAATAAAGAATTTTAAGGTTATGTCAATTCTAGCTGTGAAATGTGCATGAAATTTTAATGTTTTTCAGCATAGAGTTTCTGATGGCATGTGGCCACAAATTGATTTTACCCAAAGTGCGTACTGGACAGGAGCTGGATGCGAGTCTCATACATAAAATATATAAATCAAAAGCCCTGTACATTAGACCATCCAAGCCAATTTTGCTAAGTTACATTACATTTGAATTGACCTACAGAGCATTGTAATAACAAATATAGCTGCAAGCGGCAATGATGGGCCCAAGCCCAGTGCCGGTGGCACCGCCACTCCCGTGGCTTTAGGGCAACTATGCACAATGTGCAAAGTTAATTTAAAGGGGTGATGAACTGAGAAATCAAATTTTCCTTGAGCTTTTGACCTCTAAGAGGTCATCACATTAGAAGAATATCCTGTAAGTTTCAGAACTGAAAACATCCTTGTTAGTCCAATAAATGCTTTTATTGACACCAGGCTCAGCAAACGACTCGTTTTTCAAAGTGGGTAACTATGACCTCAAAGAGGATAAAACACCACCCCCGCAGGAGAAGAATAACGCCTACTTCAACGCGGCCAGTTTAGCCCCGCCCACCGATTCACGCATGCATAGCTAAATATCATAGGCCTACCTCGTGATGACAAACAGTATCGAGCTACCGAGCAATAAACATGCCGTTTACAAAATATTGTGCAGTGCCTGGTTGTGGAAGAAGACAGTCGCAGCATAGGCTTCCTCTGGATTCTAATAGGAATGCTCGGTTAAACTTTATTTTTAATGACGTTCCAGCTGATGTGGGTAAAACATTGTCCGTTTGTTCGCTTCATTTCACTGAGGATTGTTTTGTAAACAAGACACAGATAAAAAACGGTGCCTTCTATATTGGATCCGACAGGAATGATGCAACACACTTATGTGAGTAAAAATTTTATTTAAAAAATAATAATAATCTGATAGGCTAGTAATGCATTGTTACAGATCGTTTGATATCTAATAATTATGTGTACGTGTGGATCAGTCTAATCGTTAGCCTACTGACGAGTGAGTTGAAACTCATTATAATATGCAAAACTGTTATCCACTCACAGCAGTGGGCGTTTACTTCCAAGTCTTCAATGTGAGACGCCCATAAAAACCGAGCGTTTTTGAGCTAGGCTCAAAACTAGGGTTGAAAATAGCCTATTAATTATTCATTTTGATGTTTTTGAATGTAAAAACCAAGTGAACGTTATAAGTTGACCTCAGACAACAAATTTTTTTAAAAAAGCCAGTTCATGACCCCTTTAAACCCGGTAAATGTAAAATAACTATTTCAAAGTCATCGGAATACGCCACTTTTTCTGCAGCAGCTGCCAGTTGGTGGCACTATAACTTTGACTCACAATAGTTAAATCCATGTGATCAGCCTCCTACAATGAACATTCAGCTGAAGTTTCATCAAACTCAGTAAATGTATGCAGAAGTTATAACACACCTCCTGTTTCCCCTTTCAAATCCATTAATTTGTTTGAACACCACAGCCAAACCGTTCGAGATATCAAAAAGCCTTCTTCAATTTAGCATCCTCAATGTCTTGACTTCATGTTTGACCAAGTTTGGTGGCGATCGGATTAATTCCCTAATAACCCTTAATTGGAGCAGATAAAAATTTTTCAGTCATCTCTGAGATATTTCATTTCATTTTAAGGTAATTGGTTTTCGCTGATATAAACAAGTGCAGCGTTAGTATGCCTGCTTCAAAATTAAGCAAATTGAAATAACAGATCTTATACTTGAAGGGGACAGCAAAAGTAATTGTTAGAAATATAATCAGAATCCTAGTGGTTCCAGGTACTGTTCAGTTTACTGTTGAACATTTTTATATCTGAAAAACTTTTTTTATGCTTTTCTAAGGATGCTATTACAGGCTTTAGCAGTGACGACAGCAACTGTGAGGAAAACAGTGGTTCAGCAAGGCAGCTGCGCTCATCTTTGACACAAAATAGACACTCAGACAGTTTCACCAGTCTGATGGCTGTCTCCTCTGGCTCCCCGCCAAACTGTACTCCTGAAGTTCAATCTTTTGCTTCATCATTTCTTTTAATCAAGATTTAAAACTTGTCATACACTGCTTCATTCTTTTTTATGTGGGTCAATGTATGTGCAATACATGTCTCCTGAGTCCTGCTGATTGTACTGATGTTGTATTAATGTTGTCGTTGTTAATCGTCCTATTCGACAAAGGACATCAAATGTTAAAATAAATAATTGTTCAGTCAATTTGATTTCATAGTTTTGCATGTTTAATCATTTGTTTTGTTTTTTTAAAGGACATTTAAAGACACAAGGATGTAAAATGTAAACAGAGCTTTCACCTCACAGAACCACATTGATAAAGGTCTTATCCCTTACACAGCAACGATCAATTAAATGGAAGAAAACTAAAACTATCAACATAAAAGCTATGATTTTAGGAATGCCTTACCTCTAGAAATTGCACAAGGTTGCAAAACAAATCTATACCATGATTTCCATCATCTTCAAATGGATCAAAAGTCTGCTCAAGTGTATGCATTGTTGTGTCACTGATGGTAATGTTAATTGATGGAACAACAACATTATTATTTGTCTGTAAGTCTGAGAGTGTTATGTTGTCATCAACACCAAATCCACTGTTTGTGTCATAAATACCATTCATACTTGGGTTATGCATTCCTGCATTGTTCATTATGCCCCTTTGCCACAGCTGAAGAGGAGTTTGCCCCCCTTGAGTTGATAGACCATGGTTATTCCACTGGTTCTGAAATTCAGCAGCACTTCTTTGAATTTGTGGCAAATAAATATAGTGAAGACAAAATAAATGAAGCTCATTAAGTGAATCTAACACACCATGCTCCTCCATAAAGTTGAAAAGATTAACAAAATGAAATGACACTACTCGATTAAGCTCTGCCCATAACCTCTCAATTCTTTGATTATGCACTGACCTGCCAGTGATAACACTATGACTGTTTATTCCTAACCTGTAAAGCATAAAACGGGCAACACCAGTGTTTTCAAGGCCATGATCACACCTCACCCTAGATGGCATTCCGAAGTTCTGAACACCAGCAATGAGTTCTGACAAAACACTAGAGGCTCTGTTGTTGTCTAGACAAGCCAGGTAGATAATGGTACGACTGAAACCATCAACACAGCCATGGAACACCATCCTCCATCTCACAAGCTTGTGGTTTCCATCTATGTGCCTAAGAGAAATTAAAACCAGAGTATTATGAGCTATTTGGCCTTTGATGTTAACTATTAGTAAGATGCACTGGGCATTGCTTTCTAAAACCTATCTGCACACTGTCATTATGTTGACACTAATGCAGTGTTTTATTGCATTACTCTTTGATTGTGAGAAACTGACTCTTGACTTTGTGTTACTACATTTACACTTTTAAGGAATTAACTCACCATAATTGATTTGGAGTGGCAACACTGTAAATTCGCCGTCGGATTGTACGCCGTCTTCTGAACGACCGTCCAATAGGATCGATTTCTTGTAGACTCTGTCTGACACGCCACCTTTGAATGCGTAACCCACGTGACCTCAAGCTCCCATGCACATATCGTTCTCCTGCGTTTGTTGTCGACTGAAGAATTTCACCAACAACTCTGTTCAGGTTGTCACTTGATAGTGTGGCATACATCAGTGGCTGAACACCCAGCTGCTGTCTGTGCCTGTACAGAGTCCGAGAGCTTACGCCTAAGCACATAGAAATGCTTTGCCAATTCATTCCCAGGGATACCAAATGAGACATTTGCTCTCCTGAAATGCTGTATCGAGGTCTGCCCTGATGTCCAGTAATGACAGGTGGAGGACATAACTGTTCTCAGACCTGATTCTTTGCCTGGATTCAGAAGCAGTCGGCACTACATTTAGATGTCCATATAAGGACTCCAATGTATTTACTGCTGCTCTATTTCTTGAATCCTCAACAAATCTTGAGACTGACAGAAGGGTCCACATAGGGTTTGAATGTGATCACAAAGTTCTCTATGCAGCCTATCATGCACAAAATAATCTGTTTCTCTTTGCATTTGCTCAATACATTCCAGCACATTATTAAAAAAAAGTCTGATTTCATGTTCATTGCTACTTACTCCCAAAAGTAAAAACTGTACTTGAAAAGATAACAGGATTACTTTGAATAGCATCATTGTAAAGTTGTGATGAAGAGCTGAGCAAGTCTTGCTATAATGGATACCAAATATATATATATATATATATATATATATATATATATATATATATATATATGAATGAAAGGAGAATCTATGTGTGTGTGCAGAGCAGAATGTATGTATGGAAAAAGGAATGTATGTGTATTTGAGAGTATAAATGTATGTGTGTGAAAGGAGAATTTATGTGTGTGTGAAAGGAGAATGTATGTGAAAGTTGAATGTATGTGTGTGTGAGAGTGTAAATGTATGTGTGTGAAAGGAGAATGTATGTGTGTGTGAGAGTATAAATGTATGTATGTGAAAGGAGAATGTATGTGTGTGTGTGAGAGTATAAATGTATGTATGTGAAAGGAGAATGTATGTGTGTGAGACTATAAATGTATGTGTGTGAAAGGAGAATGTATGTGTGTGTGAGAGTATAAATGTATGTATGTGAAAGGAGAATGTATGTGTGTGAGTATAAATGTATGTATGTGAAAGGAGAATGAATGTGTGTGTGAGAGTATAAATGTATGTGTGTGAAAGGAGAATGTATGTGTGTGAGAGTATAAATGTATGTATGTGAAAGGAGAATGTATGTGTGTGTGTGAGAGTATAAATGTATGTATGTGAAAGGAGAATGTATGTGTGTGAGAGTATAAATGTATGTGTGTGAAAGGAGAATGTACGTGTGTGTGAGAGTATAAATGTATGTGTGTGAGAGTATAAATGTATGTGTGTGAGAGTATAAATGTATGTGTGTGAAAGGAGAATGTACGTGTGTGTGAGAGTATAAATGTATGTGTGTGAGAGTATAAATGTATGTGTGTGAAAGGAGAATGTATGTGTTTGAGAGTATAAATGTATGTGTGTGAAAGGAGAATGTATGTGTGTGTGAGAGTATAAATGTATGTGTGTGAAAGGAGAATATGTGTTTGAGAGTATAAATGTATGTATGTGAAAGGAGAATGTATGTGTGTGAGAGTATAAGTGTATGTATGTGAAAGGAGAATGTATGTGTGTGAGAGTATGAATGTATGTGTGTGAAAGGAGAATGTATGTGTGAGAGAGTATAAATGTATGTGTGTGAAAGGAGAATGTATGTGTGTGAGAGTATAAATGTATGTATGTGAAAGGAGAATGTATGTGTGTGAGAGTATAAATGTATGTGTGTGAAAGGAGAATGTATGTGTGTGAGAGTATAAATGTATGTATGTGAAAGGAGAATGTATGTGTGTGAGAGTATAAGTGTATGTATGTGAAAGGAGAATGTATGTGTTTGAGAGTATAAATGTATGTATGTGAAAGGAGAATGTATGTGTGTGAGAGTATAAATGTATGTGTGTGAAAGGAGAATGTACGTGTGTGAGAGTATAAATGTATGTGTGTGAAAGGAGAATGTATGTGTGTGAGAGTATAAATGTATGTGTGTGAAAGGAGAATGTACGTGTGTGAGAGTATAAATGTATGTGTGTGAAAGGAGAATGTATGTGTGTGAGAGTATAAATGTATGTGTGTGAAAGGAGAATGTATGTGTGTGAGAGTATAAATGTATGTGTGTGAAAGGAGAATGTACGTGTGTGTGAGAGTATAAATGTATGTATGTGAAAGGATAATGTATGTGTGTGAGAGTAGAAGAATGGATTTTGGCTTGTACGGCCCCTCATATATATATATATATATATATATTTACATGATATATTAAATAAAATATATAGTAGAAAAGAGCAGAATAGTACATTGTTTTATGCATGAATACATAATTGATAATAAATATTGAACATTTTTATTTCATGGTGACTTTAAAGGGATAGTTCACCCAAAAATGTAAATTAAAAATGTAAATTATTTCATTATTTACTCACCCTCATGTCGTTCCAAACATGCAAGACCTGCGTTCATCTTCGGAACACAACTTTCAAGTCCCAGAAAGGTAATAAAATCGTTAAAATAGTCCATGTAACTACATCGGTTCAACTTTAATATTATGAAGCGAAGAGAATACTTATTGTGCGCAAAGAAAACAAACAAAAAAACAACTTTATTCAACAATCTCTTCTCTTCCATGTCATTCTCCTACGCTGTTGATGTAGTGTAAACAGTGCAGCGCTTCTGGGTTCTATGTCTAAACGTCGGCTCATTATTGGCCAGCATCACACGCATCACACGCATCACACACGACCAGCGTCGGCCAATAGTGAGCTTACGTTCTGACGTTGAACCCAGAAGCGCTGCACTGTTTACACTACGTCAACACCGTATGAGAATGACGTGAAATAATGTCGTTATTTTGGGGTTATTTCGCGCAAAATAAGAATTCTCGTCACTTCATAATATTAAGGTTGAACCACTGTAGTTACATGGACTATTTTAACAATGTTTTTACTACCTTTCTGGGGCTTGAAAGTTGCAATGACGTTGCTGTCAATGGAGGGACAGAAAGCTCTCAGATTTCATCAAAAAATATCTTAATTTGTGTTCCAAAGATGAACGAAGGTCTTACGGGTCTTACATTTTTGGGTGACCTAAGCCTTTAAAGTTTACTTTCTATATTTTAGTTTTGTTGATTATGGTATCTGTTAAATAAATATCAACTGAAATGCAGACTTTGGACCATTTAGTTTTTTTTTAATTATTATTACATTTTCATAATCTAGCAAACTAAACATTTCTGAATACATACAACTTTTTAAAAAGGGAAAAAGTGCAGCTTTAACTTTTAAGTTCATACAATTAATGAATAAGCTGTGAGAACCATCATAAACTTCTTGTCTTCCGTAGCACAATGCCAAATGGGCCATGTTAGTCCAAAAAGTGCATACAGATTAGCCAAAAAAACGCAGATACTTTGCAAATCCAGTAGAAATATTCCGCCATCTGTGGAGCTTTGAGAAAGGCCTACTATTTCACACGTACTATAATACTGGATGCATTAATCCTAATCTTGCATATTACTCATTGTGGATGGCATGCAAATTAGGATTCAGCCACTGTAAAGTATTAAATACAAGAGCGTTAGAGGAAGACACGGGCAAGAAAAAGTGGAGTGGGCATTAATGTGATGCACGTTTGAGATATTCACTAAGTTTTATGAAAACGAGGTGGAAGGATCCGTGCACAAGAGATCTGATCAGACGGGTGAGGCTAATTGTTCCGAAGCGTTTCGAACTGCACTTTTCTCCCTGATAGCGAGATAAAGATGCAGGCAGCGAGAAAGAGAGAGAGAGAGAGACCGAGAACGAGTGATACAGTTAAAACAGGCAGAAGACATTGATCATCGATGAGTATCAGGGCTCGCGTTTCTCCCTCTCATTAGAGAACAAATGATCTGGTCGACTAAGAGCTTTAATGATCCGTCAATGGAGCTAACAAACACCCTGATGGGCCTCCGAGGGGCAGAGCACAGCAGAGACACAACGCTAAGATCACAGACTCTCTATTACCGATGCAGCAAAGAGGGCATTATGCCCTCCTGTAACCTTACACGAGCAGTCCAGTAACAAGTGCTCTGGGAGCAAATTGTGTAAATTGTACAGGGGCTTATGGGACGCATATCTTAATTGACAGATACGAAAGAGTCAGTGGGCGCAAAGACGAAGTTTTAAGAGAGGCCTTTGAAAAAAAGTATCAGATTACCACTGCAAGCCTTCTGAGAAAAACTACCCTAATGGGCGCTGACGTTAGATGAAGACAGTGAAAAGCTGTAAATTCTAGAGATTGTTTTAACAGTGCCTGTCGGAGGGGTTCGAGACAGGAGGTTGTACGCTCTCAGAAGATACGCTGCAATTATGGTCTCTTTGCTTCTCCCGAGCTTGTTATTGTGAGTGTGCAGAAGTACAAGAGGGGTCAGACGGGGTTTCCCGAGGGACGGTGGTAGTTGTTTTGGACACAGGTTGTCGAGAAGCCAAAAAGGGTCTGGTGGCTGGTGTCACAAAAAGGCCCTGCACATGTGCAGAGAATTACACTTCTTAACTCATTAGTGAGTGTCTCACGCACACATATGCACGTACACGCTGCCCAGGGGTTAACATCCATAATTAAACACAAGCTATGTGGCTTCTATTAAAAGTACGGGCACCTTTGGTACTCCCTCTCTCTCTCATAATGAGTGATTAGCTTCGGACTCATTAAAAGGAACCGAAGGGGTGATTTGTTTACAAAGGCAAAAAAATATATATACAGACACACATTTGAATGCAATAAAGCAGGTTATTATTTAGCTTTTCTTGAGAAAAGAATCTAAGCATTTTTCTTGGTCCAATTCTTTTCGCATTGTACTTTTGGATCTGAATCATGCGTATCACTGTAGCTAGGCAGGTGCTGCTCCATATTTCTGTGTTATTGAAGTATTTGTCCTATAGTGTTATGTCTGTTCATTGGATGAAATAGGCAATTTTGAGAGAATATAATCAGCTGATATATCTTTTCAGAAATATACCATCAAGCCTTGTCAGTTGATAATAAACAACTTTGGTTTTAAATAATAATAAAAAAAAATCAAAAGGTGTAAAAAGGACACTGTAAAAATATTTTCACGATTTGTCATCACAAGATTTTTTTTTTTCTAATTAACTTTGATCATTTGTGTGGTTCAGATAACATTTATCTTAACAACATAATAGTTTTAGTTTCTGTTGATTAAACATATCTACTTCATTGTATTAACTATTCTTTTAATTTAATGAACTTAAAATGAAGGCAACCAGGTTTAGTTAAACCAACATTATTTTATACAGTGTAATAAAATAAAACATTTAAAATAGTATTCAACATGTAAAAGAAAGTTATATAGAATATAGAAAATATAGAAATGAATAAAACAAATATTGTGTAAAATATTTCGTTTATTTAGTTTAATTTGAGTCCTTATAATTTGCTTTTAAACCCAATTATTTACACTATAAAATGTGGTGTCAGTAAGTTATTTTTTATTAGAATTACACAATTTCAAATAAATGCTGTAATAATTTCCTTAAGATGTTCCTTGATCACCGAATCATATTAGAATGATTTTTAAGGGATCATGTGAGATGGAAAACTGAAGTAATGATGCTGAAAATTCAGCTTTGATATCACAGGAATAAATTACAATTTACAATATAGGAAACTGTCATTTTAATTTTAATTAAAGCAGCCTCTGCAAGCATAAGAGACTTCAATAACTTTAAAAAATCTCACCAAACTTTTGAACGGCAGTGCATCTGCATTATAAAAACCATCAGTGGCAGAGCCATGGTATCGGGCATTAATACATTTAAATTCACGCTAAACCAACATAAACTGGATTTAAACTTTAAATTGAACACCAAAAATGTGCACAACCCTAGCATTTGTCTGCACCAAAGTCACATGAACTGTAACTCTATCCCTGTAACTGTATTCCTCCTCAACTTCAGGGACACCACTTTCACACCAACCAAACAAACTTGGGCCTGCTCCAAAAACTCAGAGCAGGGGTATTCTAGACAAAAATATGTACAAATCTTGCTCCCAGCGTCTCTCTGGCATATAATTTTAATCACAGCATGGCCTATATAAGGGTGTATATGAAAAAAACAGCCTCAAAATTTCCACAGCACCACAGAGAGATCCAGAGCAGGACAAGAGCATTCTTTTCAACCTGATGATGTGTTTCCTTCAGGATGCTCCCAGCCGCATGTCTTCTATTCACATGCATATATATATTTCATATAGTCTGTGTATCCTGAGGGCAAATTGTCCATACAGACACAGAAACAAATACAAACAGAAGCAAACAAATACTGTACACTTAAAGCACTTCAAAAACAGAAAATCCTAGTTAATAATATGATTAAAACATACCGAATGCAAACTGAACAATTACATTCAAGATTGTGTATCTTTTTACAGACTCCATCTCTGACCCAGTTATCCAGACATCTTTAACCGCCTGTCATCTGGAAAGAGTCACTGGTGGCTGAACCGCAGTTTGTCTTTATTTAGCCTGTGTGTGTGTGTGTGGCGCCATGAGCGTCTCTAACCTCTTCCCAGAGACACACTCAGTACAAGGCCAACATTCACGCACGCACACCTAGAGCAGTTTTTTTTAGAGCTCCATTTTTTTAAGTATCAACTTTGTCTCAGATGTTTCTGCCCAAATTTCTGAAGTAGAAAACAGAACAAACGAGAACATCCAGGGAGAGTATAGAGCTATAAAATGAATGCAGATAACAGATCATATGCATGATCAGACTTCTGAATTTCTATTGCAAACTATGGTACCAATCTGAGCAAAATGTGTGACATTGTGAGAAGTCTTAATAAAGTGAAGAAACATGGGGAGAAACATGCGAAAAGCAGGAAATGTAGGTAAAAACCTGTTTTCTCTCTTTGTAAAAGAAAAAAAGATTTGAGATATATATGGAACTTATGGAACTATGCTCATTTGTGATTGTTCCAACCCGATCTCACGGCAATTCGTACAAATTTTATGAGGTAAAACCAAACAAACAAAAACGTGTGGGTTTGTGTCCATTCAACTGGACAATCTCTAGAGTACAATATTACATTTCATAGTATGAAGTGCATGTCTACTGAGTGAAGACTCGCCCCAATGCCTGAGGAAATGCAGATGAGCAAGGGGCTGATCACAAGGACACATTCTTGCATTAAATAGCACAACAAAATGAAACGTAGACACATTTTTCAAAGTAAAATACTTTTGAGTGTCTAAAAAAATAGGTTCTAATACAACAGCGAGACACGACACAGCTGCCGTCTGGCATGGACAAAGACAAAGAATAAAAAAAAAACCCATAAGAACACGTGTTAGACAGAATTTCTAACTAAACAATGTCTTTTCTGTAATTGAGTTGATGTATGGCACCAGGATCTAAAAATTGTAATTCCATAAACACCTGCACTGTACTTGAAAATGTGCAGCATAAACATACACCGACTAAAACACTCTTTCTACGTCTGTAAATTGTCTACTTCATCCAGGACTTTGGAGAAC
This sequence comes from Meda fulgida, assembly GCA_030578275.1. Taxonomy (NCBI): domain Eukaryota; kingdom Metazoa; phylum Chordata; class Actinopteri; order Cypriniformes; family Leuciscidae; genus Meda; species Meda fulgida. The sequence continues at coordinate 6,437,838 of CM060627.1, read as the reverse complement.
GTCTGTAAGGATTCAGTCAAAACAACTCAACCTTGTAATAGATTGTCATGAAAAAGCCTGGGATTAAAGTAGGTAACGTCTTAAAAATAAATTGTAGTCCAGATGGGTTGATTGAACTTTTCCAGACACACACACACACACGCACATGCACGCATGTGTGTTAAATACTTTATTTTTATAGCCAATCTACAAACGAGGACATCCCTAAAGTGAGGTTTTTGGAGCTTTTGTCAGGTTTTATTCACTTTTGGGTAATGTGTCCCCAGAATATAGTTAAGTAGGTACACACACAAACACACACACTCACACACGTTGTTTCCATGTTATATTGGAACATTCCATGGACATAATGGTTTTTATACTGTACAAACTGTATATTCTGTCCCCTTACACTAACCCTATCCCTAAACCTAAACCTACACATCACAGAAAACTTTCTGCTATTTTAGATTTTCAAAAAAAAAAAAAATCATTCTGTATGATTTATAAGCTGTTTCCTCATGGGGACCAAAACATGTCCCCACAAGGTCAAAATTTACTGGTAAAACTATACTTGTACTATACTATACTAATTCCAGGACCACACATGCACATGCACACAGGCACACACACACACACACACACACACACACACACTTGATCTCTCTCTAAAAAAGACAGGCTGCTAACACATGACACTGTCTGTCTGTCTGTCTGTCTGTGTGTGTGCGTCAGTGTGTGTGGGCGAACTGCTTTCATTTTCCCACAGTAGCTGGAATAAAATCTCTCCAGTGGACTGGCTGCACTAAGCAAATTATGGCATTATGATTATGGAAAGCAAATCTAATCCCAAACTACAGCAGACGGTATGGTGGTGGCACATTCAAGAGCGTGCCAGAGATGATTCCATCACACATGGAGCATGGAATATGTCTCTAAAGCCTATTAAAGGAACATATTAAAGTAATGAACAATACATTTGCTATGGGCTTCTGACACAAACACACCTGAAATAGTCAGAAAACAGCTGAAGAGAGTGTCACCTTACACCTTACGGTTAAAACGCATTATCATTTCAACTCAGCAGGGAAATTGGCAAAGTGTTTATTAAACTACTAAACTAAACTTTATTGGCTGTGTTTAAAGCTAAAAGATGTGCATGGAAAGCATTATACACAACTTGAACCCGAAACAGCCCAATCTGGCCTACATTCTGTGCATGACTGACCAGGTGTGTGTATTGAGTGTGCATGAAGTATGTCATTCAACAGACTATGAATTATTAAAAGGTGAAGGAGACTGGTGGCCTTCATTTTTTAGCACTCTGGGGGCCCCCGAGGGCCGACCTGACCACTCTTATCCGTTTAAAGATGTCTAATGTCTGGCGCATTGTGAGCAGAGCTTTGTGAGCGTTTCAAATTCATTGTCTTTGGGACCTGAGCGACATGCTTACACTGAGGATTGTGCGCTTGAGAAATGCTCAACTTCATTCTAATGAGAGTCAGAAGTGTGTTTGATGATGACATTCTGTGAAGGGAATGAAATTGTAAACATAACTGGAATAAAATATTCTGTTCACAAGTGATATTTACCATGAATGTTCACTGACTTTTGATGAGCATAAAAATCCATAGAGTAAACATAAATTATGAACTCAAAGTAAGAAGACAGTTTCAATTTGATGACATGTATTATAAAAAAAAAAAAAAAAAAAAAAAAAACAAATTATATATATATATATATATATATATATATATATATATATATATATATATATATATATATATATATATATATATATATATATATATATATATATATATATAGGTCCTTTTCAAAAAATTAGCATATTGTGATAAAGTTCATTATTTTCCATAATGTAATTATAAAAATTAAACTTTCATATGTTTTAGATTCGTTGCACACCAACTGATATATTTCAGGTGTTTTATTGTTTTAATACTGATGATTTTGGCATACAGCTCATGAAAACCCCAAATTCCTGTCTCAAAAAATTAGCATATCATGAAAAGGTTCTCTAAACGAGCTATTAACCTAATCATCTGAATCAACTAATTAACTCTAAACACCTGCAAAAGATTCCTGAGGCTTTTAAAAACTCCCAGCCTGTTTCATTACTCAAAACCGCAATCATGGGTAAGACTGCCGACCTGACTGCTGTCCAGAAGGCCATCATTGACACCCTCAAGCAAGAGGGTAAGACACCGAAAGAAATTTCTGAACAAATAGGCTGTTCCCAGAGTGCTGTATCAAGGCACCTCAGTGGGAAGTCTGTGGGAAGGAAAAAGTGTGGCAAAAAACGCTGCACAACGAGAAGAGGTGACCGGACCCTGAGGAAGATTGTGGAGAAGGACCGATTCCAGACCTTGGGGGACCTGCGGAAGCAGTGGACTGAGTCTGGAGTAGAAACATCCAGAGCCACCGTGCACAGGCGTGTGCAGGAAATGGGCTACAGGTGCCGCATTCCCCAGGTCAAGCCACTTTTGAACCAGAAACAGCGGCAGAAGCGCCTGACCTGGGCTACAGAGAAGCAGCACTGGACTGTTGCTCAGTGGTTGCATGTCATTCGGAAATCAAGGTGCCAGAGTCTGGAGGAAGACTGGGGAGAAGGAAATGCCAAAATGCCTGAAGTCCAGTGTCAAGTACCCACAGTCAGTGATGGTCTGGGGTGCCATGTCAGCTGCTGGTGTTGGTCCACTGTGTTTTATCAAGGGCAGGGTCAATGCAGCTAGCTATCAGGAGATTTTGGAGCACTTCATGCTTCCACCTGCTGAAAAGCTTTATGGAGATGAAGATTTCATTTTTCAGCACGACCTGGCACCTGCTCACAGTGCCAAAACCACTGGTAAATGGTTTACTGACCATGGTATTACTGTGCTCAATTGGCCTGCCAACTCTCCTGACCTGAACCCCATAGAGAATCTGTGGGATATTGTGAAGAGAAAGTTGAGAGACGCAAGACCCAACACTCTGGATGAGCTTAAGGCCGCTATCGAAGCATCCTGGGCCTCCATAACACCTCAGCAGTGCCACAGGCTGATTGCCTCCATGCCACGCCGCATTGAAGCAGTCATTTCTGCAAAAGGATTCCCGACCAAGTATTGAGTGCATAACTGAACATAATTATTTGAAGGTTGACTTTTTTTAATTTAATAAAAACACTTCTTTTATTGGTCGGATGAAATATGCTATTTTTTTGAGACAGGAATTTGGGGTTTTCATGAGCTGTATGCCAAAATCATCAGTATTAAAACAATAAAAAACCTGAGATATTTCAGTTGGTGTGCAATGAATCTAAAATATATGAAAGTTTAATTTTTATCATTACATTATGGAAAATAATGAATTTTATCATAATATGCTATTTTTTTGAGAAGGACCTGTGTGTATATATATATATATATATATATATATATATATATATATATTTTTTTTTTTTTTTATATATATATATAATATAATTATTTACAACATGCCTGAATAAAAATAAAGTAAAAATAATAATAAAAAATATTGCAATAATAAAAAAACTAATAATACATATAATACTTTAAACATTTAATATAATTACTTAAAATATAAAAAATATGAATTAATTAATTTAATACAAAATAATACAATAGCCTACATTTTTATTGCACCACCCGTAACAGGTAGGACTCAAATTACATTTATATGTTAATAATTCTAAATAAATGCATTTTATTTACAATGAAATTACATTTAAATGAAACATTTCTTTTTACTAAAACTAAACTAAACCAAACTAAACTAAACTAAACTGTGTGTGATGACTTTATTGACTGTGCAGTTGTTTAGATGACTAAACAAAAGAGTGTGTGTGTTCTTATCTCAGCGAGTTATTCAATCTGAGGAATGTATCGATATGCTACTATTAGACAAAGAGCAGAAGCAACCGTATGATTGTCATAATTGCTGCCGCCCCAGAGAGAGGAAGTGTGAGAGGTGGATCATGAAATCTATGGTGGCACAGTGAAGACAAAAGACGCTATTATCCAAGCCCTCTTCTCGTTCTCCTATTTCATTTAAGGGCAGATAAGAGAGTTGTAACGATGAGATTACTTCTAATGGACATATTATTATTATTATACAATTATATCTACTATTTATACTGTATTTGGACAAGAGAAGATACAATGGTCATTTCTATCCCTTTCTTTCATCACTTTCCCATATTATAAAGTACATTTTATAAAGTTATATGTTTATGAGGCAGTACATGTTTTTAAGGGGGTTGTAGAAATAATTTAGCACCTTCTCTCCTGCTGAAGCCAAACAGACACATACGGGTAATTGTAAATGCAAAGATTTTAGCAATGGCCACGTAGAAGTGTGTCTTTAAGAGCACATTAAGTCCGTGCATTAGGGAACTACACTCACAGTTGAAGGTCATGGCTATTTTTCACTTTCTCGCTGCCATAGGTCAAGAGTCTACTTCACACCATGCACGGACAACCACCTTTCCACCCACAGCGTTTCATCTGGACCAAGAAATCTTTCTAGCCTTATGAGCACAGCCACCACTGCCAGCACTATTGAGGATTTGGGTCACTGGTTTGACTTTTGGCTTAAAAGATTTTTTTAATTTACTCTTATTAATTTATTTACATTTATTTATAATTATACATTTCCAATCTGCTCTCTAAAAAATAATAATAATAAAATAAAATAAATCTGCTTTGAAATAAATAAAAATATTAGAACATGGTTCACACTTTATATTGGTGTAAGGCTATGTGCTTGCTTAATAATAATATACATGCATAACACAGCACTTCAGAAAGAGCTAATTCATCTACTTTTACTTTAGTCCTTAACATCTATAATTTAGTTCCTAATTTCATAAAGTTAATAAAGGGGTGCTGTTAGCATAAATCTGTTTGCGATGTTGAGTTTTGCGAAGGCTGGGGGTTCTGATGAGTGTTTTTGGAAGATGAATTGTAAGGACAGCCAGGCCAGACTAATCCTTAATTCATCCCAAATGAGCTTCTAATGAAGAAACCGTTTCCCATTCCACTGTGTGTGGTTCATGTACAGGAAAGAAAGCAAGGTCTAAGAGAAATGATTGCCAGCTGATTTGATCTCATATTAAAACAGTTATTGACTGTCAGTAAGACAACATTACGGTGAGCTGATGAGGCCAACACGAGATTCCCGCTGACAGTTTTAATCCAGACCAAACGTCCTGTGCAACATAGCCTCTGCATACATTACAAACCTCTGATTAGTTATAGCCTCAGGTAACTGTCTCTCCAACTGAGAAGTGCTCAGAGATCAGAATCACTTTCGGCCTTTACCTAATCTTTACTCTACCATATGCCAACTCTATCTATCTATACTACCCATCCATCCATCCATCCATCCATCCATCCATCCATCTATCTATCTATCTATCTATCTATCTATCTATCTATCTATCTATCTATCTATCTATCTATCTATCTATCTATCTATCTATCTATACTACCCATCCATACATCACATCCATCCATCCATCCATCCATCCATCCATCCATCCATCCACCCATCCATCCATCCATCAGCTTCCATCAGTAACATGTAGTTGAATCAGACCTGTTGCACCATTACTGCAGAGATGGCGATTGGTTTTGCATCTCTATTTAGACAGAAAAGGGAAGGGACTGGAATACATATTTAGATGAAATACAGACATAATATAAAAACATTTAAGAAGGATAGCAAAAGGACAATGCAAGTAATCAATGTGTACAATAGGTGAATCTGTGTCTGAGCATAATCACCTTACACTGTCTCTCTCTTCGTCTCTAGGCCTAGCTGTTCTATCAAAAAGGGCATTTTCCTGACACCTCCATTAACTGGCCTGTCCATCATCTCCTCTGCCCGCCCCTTTTAGGTTCCTCTCTCCACCTGAGTGACGATGCCATTACCGGACGGCATGCTGAGTGACATCTCTCTCAGCCAGTCAGTCCATCAACGTGCGAGTGATTGACAGCTCCAATGACCCCATCATTCTATTTCACACTTCCATAAATGTGTGATCTCCTCCCACTCAAGATGCCACTGCCGCCGGAGAACTTTCTGGGCTTGTCAGTAGAATTAGACGTCTTCATTTCCCTCAGAAAACTTTGCAAATGAAGTATAGTTGTGTTGGAAAGAGTGTGACTGTGTGAGAGGAAAGATAGTCGTCATATGTCTGTAGTTATTGCTTGTTTGCTGCCCCCTGTAGGACAGGCTGAAAAGAACTTAGACATGAAATGTCTTTTAATGCAAAAGAACAGAATAGAATTTAACAGAGGGTTGGATATAATTACTATTTTAAAATTGGAAATATCTATAACTTGGCATGATGCTAATAATTAACTGCACACAATCATACAAAACATAGTGCTATTTACATTGTTTACAAAAAATAATATTTATAATGTGCTATTCCATCTACAAAATTTAGTAGCCGATTTTACTTATGAATATACAAATAAAATAAAAATGTTATTATTAATTAAAATACAAGTTTTTTTTTTCAATGTGAGCTACAATTAGCTTTTAGATTTAGTTTTCAGCTTTTTACATTTACTAATACGTATTACTTATAGTTTTACACTCCATTTTCTACACAATAGATTTAGAAATAGCTCTCAGCAAAAATAAAAAAATACAATAAAACATTTAAGCAGAAAGAGGACAGAAGAGATCACTATTTAAAGTGCCAGTAAACCTTAACTACATTTTTTGTCTTAATCTTTTTTGCACTATATTAATCTACCGGATTTAAATTTGTCTTCTTGTCAATGTCACAGGATGTGGTGATTTTATGTATTACAGTACATTGATGACTCATCGGTGTCTAATAATTATTTATGAGACTACGTGGCCTTATCCTATGTAAATGATTTACGACAGCACATGTTAATTTCCTAAGATAGGCACTTCAAAAAGTGAGATTGCATACAGTAAGTGAGATATGCAGTAATGGTTCACAAACGAGTGCTTGTTTTTACTTTGTAAGAGTTTCTGCGTCGCATAAGTTCTCTTCAATAGATCCAGAGTCTTCAACACAAAAGTGATTCATCCACATTGTGAGTGTAACCAGTCTTTGTTGCCCTTTAACCAATCAAACAGCTATAAAAAACACTACAAAAAAGCCTCAAAAGATATTAAAGATGCAACAGCGTGTTTATAATTATTGTTTGATGCAGATTACAAAAGCAAACAGCTGAGCATTTATTTGTGCATTTATTTATACATTAGGTTAAATGATAGCTGTTACATGATATGTATGTATCTATGTATGTATGTACATGTATATGTACAGTATTTGTGTAATGTACAGTGCACTTACAAAGCATGTGTATATTGTGTTGTGTGTAATAGTAAATTGCAGCATGCATTTGTGGGAAGCTTTGATGCATTTAACTTAATGAGAGCGCCCACGGCATTTTTTAAAACCCTGAACTAACTGGTGCTGAAACAGTGGGTTTCATAACCCTTTAATATGGAAGCAATGGTTCCCTACGGAATGAGAATAACTATTTATATAAAACACTTTTCTTCCACTATCATAAATACACCCAGGAAAACATGCATTTGTTGTTCATTCATTCCATTTCTCACATCCAGGAATCACATTACCACTACACAACACACAAACACTTACACACACTTACAACAGTACACACACTGCCCTTTATAACCACACACACTGGTTTAACCTGTGTGCCGTGCCACTCGATAACAAGCAGGTCCTGAGAATAGCCCTGGTGTTAATGAACAAGAGAATCACACATTCAGATGTATAAGGCCAGTAATGGAGAAACATTCTCAAACACGTGCAGCTCACATCAATATTTCATGGGAAGGTAAATCACTAATTAGTGCCACCTGAATGTGATTAAAGAAACAGCTTTAGGGATGAATCATGGAATATGATTTCTAAACAATAATCTGAGCAACCTGTTAAAAGCTGAGAAGATGGGGCACTGCAGCAAGCTGTCGAAAACATATTTGTTTAGAGGAATGTGTGTAAGCACAACAGCCTGTCTTGTGCAGTGTGTAAAAATAAAACCAATTAGTGGCAGGCGGCAAAGGCCACGTTTTCACACCGGCCTATTAATGTCAAATGATCGATTTCGAATAAAAATGCTCTCAACACAGGCTCATTGGAAAAACCTGCCTCTGCCAACATTTTTTGCAAGACCTCAAAACAAATACACACATCAAATCACTGCAGTTCCCAGATTAAATGAACACAAGAGGCAGTAAAACAACAACAACAACTACAACTTGTATTTCTTTTCACACACAATTATGATTACAGGGGCAGATTATTGATTAACAAAGACTTGATATCATCACATAACCAGCTCCATTTATAGCTTTTCTGATGTAGCAAACCCGGTACGGCATTACACTTGTGAAACACAAGTCATGATAAAAATATGAGCTAATATATTATAGTTTTATTAACGTTACTGTGGTATGAAGCAGGGCGGGACACAGAGCCTGGGACATTTTACGTTGTGGTTTTTATTATGGTTATATGCCGCAGTCGGCCACTCCTTTCTTTTCGTTTTGTTGTTTATATTTATTTTATAATTAAAGTAGTTTAACGCCCGCCTCCTTTTTACCTTCTAACTTTGTTAGAGTTACATTTGATCTCTTAAATTGTGAAATTGATCTCTTAAAAGTGCTAAATTACAACTTATACAAGTCACTTTATCTGACGAATTAAAATCGTCGGGTATTGCAGCGCTGTTTTACTTGGTCAAAACAATCATATTAAAAATACATTTGAGCGTGTTGAAAAGTAATGTTAACGTTGCGTTCGCTCGGTGGCTGGTGTGAGACACTTGTGGCACATTGGAGTAAGCTAGATCGATATTCAAACATCATATTACTAAAAGCTGGATGAATTGTGTTGCTAAATGGCATGCAGTTAATTTGAAAATATATTGTATGGTGGATAAAATGCTGTTTTACTGTTACTACAAATAAAGCTCTTTCTGGTTATGCTATGTTAGTCACTTGACTAATAGTGTTGTTTCTGAATAAAGACTCAAACAATAGGACTAACTCGATAAATGTATTCACACACAGTTGCTCACCTGTCTATAAAACACATCATATATTAAAGCATCTTTGGTGTTTGATTTCTCTGCAGGATTTAAACATTATTGGAAACTTCTGGGATAATGTAAGTGCACAAGTCAACAATAACATTGTTCTAGTGGTTTCTTGATATTTGAATCCACAAATCTTACACATAGTATTATGCCTGTAATGAAAATGACAAACTTTGACAACCTAACAGCTGCTGTGGGGGAAATGCTGCTTGGTCATGCACCTCTCGGGGGGTGAGAAAACAATTAAAAAGATGCTAAACTTGTGAGGGAACTGCTATACTTTCACAGATTCTTATCTTATCTTTCCCTGAAGTCATCTAGATTTTAAGGTGGCCGTCAATTGGTGTGAAAATTGTCGGTGGATGTGAGATATGAAATGAAATTACACAGAATCTGATACACATTGAAAAATTACACAAAATGTTCATCTATCTATCTATCTATCTATCTATCTATCTATCTATCTATCTATCTATCTATCTATCTATCTACCCAACCCATCCATCCATCCATCCATCCATCCATCCATCCATCCATCCATCCATCCATCCATCCATCCATCCATCCATCTCATCCATCTATCTATCTGCATAACATGAACAGTTTTAGTTTTAATTAGTATTAAATAACAATAACGCTATATATAATAGTATATAGTTTAATAATAGTTTTATTTGATCATAATAACTCTGATATACATAGACAAAATCCTAAAAAAAAAAAAAAAAAACACCACAGGCATAATAGAAGCAAGTGTCTGTGTAAACTGCTCGTAAGTTATCACACCAGCCACACATATCCACAGAGAATACAATTTTCTACAACATGACCACTGACCTAAAAAGCAACAAGCCAGCACAGCGAGTCTCCAAAAGAGCCAGGCGTGATTACAGTGTCTGATGAGGAATTACAGAGGAAGGTTCTGCTGCGTTCCTGATGTGCCTTCTCTGTTCTGAATGATAAAGACACCAGGGTTTTTTTTCACAATGGAAGCATCTAATGACGTTGCGAAAAAACACCTCTTGCATCATGTACCGCAATCGATCAGCGGCCTTGGAATGACTTAGGGCCGGTTCACACCATGACCCCTGCTAGACTATTCTACAACACTGATTATGAAACGGGAGGCCAATGAGTATAGTCAAGGACTCAAGTGTGACGATTCATTATGAATAACAAATGTATGAGGAATGTAGAAGGGTCACGGCTATGTCAGCTATTAAGATTACGCAAGTGGAATTAAACTCTGGTTCTACGATCCCTGACCTTGGTGGCAGATTAGAGGGAGATAAAGATCTGACTTGTGCTGTGTCATTTTGAGTTTGTGGACAGCTTTAGTCCTGCATGTACACACACTTGCACATTTTCTCAAACAACTGTCACAGTTGAAGGTCATGGCTATCCCTCACCTTGCCCTGTGCCATTAAAGACACACAAAAACACAAACACACAATATATTATGAATTCAGACGGCACTTACCTCAAGGTGTAGTGCTGCATGATACTGCAAGATATGCATAACAACAGCAGAGCATCATCTGCCTGCTGGCGGTGTTTGCTTTATGCTAACGGTTAAAGGGTCATTTGATGAGCGTTAACTGTGTCCACAGCATAACATACTTTTCCAGCAAAAATAAATATCTTATTTTTAATAATAATAATAATAATAATACAACTTAAATGATCCTTCATCTTTAGAAATGCACTACATTATAATAATTATAATTATTTTTATTATGCCTACACAAACTTCACAAACACTATACAATTGGATGGATGGATACAGACAGGCATAAGAAAGTGAGATATTGTCTTTTACAGAAATCGCTTTTTAAGGACTACAACAAACGGCTGGTTCACTTTACATAAAAAATTACATAAACCCTGCCCCCGGGAACGCGATTTATAGATTATCATGACAGACTATGCAAACCAAAGACTCGAAGACAGTTAACTCCACATAAGCTAGCCTACATAAATTCATCAACTAACCATTCAGAAATGTCCTATTGCATTTTATGTTGTCACTTCTTCTTGAGTCTCTCCATCTTTGTCCGACTCCGGTTTGAACATAAAAGGCAAAAAGTTTTTGAAATATTCAGTGCTGTGTGAGGTTATGGGAGCTGCTAACACACAAGCTCTTGAAGCTCCGCCCACTGTGCCGGGAGCAGCAGCTCATTTGCATATAAAGGGACAGTGCGTTTTTGCTCATCCTCAAAAAGTGACAATTTTAACATGCTATAAAAAAATATATGTGGAGTATTTTGAGCTAAAACTTCACATACACATCATACACACTCTGGGGACATTATAGACTTATTTTACATCTTATGAAAAGTGCACTATAGGACCCCTTTAAAGCTTTAAGTGAGGTTTTATCTTTGAATAACAGAAGAACAATTTCTATTCATATATTTTCATACATGTTGTTTTTTTCACATTTCTTAAAGTTTATGGACTATGGAAAATATAATTTGCATGTAATATGATTTGGAAGAAAAAATTTGGAAGAAAATATGGTTTGCGATTCCTACAGTAGGTAACTAATGGCGCTTTTCCATTACCAGTACCAGCTCAATTCGCCTCGTCTCGTCTCGACTCGGCTCGCTTTTCGCTCCGTTTTCCATTGCAGATAGTGCCTCCACAATAGTACCAGGTCGTCATAGCGACGCTGCAGGAAACTGCCATGACAAAATCTTCTACACGACACACACCCGCTAACAAAGGAAAGTGTGCACCTCCTCATTTGACCACGGCATATTCTTCCGAGTTGTCATAATATTAGTAATGGGTATATCACGCAATCTCTTGCCAAACTATTTAAAAATTGCGGGGTTATTCAGGATACTCCGTCTGGCGCGTGCAATGATCACGCAGTGAATAGTGACGATTCTCTTTGACCAATGAGTAGTCTGCCGTGTTTTCACGTCACATTTTAGTATCGCCTCAGCTCGCCTCAGAACCTCGCCGGAGGTGATATGGAAAAAAAGTATCTGGAAGCAGGTACAGGTAGAGCTTTTACACAGTGGAAAACCAAACAAAGGCGAGTGATGGCGAGGCGAGCTGGTACTGTATAGTGGAAAAGCACCATTACAGAGTCTGGGAACTACTACCAGAGGTAGCAATGAAACGAAAAAAAGTCTCAATACATTCTGAACACGCATGAGCTGTGATGCACAGATAAAGACTCACACGACTGCTCAAAAACTCTAACACGAACATTCACCAGGAATTTAAATACCAGACAACCAGCAGGACTCTGACTATGAATGACCCATTGCTTTCCGTCCTCGGTGCCTTTCTGATGCAGATGAAGTCCTAATGAATTTTCCAGAAGCATTATTCTGCCTGCTCCTGCGTTTTTCTTTGTGACAAAGGACAAAATGGTTCCTATCAGGCGACTGAGTAGACGGAGAACGACTTGGAGATCTTTGAAAAGAGTAAAGAGATTGGTACGCGTCTGTGGATTTTTCGGTCGCATATACAAGGTGCTGTTCAAAGTTGTATTAACACAGATGTATTCACATATACACACTACATTGGTCACACGCATCTTTTTCATTTCCCAGTCTCTTTTGCCAATATTTCTCTGCTCATTGTAACAGCAAAACCCAGACTGAACTTATTCAAACTTGAACAGATGTTCAATAAATGTCTAAACTCAGACTATGAAGGGGAAATTCATCATCTCTTTAAGATACGTGACATGAACTACAAAAAAACTCACAAGGGTCACAAGCAAATGTTGTTTTTGGATGCTGCAGTCAACCAGCTTCAAGCTTTTTTCCATTTACACATTTGGCAGATGCTTTTTATAACAAAAAGTGATTTCTAATGCATTCAAGGTATACTTTTGATCATTATATGCAAGTTCCATGCTCGACTGTCACTGCAGTTAAAACAAAACAGATAGCACTTTTCCCAACTTTATGTCAGATTTACCCCCACACAAAACCCTTTCGATTTGAATTGTCCACTGTTAAGTCCGTCCGTCCATCCATCCAATCATACATCATATATTCAAGCAAAATATTAAATGAACTTTTCACACAAAAAAAAAACACAATATGTGTCAGACCTTATCCCAACTGTCAATAATCTGGTTTGTCTATCTCAGAAGTGTTGGTCAGGATTACATCTCTAAATGATCTTTATTCATAAGAAAAATTACCTGCCATAAGAATTTGATAAGGGCACTAGCTGTGTTTAAATGGACCCTATTAACCTGTTTGTAATCAGATTACACAGTCAGAATTAAAGAGTCACACGTTACCACTTCAATTGGAATAAATTGGCCAAATCCAAATAAAATTTAATTCGGATTGTAAGGGGTTGTTTAAATATTTTTTAATCTGCTCGAAAGGACATGCAAACACTTGACCTGACTGAAAATTTGAATCAGAAAGTTCTGTACCTGTGTACTGACATAGAAATTGACATCTGACGCATGATGCACAGTATTGTCATAAATGATTGTCGTGTCATTCAAAAATTCTCCGTCCACTTATTGTCTGTGAAGGTGCGATTTGATATTGATATTGTCTCGTCGTCTCCTAATTTGGACCCAGAATAAATAAATATTAAGTCTGATTTTTAAAACAAAGAAGCAAGGAGAATGGCTAGTATGCAAAAACAGTGGGGAACTCTGTAAATTCCTGCAGTGTGCGCATGTCAAAAGACCAAATCTGATTTCATGTAAGCACTATGTTCGGAATCATCATTTGGAATTCATTCAATTTCATTCCGATTTGATCAAAAAGTCTCCATGTACTGTAAATGTAGGTAGGAAGTGCTATCTAAGTAAACAAGTAAATTCAGGGCTTTTATGGCAATCCTGATCCATCTAATTAGCTGGTTGCCTTTTTCAGTACACATAAAGTGTGAATTCAAAGAACCGCTTCCTCCTGGAAGGGACGGCAGCAAGAACATGACAGCAACCCAACGGGAGAGAAACAGATGTTCTGGGATGTGGGTACAAGGCGAATGCAACGCCCCTGCCCACCTGCCAGGCTGAAGAAATACCACACCTGATGAAGATGCAACAAAATGGACGATGCCTTCAAGAAAACTACAAAGCACCATTTTTCAGAAAGTAATTGAGCATGTCAATGCTGTGTCCATTAAATCAGTGATTCTCATATTCTTATACAGATACATTCTTAAGAGAATAAAACAAAAAAATAGGACTTTAATGTCACATTCAGTAACATTCATTATTCCTGATGGGGCTGTGAAGTTACACTAGAAAAAGTTTGCAAAACACTGCTTTAAATCTCTATTAAGGTTGAGTGTCTAAGCACTGAATGATGAGCATGCTGGGAAACTGTCAATGGTGTCCAAGGGTGGCGAACAGCCTATATATAGGAAAGAAAGAGAAACTTGCAGTGTTAGTTTTCAGCTTTGGTGGAAAGGTGGAAAAAAAAGGTGAGAGGGAGAGAGCAGGATGATCAATTGTTGAGAGGGATGAATGCACAGAGAAAAGAAAGGGCGAGAAAACAGAGCAGGAGAGAGAGAGAGATTGTGACCCGAGAGTGACACCAAACCACTTACTTCCTCTTGGTTGATTTGCGGTCCACCGATAATGCGACTGGAAAACAATTAATGTCGTCAATGAGCCAACAAATGAAGATATTAATTCAAAAAGACAGGAGCAAAGGGCAGCTGGCCTCCTCCGTTAGTTACGAGCACCTGAAGAGCACTGCCAGAGACACCATTAGCATTTACTCTTTATGCACCTTTTGTGTCTGTCTGTCTCTATACCTGTTCTTTCTCTCTGTGACTGATTTTCCAGTTAGAACCAAATAGGCATTGGGAAATAAGACAAACAGCTGGTTTGCGATTTTGAAAAAAAAAACAGGAGATATAAAAAGAGCTAAAAGTGGTCTGCTAAAACATTTTTGTTTACTGAAATAAAGCTAAACTAAAATATAACTAAAATATATTAAAATATAACTAAATATAAAATAAAACTTTAAAATATTTTTTTGTTATAAAATAAAAATTAGAAGTTAAGCAACAACACTAACAAAATAAATAAAAATGAAAAGTGAAATTAAAATAAATGAACCAACCTACCCTAGTCATATATATATATATATATATATATATATATATATATATATGTATATGTATAGTTCATGGCCCCAGAGTCCTCATGAGATTTTTGATTCCCTCACCTCTAAAATCCTCTAAAGTCAGTTTGAGAGCAAATCCATGACATGACTATTAGCTGTATAGGACTCAATGGAGGAAACAGCCTTTATTCCCCACTAATGGACGCTTAAAATTGACTGCAAGCTATTCAGAGACTTAGTTTTATACACAGCAATGGGGTTTATCTATCTATCTGTTTATTTATAGCGGAAAACCTTGAGACAGATACAACAGGCGGCATGCGCAGACACCAAGAGAAAAGAGTGCAAAAAAAAGACAGCTCCTCTGGAGAGAAAGCAACATTTATGCATTTGATCAATTGATCTTTCCTGCAGAACACTGCACAAAGGTAAGACCATCTGCAATGCTAATCCAATTAGTAAAAAAGTGGAAGAACACTTACAAACAGACCAGACAGTGAGAACCAGTAAAGCCCAGACTCATACTTGTCTAGGGTTGTTCTAAAACAACATGGTGTCATTTCAAAAGTATAGGCCAAATAATTAAAGGAGGAATGCAAAGTATACACTTCAACCTATCAGAATTCAAGGTCATTAGCATTCATTTAGAAGATTTACACCATCTGCCGTGATTGTTTACACTTGCCTGGGTAATTAGTTCCTAATTAGTGAATAGTTGGGGGCTGAGGAATGAGAAATGGAGCAACGTATGGAAGAAGAAAGTGACAGTATTTATATGAGTTGATAAATACATCTGCTGATCAATTGAGGGGTAAGATGGTAATATACATCCCACGAAGCTTAAATATCAAACCAAACAGTCTGCCTACATCTTTACTGCTTCTATCAATGTTCCCAAACAAACAAGGGTTGTACTTTCAAGTTTTTGGTGCTATCAAATATATAAACTTTTTTTGTGAGGGATGTACTTTGGAACGTTGTGATAGATAGATAGAGTCTAACTCTATATAACTGAGAGACAAAATCGTATAAGTCTTCTTCCTACAAAATACAACAGGAGAGAGTTAAAGCATATAAAGCTAAGAGTAGATTATACAGAATCTGAAGTGATTTTATGGAGTTTGTATGCTGAAGTGTCCTTGGTATTGTGAAAGGTGTACAGCTCATATCATGGGCTGACAACATTCAGACGCTTATGGGAAATAACCTCAGTTGGCCTCTCAACATGTTGCCAATTTCCCTCAAAGCTGCAGAGAGACAAACTCATGACAATACATAATCTCTGCCCCATAAACAAGAAGTTTCAGCCTGAAAGGAGTGAGCGTTAGCATGAGCTTCATAGCCGTCGCCCGGAGCCAAACACGAGGCAGAAAAACAGACCGCATTTTTGCTTGTGAAAGTCAAGAAAACACAACAGGGTGAGAAACTGATAAAAAACAAAGCAACATAAAATTACACCGGGAAATGAAGAAAAAGAGATGTGTGGAGAAGACAGGTAACCTTTAGCATCTAGCGGTCCCTGCGAGGCACAGGCATTCACGCATTTAAATGCCAACTATGGCAAAAAAGATGCCAAAAACTGTTGAAATACGCTGCACAAGCCATATGGTGACACTACTCTGAGGTGCAACATCTATCACGCTTCAATCATACAGGAACATTTTGAGGATTGTTTGTGCCGTGTGGATGTTTGTTTGTTTTTTAGCTTCAAGATGTAGCTGTCAGAAGTAACAGCTACACCTGTTGATGTTGGAGGCAAACGTGGAGCAACATTTCTCTTTTGATTTCAGTACATGGATATAAGAGTAATGTTACGCAATGACATCATGTTGGAACTATTTGAGCATCAGTTGAAGAGAAGTGAGTATTATGGGTGGTGAAGGCATGTTCACACCAAGAACGATAACTATAAAGATTACTATAACGATAACTGTATTTGCATCCACACCAGAGGAAGTAACATTCTGTTTCTAAACGTACGCTGCAGTTTTGTCGTCTGCTGCTTTAAATGCTCGAGCCGAATGAGAGGGATTCTGATTAACTGTCAACCTTTTTATTGTTCAGCAGCTGGAAAAAATCATTATTGACATTCAACATTTTGTCCCCAAAATGTAAGGTTTACCAGGACGACACACACACACACAAACACACACAACCAATTAAAGGTTCTTTTGGGAACCCAAAATGTTCTTCCATGAACATTCTTCCACTGTGAAACACCCCCTTTTGAAATCTTTTTCTTAAAAAGTGTACATCATAAACAAACCTTACACATAGTCTACATGGCTCTGTTGTAACATGAAACTCTACGTGTCAGAAATATCAAACGGCTCAGAAGGAGCTAGTTCAATTTACCATGCACTAGTTTCAGACATGCATATGCTGCAACCAAAGATCTTGGAGTATCCAAATGTTTTCTTTTATTTTGGGGGGTTCTTTGGTTCTCCGAACCATCAAAACAAACAGTTTTACTTATTTAATTTTTGTTTCTTACCCAAAAATTATTCAGTCACTCCCAGCTGGTATCAGAACTTCAAAGACTGCACCAGCAGCTCAATCAATTAAAAATTAATTAAAAACAGGTTTCCTGATGTGAGGGAATGACATTTTCCCTGAAGTTTACAAGTTATTTTTTTTTCTCTCTTTAAACATTTACTCTTTAAAAGATTGTCGAACAAGATAGAACATGCAAAAGTAGAAAGCCCATTTGAAATGTCTTTTTACTCATTTTAGTCATATTAAATTGAATGATTCTAATTTCATTTGAAATAACAGCCTTTTCAGTAAATGTTACAAAAGTGTTCCAATATACATGCAAATATAGATAACGATAATAATTCAGTCAAAATATGTAGATTTTAATGCAAACACATTTACTCTTCGTTAAAACGGCAAGCTCAATAAATTGAATTTAAACCATGTGTTGCTTCTTGTTCAGTTTAATTAGGCATATTGATCTCAATGTTGTGGAATCATCTACAATGAAAATTCTTTATATGGCAGTTCTGTTTGAGGACACCGATGACTGATAATTTAGTGCAATGCAAATAGGACTTTCAAGTCAACTCTGAGAAGACATTCTTCCCTTGAAACGCACAGATAAACTGGACGGCCATGACGGCAGTGGCACCTAGAGATGACAGCTGTGTCTTTCACAACACGCAGAGCAAAAACATGCAAACAATTGTTGTCGCCTGCTTCACTGCATTTAAGCTCAGCTGGAGAGAGACTCTATTAGACAGTTGTCGGTATTCAGCATGCCACTCACACGGTTGCATGGGAATTATATTTTCTCCTGTGCCGCTAGCCAAACATTCCAGTGAGAAATCATTGCTAATCTAGTTCTAGTTTAAAAGCAGCAATTACAGAATCCACACAATTTAATTATGCCTGTGTGGAAGAGCCACATATACATTCTCTCCCCGTGGATAATCTGTGTGTAGAGAGATCAAAGCGTATGCACATAACACACATGCTCGCATACACACACAAACACACACACACACACACACACACACACACACCAGGAGGCTGAGTTCAACCATTATGAGTTAGATGAGTTCTGTGACCGGGCTGCAAGATAGCAGACACAACACTGAGAAGTAAATTAACAGCATAAAGTTAAAAAAAAGCACAAATAACAGCATATTATTTACATGCGACCTCCTTCCATGACACCATACTGACAAAACACAAATACAAGATCAGTTGCCCCTGATGCTAATAACAATGCTAATAATCCAAATGCCTTTCTGATGCTAATGATGATATCCGCGATAATTACAATTAATTAAATGTTATTGAGCGCCATTTGCACAGCGGTCAGTGTCCATTTAACTATGCTAATCATGTTTAAAGTAGCAGAGAGGGAACACAAGCTATTGTAGCGTGACTTTCTGCATTAGTGGCTTGCGAAGCTGCATGTGCATTTAGAATAAACATGTAGCTTTGTTAATGGGTTTTTGTAGGCCAATGTTTGTGTTGGGGAGTGGAGGTTACAAGGATGTGTGTGTAAAAACAGATTTTGTAGATTTTGTGTGTAAAACAGTGAACAATTGTATGGCCACTGTTGAATTCTAATATCTACCAAACAGTATAACTGAATGTTGTCCTAGGCAAACAGTTTCCAACAAATAATTGTATCTATTTATTTTTTTCAGTAAGTTTCATATAATAAGCCAGATAATGTACAGCGAGCTGGCTATTTTTCGCAAAATAAGCCTCTTCAGAATGATACAAAACATTTATATAATAAAAACTTAAAACCCCCTACAGGATGATACATAGTCTCAAAGTTTTCAAAAAGTATAATTAGAGGGTGAATACAAATAAATTGAGACCCTTTTCCCATTCATCTCAATGACAAAAGTGTCCCAATTCACATGCATTAACCCTATTTATACACAATTTTGCTTTCTGAGTGGAACCTTCGAACAATATTTGCATTTACCCTAATGCTCCTCTCTTTTTATGTCTATGTAACAAAGACATTGGAGGCACAACCAAAGCCAACCACACAATCGGTTACATTTACATACAAATTACAGTAAGTCTCAGCAAATTTCTGCATGCAACCTATTGTAACCGAGACAAGAGCAATACGTGTGCAGCATGAAAAGACAATTTCTGTAGTCTGATGTTCTGCGATGACAGACTTTTACCTCGCTCACAGTCTGGACGCTTAGACCCATTTCATCATGACCTCCTGACCCCTACCATCCTTCTCCATCCCCCATTTGTACAGTTTCCCAGTAATACCCTTATGATGTGCACTTTTTTACTCCTTAACTAGACCAAAAGTCTCTGGTGTCAGATCCTCACCCTATTTTCCACTCTCCTCTCCTCTAATTTCCTGCTTTTTCATCCAAATATCTCTACTCTGTGTCCTGTCTTTTGATGGGTTATTTTCAGCTATTTTCGGTATCAACTTCGATCTCACAGTCCCTACGAGAGCTCTCGCAGACAAACCGCAGAGGCAAGG
The DNA here is from genome assembly GCA_030578275.1 of Meda fulgida. Taxonomy (NCBI): domain Eukaryota; kingdom Metazoa; phylum Chordata; class Actinopteri; order Cypriniformes; family Leuciscidae; genus Meda; species Meda fulgida. The sequence continues at coordinate 6,417,661 of CM060627.1, read as the reverse complement.
AAATGTGATCTAGGATGAGGGGGAAAAGCACACAAAGACAGACGTAAAGATATAGAGTAAGAAATACAAACAATAAAAAAAAAAAAAAACATAACATTTCCAGATGGAGCTTCTGGATCTCTGGAAAGGCTCTTTTCACACATTGTAACCACAACTCGGGCTTCTTTATTAAACCTTCATGCATGACGACATGGTGTTTTCCCACTGCTATTGATGCTTTCATCTTTATGAGGCCTGTTTGGCTAAACTAGTCTTGTTGAGAGAGGATGAAAAAAACAACATTGTTTCAGTGGGTAATGGAAATAGAAAAACCACTGACCATAGAAATGCTAGGGCAAGATCACTGTCAAGGCCGTACCCATCCACCCTGTCAGAGAATGAAGAGCATACCGCATCTCTATTTCTCCACTTCAGTCTCTCTCTCTCTCAATACCCTTGTGGTTATAGGTCTGAAACCAGTTGGAACTTGGTTCAATGCAAACAAGGCAAGACGAAGGAGTGGTTCCTGGAAATAATATCTTAAAAGTAGAATAAACTAGCTTGATTATTGCTTTAGTCTCCAGACAAAGGAGCAAATCCCTCGTGTCCACAACCGCACCATCTATTATGAGCGAGTTTACCAAAAATGAAAATTCTGTCATTTACTCACCCTCATGTTTTTACAAACCCTCATTACTTACTTTCTTCCTTTGAACATGAAAGATATTTTGAACAATGCAACCTAAATTACCACTATAGTTTAAAAATGTACACTTGAAACAGTCATATGATACCAAAATCTACTGTCATAGTTCTGTAAGTGACATTTAAACAATTATGCTATATTTTTACATTATGATCCCCTTGAAAGGGACCCCCTTCCTGAAATATAAAGACAACTGTACATTTGCATGTATAAAGTCTAATTTACAATATGTGACAAAGATAGATAATGTAATAGTAAATACATGTTGTCCATGAAATAAAAAATTAGGCTTTTTGTATGGTCATGTATATTCTTCTTACGTCCCCATTGGTTTTCCTCTCTCCATTCTGGCAAAAAGTCAATGAATAATAAAAAAGTATATATATAAGATATAAAGGCCTTGGGACAGTTAAGACTAAATCCAACTAAATGAGGTCAGATAAAACATAAACCTCAATGTGTGCTGTCCCATTTCATGGTTTACTCCGATACACAGGCCTTTCTCAAATCCTCACGTCCCAAACTAAAAGCTAAACAATACTCTCGCTAAAATGCTATAATCCAAAGCTTGATGCATGGACATACCTAAATGATCTGAGCCATATTTTAAGCCTAGAGACATCTTTTAGCTCAGGGCACCGACTAACCATTACTATACATTACATTAATTAATCCCTAAAAGAGAAATTTCTGCATGGAAAATATAATTGAACTCTGAGCTATGCTAGCGTGCTACTGCTTCATCCTCATCTACACAGGGAGAAACTTTGGTAGGAAATGACAGACAAGCCGATTCACACTGGCCTTTCAGAGAGAATATGTCAGGTGGGCTGCTTACAAGAACAAGAGCTTGCACTGTGCAAATCCAGCTCAAAATCTACAATACGGATTAAATTCCCTTAAAAGCATAGGGCGTGCTTTTTTATCTTACATACGTGTCACGTGAGAGCGCATAAAGATGGCTTGTGTGAGAGTCTGGGTGTTCTCACAGCGAGTCCGATCGATTAGAGCATCGTGAAGGGAAATCATAGACAACATGAAATGATGGAAGAAATGGAAAATCCAGCCGGATTCTGGAGTATTCTCCATCAGAGCCAGAGTTAAAACCAACCAGCTTAAAAGCTCAGAAAGATGTCTGCTTGTCTGCATTACGATTCACAACCTTATGTCAAGTACCCTAGTTTTCAAAAAACTGGATAGACTACCTTCCTAACCTCGGACACCCCCCATTAACCTTAACTGTCACCCTTTTTGAGAGTGGACATTAAAATGCACTATTCAAACTTAAATGGTTGTAATTCAAGAATGCTTGGAATATAGACCCAAGTGTGGTCTTGTTTTAAAGAAAACACTCAGCAGATTATTGCTGAAGTGAAAGCACTTAAAAAAAATGAAAGTATAAAGTTTATGAAAGTTATGTAAGTTTAAATTTACAGGAAATCAAATATGCTGTACTTAATTTTTTTATATAAAATATATATTTTACAAAAGATGTTTTACTATAAAATTACTATAAAATCAGAGCCATTTATCTAACCATTTTGAAGTTGATATCAAAATTTAAGTTCCAATGAGATTCTGTTTAGGAGTAATACCAAAAATAGGCACCGGGTGACATACATTCCATTTAATTTAACTGTATAAATTCTGCCATAAAATAATTTCTGTCCAAATATCACTTCTGTCACAAAGTATAGAACCTTGAGACTCAGACCTTTCTGACAATATGTGTTTTGTCAAGATTAGAAAAGGTTTCGATCATAAATTATGAAACATGATGACACCCAAAAGGGGAGGAGCCCGATAAAATAATTTAGAGTACCGTATAGTAACGCAACGTCCAGTTACTTTTTAGAGGATAATATTATTTTATTTTTTTGTGACAAAGTGTCAGAACTTCTGTTATGATGTAGATTTTTTGAGGTGCACTCTTATCATAAATTCATCTATTACTGTTCCTACATAATTTGTAACAAAAACAGTACTAAAATATATATTTAGGAGTCTTAGATATAGTTTGTCATGATTAGATTAGGATTTAATTGTAATATAGTGAAGTAAAATTAGGCGTCCCGGTAGCGGGACGGTAACAGAAACAAGAAAAAAAGTCATTTGTTCTTACCCGTACATTACAAACACAACTGACTTCTTGATTTTTTATTTTTATTTGTTTATTAAGACTCACTCGTAAGCCGGTTTGTAGGGTGCTTGTGCATGCTCTGTCGGAGAACACTCTTACTCTCGAGAGAGCACCTCATGTCGGGTGTCAAGGCTTCAAGCATCACCAATTCCAGCAAACACTGCACACAAAACTAATGGGATGTTTAAATGTGATGTGTGTCATGAAATCTTTCAATATATTCAAATATTTTCTTATCTCCAATACACCATAAAAAGCAGAGACAACAAGTCATGAATGTTGAATTCCTGTAGAGTGCAATCAAAACATGGTTCTGTTTGTCAAATCCTGGGACAGTTTAGGGCGGGGCTATGTGTTTGCTGACCAATGGCAAACGGGTGTTTTTTTTTTTTTTTTTTTAGAAATACAATATAATATATATATTAAATATTAATAATATTAATAATATTAATATATAAAAATAAACACACATATTATATAATGCTTAATGCATTAAGTACTTTCGGGTCCGTAAGATTTGTTATGGTTTAGAAATAAGTATTTTATGCTTACAAAGGCTACATTTATATTTTAAAATATTTTCCACTTAAAAAAAAAAATCTATCTCATCTTATGTGCCACTACTCCAGTCTTCAGTGTCACATGATCCTTCAGAAATCATTCGTATAGGTTATTTTGCTGCTCAAGCAACATTTCTTATTATTCTCAATGTCGTAAACAGTTGGGCTCCTTACATTTTTTTGTGCGGAAACTGTAATCCATTTTCTTTTCATTTTTTAGAATTCTTTGATGAATAAAAAGTCAAACATAACAGCATTTCTTTTAAATATAATATAATCTATTATATTCAAATTAAATATAATATAATCTATTGGATGGATGGATGGATGGATGGATGGATGGATGGATGGATGGATGGATGGATGGATGGATGGATGGATGGACGGACGGAGGGACGGACGGACGGATGGACAGACAGATAGACAGATAATATTCCATAACATACTAATAAAACACTAGTCATTTTTTTTCTACAAATACATTTTGGCATCACAACATCATAATGTATAGTATAGAAAATTGACATTAATTTTTATATTTGCTAAATATTACATTTAAAATGGTTAAATTATTATTAGTTTTAAGTGAGCGGCTGATGATGGCAATGGGAATCTAAATATAAAACTAGTGAAAATTAGCAAGCACAATTAAGTATCCAATATCCATCTGCCAAAAAAACAAACAAAAAAAAATACTATGATATTGACTAATAGCTAATATGGTATACATAATGCACAATCCATATACATAATACATAATCTATTTTTTTTTTTTAGCGTGCACCAAAAAAGGCTATCAGTCCATTCATCCTCAACCGCTGGTGTGTCCCACATCACTACTAAATCCAAACATCAATATGCAACCGGCAGGACGGGCTGCTGTGTCTATTTAGGGCTGCGTCTCAGGCAGCTGGAAGTGGAGCAGGCCTAGCAAGAAGTCTCTTACTTTTTATTGCCTTGAAATAAACACTAGATGGACGCACTGGGACGGCAAGAGCCTGGCCCCGTATTTTCCAAGCGGAAAGAACAAGTGAGAAAATGAAAGAGAGATTAAACATCATCTCTGCCCACAGTGCTTCAGATGGGGCAACTTCTGCTCCGCTTTGTTGTGTGATCAAAGGTGAATCAGAGAGAGCAGATTTCAAGCAAAAGCAAAACTAAGCAAGTATTTATTCATCTAATTCCTCCCCAAGATGCCATGAATATGCAACTGATTTCAGAAAAAAAGGCCCGGAGGAACTTTTAGCATCTTAACCTATGCAAACACAGCCTGCAGGGATTTCAGCAACGATTAGTTCTTTTCAAACGCAGGGTAAAGGAAAACAAGAGATGCCAGAGGCTATTTTAGACTTTCTTCTGTATTGTACTAAATGTTTTAACTTGTTGAGGAAAGATAACTAATTAAAAAGCATTATTAAAGAAAGGAGAAGAGCGCAGTAAGTGCGTCTGACTCTAGGCAGTATAAATGTACATACACATGATTCATAATAACAGAAGGCAATGCATCACATGTCTGAAGGTAAATTCTTGCAGACAGCCAATACAATACAACGTGCTAATTGACATGACAGTTTAGTCAGTTATACATTGCCTACAAATAAGTTCTATGTATTGATTTTAATACATCTAATCATGCATCTCAAAGAGGAAGTGCAAATGCAAACTAATAAATATGTTTAATTCTATTCTAACCATCAAACATACATTTGATTCACATGCTAAACACATTCAGGTTTGACCACTAGAGAGTGTTTTAAAATTAATCAATGAAACATGCAAGGTAACATCATGAATGGCCATAGAATCGGTACTGAAAGCACTGCATGCCCCAATTTTCAATATTTCAGATCGTTTCTGAGTACTAGCAGACTACCGTGATTTGGCAAACAGGGAAAAATGCACATCACTGTCATTTGCTGAATAACTGCTGCCATAGCGATTCCAGAAAGTGTACATAAACATTCTGTTTACCACCTGCTTATATATAATAAATAATAAAATAATATAATTATATATAAATGTATGAGTAAATAAATAAACAAACCAAAGAACTAATAAATAAACCAAACCAGCCAACTCTGAGATAATCCACAGCGTTACAAACATTAAAAAGTTACTCTTAAAAATCAGATCAACTCTTGTGCTCTATCCCTGATCAATCACTGTTGACTACAAACCCGCTCAGTCTTTAAGTTTCCTGCCTGTCACACAGATTTTCACACCGCAATTATGTACTTTACAACTGCCACTATGCCACTAACTGTCACTAGCTGACAAACAAGTATCGTCAACCTTGAAAATCTAGCCGTGGGCTTTATGATGGATCTTAATCCCTCGCGTGTTTATAGAAGAAAACATAATTAGCTAGAGTTAGATAAGGTGATTTGAAGCTGCAGTCCACTATATGTGTAATAACAGATTAGAATAAAATAAATGAGGGAAACAAACTAACAAATACGGATCAGATAAAAAATTTAAAAAAAACATCCCAGGACAAGTTGCCGCTACACTCTTTCAGATACTGAGCTGTATAAGTCTATGAAGCTATAACCAATCAAATGCACCATTTCCACAGTTGCCTCTATTGTTACTGGCATATAAAATGATTGATGTAAAGAAAAATGGAGTGGGAAAAATGTTGATGGCATGTCAGAATGATAGATGAAGAGATCTTATCCCGTAAAATACAGTTGTTGAGTCTCCCCGCCGAGTACGGCGTCCCCCTCTGAGATAGAGAGGTCCTGATGTGCTGCTGGGATTTGACCCCTACCCATCCCACTTCTCTCTCTCTCTAAATTACCCTCCCCACTGGGTCTACTCTCAAACCACAAGCTTATCCTCCTGCTACTGATAAAAAAGTAATAAAGCTTCTTAATGGCACATCAGTTTCTCCCTTTCCCATCTCTGCGATCCGCAGTGGATTCGGGGTCCCTGAAAATAGAGCTTTGTTGTTTTATGAAACAAAAGGAGCAGGCAAGCGAGCATCTACGGGCTCCCTCGTGGTCTCCAGGTGCACGGTTTGCCATTCCAGAAGGCAAAATAAGCAACACTCTCAGACTTCTCAACGGATCTTCCCTTCCCCGTACCCTCCGCTGAATACTCGCTAATGGCTGTCGAAAAGACTCGGCTTTCGAGGCCAGGGAAGAGTCTCTAAAGGAAGGGGCTCTGGAAGTTTAAGTTGGTGCTTTGAAGGGTTTTTTTCTACAGGAGAAGAGCTAGTGATTGGGGTCAGTGCGACTCTTTATAAATGGAGAGTTCTATGTGTGCCATCAGGTCAGAATGTTCACCTTAAAGGTTTTTTGGTGATGACAGTTTCCTTTCTGATGAGCTGAGAGACGGGGTTGATGTTATTCGATGCTGTTTGAGTAATATTTCTATTCAAGGTGACCTGAACGAATATTTGTAAATATCTTTATTCACCATGTTTTGAAGCAGTTTGACCAACTACTTGACAAATATAATTGCAAAAGTGACCTTCTCCATCACTTTGAGGCGTTTTGACCCAGAAGAACATTCTGAGTTTTACGGTATGTGCTGAATGAAAGTTTCAGCTTTCTAATGATATATAATTATTGTGTTTCTCCTCAGTTGAGAAGTTTGAGGCTGTCAAAAAAATAAAAAAATAAAAAACAGGTTCAGAAAAAAGATTCTATACAATTTTAAAAGTGTAAATCGGATCAAAAGTGACAGTAAAGACGTATAATGATACATAAAAGAATTCTATTTCATATAATTGCTGTTTTTTGAACTGTCTATTCATCAAAGTATCCTAATAAGATAATATGATAATTGATAATAATAATAAATGTTTCTTAAGCACCAAATCAGCATATTAGAATGATTCTGGATTAAATACATTTGTTATGAGCTAGAAAACAGTTATTTTAAATTACAATAATATGTTTAACAATACTACTGTTTTTTACTTTATTTTTGATCAAATGGATGCAGCCTTGGTAAGTGTAAGGGACTTTATCAAAAACATTAAAACATCTTACCACCACCAAACTTCTTAAAGGAAGTATACATATACAAAATAATTAAGACAATTACAGATAACACAATAACAAGTGAAATATAAAAAAATATATTGGCACATATATTTAACAATGATTGTAGTCATATGCTCCTCTCCAACTTGTTTTTCTAGTGAACTAACAATCTATGAGGAGGTTATTTCTGAATGTAAATGTAACATCATGTGACATGTTCACAGGGTGTTTTAATGATGTCTTTCCTTGGTTGACACACTGATTGAGTTACATAAGAGATGGTATACTGTATATTTATGAAGTTGCACTCTAAGACAGAGACAATCAGTTCACATTGAGGCAGCTATGGATTAAAACGCATCACATTTGACTTTAGCTGATCAAAAATAACTCACATAAAAGATCGTTTGCTTACACTCAGAAAAAAGGTACAAAAGCTGTCACTGGGATGGTCCCCTTTCAAAACCTTTGTACCTAAAAAGGGTGGAAATGGAATGAAGAAAGAGTGGATATTGAATGGTACATATTATAACCTTTTTAAAGGGTACCATCCTAGTGACAGCTTTAGGAGTCTTTTTTTCTGAGAGTGAATCTTTGTGTAATCACAAAGTTCTGACTCAAAATGAAAGAGCGCACAACACATATTCTTCTAGAAAAGATGAGATATTCCTTACAGCCCCCCCCCCCCCCCCCCCCCCCTGTTAACATTATCTTTTCAGCACTCAACTCTTCTGAGCATTGAATGGATCTATTTACTCTTTCAACGTGTTGCAACAGAAAAAAAATGAAGCCTTGACGTGCTTCAAGGGTCCAAGATAACCCACAGAAGCCACAGGTCTAATCGAATCAGTCCTTCACCCTTATGTTTACAGCCGGGGAATCCTTTACACGGATGTTCTCCCATCCAATCAATCCAAATCTATAGAGAGAATTACACCAAGGTCTAGTTCAATGAGGTTACTTTTTCACCTCAGAGTCATGCCAACAGATGACACCTTCAAAAACACTTTGAGATAAATGTAGATGTTTACCTACACTGTGCCTCAAACATCTTCGATGATTCTATGACCACAACATCCCTTATAGTTATTCTCAATAAAGATGGCCAAATTATACAAATGGAAAAAAGAATTAGACGACAGAACAGACCTTGGAAAGACAAATATCAGTGTCGACCAGGCAGGCAATTGAGATGATGAAAGCCGCCCACTCCCTGACTCAGCCAGAGAAGGGATTGCTGTAAATAAAAGGAACGGTAGAGGCTGGTCGGGGTGATGTCTCTGTGGGACAACCTCCAGACAATAAAAGCCATTATGCTTGCTGTGGCCATTAGGGTTCCTAAAAGCCTGATCCGGACCTCGCAGTCGGCCCTCCACCTGCCTGCTTGAGTCGACTTGACAGCTCAGCCCTGAGTAACCTGCCCCCATACGCCCAGAGGCATGTCCTGGGTATGTGGGCAGCGAGAGACATGCTTTGATTGTGCATTCACCCGGCTGATTTCCGAGAAGGTGCACAACTGAACATAAAAGAACACTCTAAGCACAAGCAAAGCATGAGCACCTCCTGTCATGGAGAGCAGGCACAACTATGTTACCAAATAACATGCTTTGATCTGATCTGGATCTGGGGACCATATTCATACACTAGAAAACATTAAATTGGTCGTTTTTACTTTCTTAACACACATTCATGGTCCGACAGTGCACAGTATGTTATTCCAAACTATGTTATTCTTCATAATCTTTCATCAAAATGTCTGCACTAATGTGCCAACTTGTTCACCTTTTGAACAAACAATGGTCATCTAGACTGTAATACAATCACTTTAAAAGTGAAGTGTAACTTTGGCACCACCAGTGTCAGCAAAACGGAACTGCAAAAATAGCAACAGGTTTCTTGAACACTCCAACATCTGCCTGTGGTTATCCAAAAATATATTGGTTGAGCCATCGCCGTTGTGTGGTGCTGGTTGGGATGTTCAAACAAACTAACTAGCAATATTTTGATGGCACCACAGAGCCAAATGGTCAACACATTTTGAGGGTAAACAACAAATGACTTGCTTTAAGCATTAACCAGTTCTATTTAGCTGGTGTATTATATTACTGATGAAGGTAATACATACATTATAAAACCCTATCAATAGTTATCACAGTGATTTAATGCTGGTTAACATTAATGCAGTAAAAATGTAAAAAATAATAGGAAATAATAATAGATCTGAGTGTTACCATTGGTATACGTTGAGAACATCCATATCACCATCTCGGTTCCCAGCAAGTAGAGGCTCAAATAAACGTGTCCTGATTCCTGGGACAACATCATCCTACAATCCACTGCAAGCTCAGTCAGATCTGCCTCCATTCTGCTGTGAAACGCCCACTTTTCACCGTCCAATCAAAGCCAGATGAATAATTAAGTCCCATCCTACATTTTTTTTCTTGTTGAATATCCTGTTTAAGTCATAAATGTCACATTACAGAGTTGAGTGTAAAATAATTTTCATGTGGACTTTAACAATGCCATGTTAACATATATTACTTTTAATATTACTATAAAGAAAAACGTTACATCACTATCAAAGTTTTTTTTTTAAAGAAATTAATAATTTTATTCAGCAAGGACACATTGATCAAAAGTAATAGTAAATACTTTGTTACAAAGGATTTCTAGTTTAAATGCTATGTTTAAATGCTTTAAACATTAATAATAATAAACATTTATTATTCAAATCAGCATATTAGAATGATTTCTGAAGGATCACGTGACACTGAAGACTGAAGTAATCATGCTGACAATTCAGCTTTGTAATCACAGGAATAAATAGCATTTTAAAATATATTATAATATAAAACTTAATAAATATTTATAGCTATTTTAAAATTGAGCATAAGAGACTTCTTCCAAAATACATTTAAAAATCTTACTGACCCCAAACTTTTGAACAGTAGTGTATAGGCTATGTTGTATTATGCTATTAGCAAACCACCAAGTCAAATTTCTACAAGAACAAATGTGATTTTTAATTCCAATTCTGATTAAGAGATGCAAGAGTGACTAAAGAAGCACATAAATTTGTAGAATCTAATCGAATGATGTATCCAAACATATTTGTTAATAGTGACTAATAATGTTTTGCCGAGGCTCACTGACATCTCGTCTCTAGACGTTCATGCATCTTTGACAGATAGATGCTGTGACCTCACTTCCCGTCTCTCCAGGCATGCAGATCTGGCAGACATCTGGGCCTCCAAATCCCAGCCTACAGCTAAAACTGGAATCACACAAGCAAAAATAAGGGAAGATGGAAAAGAAAGACAAGGTGACAGGGATATCACGCGCTCTCTTTTCTCTGCCTGTGTCTCTCTTTCACATTTCTCTTTCACATTTTCCTTGTCTTTTCTCCTCTGTCCTGCAGCGTGAGCTGTCTCGCATGGCTGCCGGAGCATCTCCCATCGCTCGGAGACATTCGGAATGAGCAAAGGGCCTTGGCCACACAGCAGCCAAATGACTTTTTCTCCATGAACTCTGCTAGTGCTTCCTGTTCCTGAGGTGCCGACTGCAGGAGGAGAGAACATGTTGTACAAAACACGGATTTCCATGATGTTCAGCCATAACTGACCTCTCTTAAAGGGAATAAACATAAAAATAAAATGTCTGCCAAAAAATATGTCTGCCATCATCTACTCACCCTCATGTCATTTGAAACCTGTATGATTGTTCTGTTTAGGTGGATTAGATAAGGAGATGTTTTGTAGAATGTCCATTTGTTATTGTATATACAATTAAATTATGTAGTGATAACAAGCTCACAAAAGGACAACAAAAGCACCAGAAAAGACCATATGACTATGTGCTACATTTTTATACGATAAATAATACATAATAAATAATTATATCACTGTTACACATGCAAAACTATGAAAAACTTCAATAGATTTGGAATAGCACCAGGGACCAGTATAGACCAGGGTTTTGAAAATGTCCCTGAAATTAGAATATATGTGAAATGTGAAAACAGCAGGTCACACTTTAGATTAGGGACCAATTTTCACTTTTGACTAACCATTAACTATAACTTTTGCCTCAATTACTCCTAATTACTGCTTATTAATAGTTAGTAATGTAGTTGTTTGTATTGGGTAGGATTAAGGGTATTATAATATGGTCATTTAGAATAAAGCATATGTGCTTTATAAGTACTAATGAACATCATAAACATCCAATATCCTAGAACTGGAGCTAAACTGGAACTAAAGTGTTAACATTGTATTACTGGGATTCAAATAACATTGGACCCCATTATTTTTCATTGCGTTGGGTACGGACAAAAAAAAATGCTGTCATTTCAAAACAACTTCTTTTGTATGTATAACAATACATACAGGTTTGAAATGACACAAAGGTGAGTAAATAATGACATCATTTTTGACAGGTTTCATTTGTATTCTTATCAAAGTGAAGAGTCCGAAAAGCCTCCTTTGGTCTGATCACTGCTGACTTTTTCCTCCTGTGTTGATTATTCAAAGCAAACTCTTTTTCATTTTTCTTTTTCTTTTACTTAACAGCCAGGTGCTTCTGAACGATTCATGCTAGGCTAATCTCTCTCATCCCAAACCATTTACTCTCCGGCAGTGCTGAAGAAAGCCACTGGTCTGTCAAAAACTCTTGAGCCAGTGCAGACTTCAGGCAACCATTTAGACAGGGTTTACTTTGAATATCGCTGTGTATGACTTGTTTGTGTCGCAAGGGGAATCGTAAAAGGACAAAATCTTGTGTGCTTTCTGTTAGCGACACTGAGCAGAACATGAAAGCCGTTCTCACTCCACTAATACAGCAGCAGAGAACTCAGAGCCAAAAGCCTGAGGGGACCAAACAAGCTCCTACACACCAGTTACGCTCAGATAAAGAAAGAGAGAAATAGAGAGACAGAAGGAAGATGAAGAATAACACATTTCGGCATTTCACAAGTAAGATCCATCCTAGTTAGGGGCTTGCAAGCCAAGCAAAAGTGAAGGGAAAAAAAAAGTGTTTCATGAGACTCGCTAAAGGCACACTTTGCATCAACACAAACTTGAATGACTTTTTTACCTTCTATGTGTGAAAGGTGGTTTTAGCAGCATGAAAATGAAAAGCGAGATAATGCCAAACCCGCATAAATGTACAAACGAAAACATACACCCCCGTCTCCCTCTAATTTCTCTCCTGAGAATCGGCTCAGGAGACGTTATTCAATTTTTCCATCTCTCCTTCGAGGAGAGGGGAGAAGCTCTGTCCGGTGTCTGAGATCGATATATGGTTGGAGGGAGACGTGTGGGCCCTGGATCAATGCAAAAGGCACTCCGCAACCCTTTGAGCTTTGTTGGTGGGAGACAAGCACCATAACTGCAATGTGGATGCAGGAAAGATCAAACAACTGATGGAGGAGAGCAAGACTAGAAAGTGGGGATAGAGCAGAGAGAGGGGGGAAAGCAATCAGAGAGACACATATGACTTCCCAAAAAGACAAAAGTCGGAGGAAAGAGGGACCACGACACTCTGTAACTTGGTACTAGAAATAAGACAGGAGCAAAGAGAGAAAAACACTTTTTAATAAGTCAGTAGCTCAATACGAGGTATTACTTTACTTGTATAGTTTCTTTAGAGTACAAGAAGACCCTGGTTTAAATTTCAAACTATTACTGAATCTATATATCAGGGTTGTCAGTAGAATACTGTATATCAATTCTTTTATACTAAGTTCTGTCATTAAACTCTAGATGGCACTGACTGATGTGTCCTCAATGTAACCTGATGACGTTTATATCATTAATGCATGGCACAAGCTGAGAGTTCCTCTGAAACCCTTCACCCTCCCCAGCTCCACCTGTATATATCTGCTACGGGTCATTTTGTAAATGCTATATGTGCAGGGAGCAGCAGTGTGTCTTACATCCTCTCAGCAGCGCATCGGTGTATGCACTGGCAGTAGCAAGTTCCTGTACTTTAGCAGGAATAATCTTCAACAGCAGCAGCAGCATAGCAGATCTATTCTGCCAAGACCAAAAACATAACCAAGCATGCTAAAAATCTTCAGAGTTGTCATGGTAGATGATATCTAAAATAAAAATAACGTGATGCTTTAATGGACTGTCATATGCTTAATCTTCATTTTTAATCTTAATGCTTATTTATATGGTGAATCTCCAAAGAATCATGTTCATTAGGGAGCTTAAAGATTAAGCATATGACAGTCCAATAAAGCATCACATTATTTTTATTTTTCAATATACAGTGTTTTAGACAAACCTTTATTTCACCTATATCTATGCAACTTATTTACCAAAATGGCACATTTTGAATGTGCTAGAAAATGGGAGAACAGAGGAGAAATCCAAAACAAGTTGTTTCATCTGTACATGGGACGAAGGTGTAAAGAGCTCATATGAGAGAGGAACATGACATGGGGAAAAGATCAAACTTTAACGTCTTTCAAAGCTGTCTCTTTCAATCCACAATTTCAAAAACAGAACTAGTCTAGTAAAACTTTTGAGAAGGAACATGACAGGATTGATCTATATACCACTGTACCTTACCAACAAGATCCATGTAAATCCTAAAACAAAAATACAGTTTGACATGTCCAACCATGCCCAGACAGCATTATTACGAGTAACAGCTGTAGTGATCTAGCCGAACTCTAGGTAATTGAATCTCTTTTCCTAAACTGCAAAACTGTGGAGAAGAGAAGAGCAAACTTGGAAGAATCGATCATTCAAACATGCAGAAATATCTAAGGAAGGATTTGAGAAAGAAGTAGTTTCTAAATCTATTTGAGCCTTCTCTTCAGTGCAGGATTTCAAATAATGGCTGAAAGATCTTTTCAATAGCTCAGCTGGTCCATAACCAAGATGCCCTGCAGCAGGCAGGAACCCTTCTTCAGACTACAAAATGGACCAAAAGCAACCCATGTTTTTCTGCCAGTTTAGCAGGTAGAATAATAATATAAATCACATTTTATTCAGATATGGCTTGCTGGGCTTACTTCACCTCCCTTCTAACACTGCTTTTAGCCTTCTCATATTCTGATACACTTGAAATAATCTCACATGTGAGCAGTTTTTTTAATTAAAAAAACATTAAAGAAATCTTACCGACCCCAACCACCCACAATACCCCAATATCATGGCTGTGCCGGAGAGTTTTACATAAGTCTCTTATGCTCACCAAGGCTGCATATATTTGATCAAAATACAGTAAAAACAATAATATTCAGAAATATTATTACGATTTAAAATATCTGTTTTATATATTAATTTATTTGATAATGTAATTGTATTATTATGACTCCAGTCTTCAGTGTCACATGATCCTTCAGAAATCATTCTAATATGCAGATTTGCTGCTCAATAAATATTTCCTATTATCAATGTTAAAAACATTATGCTGCTTTATTTATTTTGTGGTTTCTTTCAGGATTCTGATAGAATGTTCAAAAGAACAGCAATTATAGACACTTTTGTAACATTATAAATGTATTTACTGTCACATTTGATATTATTTAATGTGCCCTTGCTGAATGAAAGTGTCATAATTCCTTAAAAAAAATGAAATGTAGCCCCAAAATTAACTTCCACTTTACAAAATATTATCCAATTATATATCCAAATTATGCATCCACAGAAATGGATCAGACTTTTTATAACTTTATCAAAGATGTAAAATGAAATACATGCCAACGTTACTATTTATAGTTAAGAGCTTAAGGAAATTCTTAACTGTAAATATGATTAATAGTAATAGCAAAACACAAGAATATGAACGACAAGGCAGAACACAAATCCTTGCTCAATTTCTTCTTTGATTAACAACAAACATTTCCGGTGCAAGCAGGTTCCTGTTTTCCCTGTCATAATAATGAGAGATATTTCAAAGAAGCAGGCGAAACAATACACATTTTGTCAGAGCACTCCAAAAAAAAAAACACATTTTGGAAGCTTCAGAGGGGAGAAGCCCGGAAGCTCCCGATCAAAACAAATAAAAGGCTCCTCAGATGGAACAAGATGAGAGGGATGTTCCATCAGGCAGACTCCATGCCAGACCTTTATTAGTCTCTGACTCACCTCAACGCTGCTCGGTGGAGCCCAGCAAATAGCAGATTAAATACATGGAGGAATTAAAGAAAACTCTAAATCAAAGGAGATAAAAGCAGTCTTGCTCTCCACATATTAACCATTCATCTCCGCCCCTGCTCCCAAATCAGAATCTGCGGGGGTCTGCTGGGAAGGGCTCAGTGTTGAGTCCCACTGCGACATTTGAAAATTAGTTTGCGTGAATAATACCGGTGGAAAATCTGGAGTGATTGGCACACGAGATATCACGCGCGTATCTATGTGGCTGCGTTGTTGTATTCCAACTTCAACTTTACATTAAAGGGAATGAATGAGATCACTGCATTGAGATTCATGAAAGCCAATTAAACAAATCAGAACCAAACAAGCACTATACACTTCAAAACCATATAGCTAGTTTTTCGTGTCTTGTTTTCTTGAACAAATATTCTTAAATCAAGATACATTAACTTAAATAAAATGAATTAAGATATTAATTCTTGGTACCTGAAAACAAGAAAAAAATATTTAGGGTAAGAATATTTTTTTCTTGTTTTCAGTTAATTCAACTTAATTCAAAGAGAAAAAAAAAATATTTTTGGTATACCCTATTGATTTTTCCCTTGTTTTAACCATAAACTCACTTAATTTTGATTCTTTCTGTTTTCAAAAAACAAGACTTAGAGAGGACCTATTATGCTTTTTTACACTATTAACTTTCTTTATTGTGTACTGTTGCTGTTTGAGCATGAAAAAGGTCTCCATAGTTACAAAGTACAAAGTCACTCCAAAGGGAGTTATTCTCCATATCACTGCGCACTGTTTCTGAACTCCCTGAAACACCTTGTTTGTATTCTTGAGTTTTCATGAATGTACGGCTCACAATATTCCTCATTTAATTAATTCCTGCCCAAGGCATACGCATAAAGAGGGCCTGATTGAGTTGCATTAGTAGTGTTGAAACTTGCGGTTATGGTAAGGGTGACATTTCCGAAACACGGTCGAAGCAGTTGACCAATCACAACACATTGGTCCAGCTGACCAATCAGAGCACATTGCTCTCTTCGGTAGGAGGAGCTTCACTGGGATAGCTAAAGTGTTACTGACAGACTGGGAAGAGAGGCACTGCAAAAATGTCAATATGTGAAAAATATTGTGTTTTTTTTTTAAAAACCCATTCTAGACCTAAAAAAACAACATCAAGACTTTGTATAGGGGAATAATATGGCCTCTTAAATATCTTCCGTCATTTTGTTTCTCAAGTAAATGTATATTAATTTAAGAATATTTAGATACATGTACTGTAAAACAAGACAAAACACTGAGAATGAATATATGGAGCTGCCTGCATTTGAAATTTCATGAATATTACTTTCATGGAAATTCATGCAAGTCTAAGCTTTAGCTAATTGGATATTTTAAACAAAAGATTATTGTGATTCACTAAACTTTAAACATGTAAATCTAAAAATTTAATAAAACATATGGCTGTAATAGGTATACACAGACAAAATGTTAATTTGGAGATCTCACCCTGTACAGCTTTTCAACAATTGCTCATCCTAAAAAGATGAGTTGCACTCAAAAACATCCGCCTAAAGGTTTTACATTAATACGGTACATTAAATGTTGACTGGTCATTTTTTTATGGCATAAAACATATTAATTAGCTGTTAGTTTCAAATGATTCTCCTATTTTCATCAACTCACAGACAAATGTCTTCAAGAAAGAACCAGCATCCCAGGACAAATTACAGTATTTAATGGCCACTGATTTATACACCAGAAGACACAAGCATGAAAGTCTTCTCAATTAAAATTCACAAACCAAAAGCATGCTACTTCATACATTTCTGAATGGAAACATTAACAGCAACCAACATCAAATAGCCCCCTTGCTTCCAGATTACATTACATTGAAGTGTGATTCCCACTTAGTAAATGTCCTACTCTCCTCTGGCTCCCTATTGCCTCTCTTTCTCCTTCCCTTTTGGGAAAGATGACACGGGGCTCGGCGGGAAAAAAAATGATTAAGCAGTGCCGAGGCCTGCAGGGTTGAGATAGTCGAGGAAGTTTCATCACAGCTCTTAGGAGTCTTCAGGCAATGAGAAACAGACCAAGGTTTAAACAAATTTTCAAACATATTGAATTATTTATTTTCCCATGTTTATTTATTATTTAATTTTCCACAATTTGAGATTTTATAGGATATTGCATTGTGTGAAGCACTTTGTTACAGCAACAATGCATTCAATGGACGCTTAAGTTGTGGATTTTTCTCATTAATCTCACACGATTGTGATATTGCTTTTGTACAACAGTTGAACTAACAATAATTTAATACTGAGTCACTTTTAGGCACAATATTGCCAGTTACTTTGCATTTATCTTTGTCAAATAGTGTGTTACATCTTAGTGTAACAATAAACTTTGAGAACACAACTAGCTTTTCGTTAGCTTAGCTTAAGTTTTTCGTTTGTACTGCAACTAAAAGTGAACTTATAGGTGTACTGATAGTTTTCTTTAAAAATCTATGTTTTCAAACAATGTAAGTTTATAAGACATTATGCAAATATACGTGAAACAAGTATCTAATAGGCTTCTAAATCAAGTGTAAACACAACACTTACTATTTTAAGTATACCTCCATCAAAAGATTGGGCCAAATATACTTAGACCTTTCTGTGAGTACAAGTCAAGCATTCTCAAGTCTAATTGTAAGTATATTTCTGAGAGGTACATAAAAAGTTGACTGAAATTATACTTTCTTATGTTTAGTTTTAAATAAATAGCACATTTGAATACTACTTTTTCGTAAGGGTTGTCGTCATCTACTGGTGTAATAATGTAACTTGCAGAAAGTTTCACTACTAATGCAAAAACTGAACAAAATGTATATTTTTAATCCATTATATTTATATTATGAATATATTAATTATAAAAATAACAACCCCAGTAATGAAGTGGTATGATTGCATTATTTGAATCCTTTCTTACTACATTTTTCAAAATACATCGGCAATGTATTATTGAAATCTTGTCTTACAGTGTTATTTTTTTCATCAGTATGTTAAAATTAATAATGTTCAGTTGGCATCTTGATGTATTTTTTGGTTCGTCTCTGTTTACACTGATCAAAAAAAAAAAAAAACATCATCAAGAAACATTTTGGTCAGCAATTTCATAACGATATCAAAACAGACATAATGTCTGAACCCACAGGCTCAATTAAAGTAGTTCAAAGTTTTAAATGCCAAAAACAGCTGCCCAGTTTCATCCCAAACCAAGCTCCAAGCATGCTTTCTCCCCAAACGAATCCATACAAGCTGTCCTCACATCTATAAAATATCAAAGTCGATGACGACACTTCAGCCTTCCCACACTTCTCACATGGGGAACTAGAAACGGAAGCCCGTTGGACTCGAGGCCATACCCAGCTGTCATGTCATATGCCATTCTAGACTGGCCCTCTGTGAATAATCCCATCCTGGAATGCATGGAGAATTCAGATGCCACGCTTGTGGCATGCCAGCCACGCATGAGGTCTTGTGGTTCATGAGGCTGCAGGACTTGGCATTGAGATTGGCTGAGGTACAGTTGTGTCTGGTGGGAGCAGGTGTTGCAGTGGGGGGGGGTCAATCGGGGGGTTCAAATGCTGCAACCCCCGCCATCCACACGCTTTGCCTGATTCCGAGAACAGGTGCGACGTGGCACAAAGGGTTCAGTGCAAAATCTGAGATTAAAAGAGGCTTTAATAAAGAATTTGATTATCAACACCAAGTAACGGCCGGCTGTGGGACCATGAGGATGTTTTTACAACCCTACACAAACACTGTACAGTGTCCCCTTTGGAGCTTCAGCCAAAGAACGTCCGTGCCAGCTTGGATGCCTCTCTGTAGCAATAACCAGATGGATTATCTTTAGAGAAGAGACACGGGCATGTTATCCGTGCAGATCTGCCAGGCTCTTGTCGTACAGTAAATTCTGCTCAACGTAATTGACTTTATCACCCGGCCGCGACTGTCAAGTCCACTTGGACTCCATGAACATGGCAGAAAGAGAAAGAATGAGAAAACATCCGCTTGTCCGATAACGTACTTTTTTTTGACCCCCCCCCCCCCATCCTGAAATATAATGTCTCTAATGTAATGTATAAAGAAGAATTGGTAACACTTTACAATAAGGTTCATTAGTTAAATACCTTTAACAATGAACAATACTTCTTCAGCATTTATTAATCTTAGTTAATATTAATTTCAACATTTTCTAATAGGTTATAAAAAAGGTTGTATTTGTTAACATTGCACTGTAAACTAACATGAACAAACAATGAATAGCTGTATTTTTAATAACTAACAATAACAAAGATTAATAAATACTGTTACAAATGTATTCCTCATTGTTAGTTCATGTAGGTTAATACATTAATTAATGTTAACAAATGAACCTTATTGTAAAGTGTTACCAAACTATTTATACTGAGTGGCTATATATTGTCACTGTATATATAGCCAAAGCAAATTATTAAAATACACAGTAATGTTAGATATATAATCCTTAATTAATAAATAAATACATATTTTTAATTAGATTTTATTTTACATATTTAGTTTCATTTTAATGTTACTTTTTAAAGTTTTTTTTGTAATTCAATGTGCTTTTGTATTTTTTTTTTATTTATATCTAGCTTTAATTTTTTTCTATTCTAGTTTTAGTAATTTCATTTCAGTTTCAGCCAAGGAAATATTTCTATTATATATTACTATAATATTAGATTGTATTGTAATATTTCTAATACTTTTTATCTCAACTTCATTTCAATTACCGAAAACAATTCTTAATAGTTTTAATAAGGTATAATGTTAAACTAGGAATGTGAATAGAATAAAACCATTAAACCACCGTGATTAATATCATGATTTTCAACCAGTGTTTATAAAGCATACTATCAAATATCAAACAGTAAATGTGTTAAAATACCTTAAAATGTTATCAGCACTAAAAACCTTTTTTCCTCTCTCAAATTTTCCAGAACCCCCTAAGCCCTCCCTGCAGAACTCGGTTAGAAAACCGCAGCAGCTTTTTTTGCCATGAAATGATTAACAAGAATTGCCATGTGTTTTTTGAAAGAATCAAATGTGTTCAAGAGAACAGAATCATCATCTGTTCACACACATCTTTCACACACTCAGAAGCTTCAGAGAAAAAACATTTCTTGGAAAGAAAAATCCAACAAAAAGAATACATCCTGAAACCTGATTAGTTAGACTGCATTACTACTATCTATTATTATTTTCAGAGGAAGAAATAATCAGTTTCTTTTTAAAAGTTTAGGTAATTCGTTTCTCAAATTTGTCCGCAGCATGTGCGGTTCCGTACGGGTCCCTGTGTTGGTTTATCTCCGGATCCTGAGGTGAACCTAATCAGGTGCTGAGGCAGGGGACTAGGTGTCATGGCAAAGTCAAATAATTGGATCTTTGATTTAAGAGCTGCATGAAAAACTAATTGCATGAGTTTGTCATCCCCTCTCCTCTTGTTTGCTTCCTACGACATCGATGTTCCCCACGGCTCCCAGAGAGTTGTAAAGAAACAGAAACTCGTTGTCTGCCTCTTTGCAAAACCACGGTTGTTTTTTTTTTGCCTATTGAAGCCTTGGTGACCACAGGCAAACAGCGTTGAATGAAAAGGGCAAAAAGCAATTATTCGATTTAAGATGGCATTTGGATACACAACGGCTAAATGGGCATTGATTAGAGGAGAGAAAGGCTGATGTGGACATATAAAAGGAGTCTAAGACCACAGAGCAAGTAGGTGAGGGGCCTCTTCAAACACTGCTCTCTGTTTTCATGCGTCCCACTGACATTTTGCCCACCTCTGCACTGGAACTGAGAAATAATCTGGACCAATCGATTCACTGTTAGCGTTGTCGTTTTGCCCAGCTGGTAACCAAGAAAAACACGAGGGCTGGAAAGAAATCTTTTTAACAGGTACATCAATACACGCTATAAGCACGTTCTGTTTTCACTCTATGTTTTTCCTCTTTCACTCCGTTTCTTTTTTTACACTCTTGTTCCCGTTTACCGACAGGCGCCTCATCAGCACTGCAACATGCAACAGGAATCAATACAATCTGTACACCTGAGCAACATTTTTTATTCGGATTTCTTCTGAACCTGAACAATGTGGCAGTCGACACAAGCAGCTTTGTCTGAATGTGTGTTTTCATCATCTAGGGATAAACATGAGACACTTTCACACACCAAACTCGTAAGGTGCCACATTTGCCATTTTTTATACGTATTACAAATGTTTGGTGTAATAATGCATTACAAATAACATGATGGTTATTGTAGTTCTAGATTAAACGTGAGCAGGCATTTACATCGCATCTCACTTGCACAAAAACAGATTCAGTATTCCTCCAAAATAATAAAAACAGTGAAATGCAAACTCAGAATATGACACAAACCTGCAATAATTAAATATGTTAAATAACACAAATATACTTTATGTATTTAATCTCACTTTATTTATTACTTAGTTACTTTTTTAGAGAGTAACGCAATAATTTAATGCAATACTTTTAAAAGCAACTTTCCCCAACACTGCATATTACTACCGTTTACACATCGACACCGGCAATTAAACTCAGATAGAGAGATGCATTTACATGCGAATCTAATTCTTAGCTTTGATAAAGCAATTTGACAAATCTAACTTTGTATAGTTATTAACCATTTCTGAATAGAGTATCCAGAAAAAATGTTGTCTTAGCCAATGGGTGTCCAGGATAGTTCTCTTCAGGGAGTAGGATATTGCAAATTCTTCTGAAGCCTTCAAATTTCCAGAGCTGATTTGCTGGAATTTCCACAATGACTCCTGTTCAACCAGTCTTGATATTTTTAACTAAAACTAAAACTATCAAAAAATCGTTTTCATCTTTTAAGACAGACACAAGATTTAACAAAAGATTGAAGTACTTGGTGGGACAAACATGATATCCCGTTTACTAAAAGAAACTTACTTCGGATAAGGATATGTTAGAGGGGAAACATTATTGCTCCATGCCTGTCAGATTGCTTTTGTCAGTCCAGAACCACAGACGGCAAGCCAGGTGGTAGAGATGGTCTGGCACAACAGGTCATGCCAACACACAGGGGGCCTGTTTATGGGGGCCATGCCAGGGCTTTTAGTCTGAACGCGTGCCTGGCACTCTTTCCCATGCATGTGGCAGCTAGACCCTACAGGGCGGTTTGAATTAGGCTGGCACATAGATGGGGGGGACATGGTGCAAGGACAACCGCCGAGGGCATGGCTGATCCAGAACGCTGGGATGTTTGGAGCGCCGCCACTCAGGGGTTTTCAAGCAGCAGGTAGACGTGATCGAATCTTGATCCTCCTGCTGTGGCAGAACGGCGACATGGGAGAAAAAACTAAGATCGTGCGTGTGCATGTGTTTGTCTGCACATGCCTCACATGTGCTTCCTGCTGCGATTGATTTGTGTGCACAGACATAAATGTGATTTGAGTTACATGAAACCTAAGGGAACGTCACAATGCCAGGGAAGCATCCTCAATTCTCTTTTTTTTTGGCTCTATCTTTAGCATATTGTCAGATAATAGCATTTCCTGTTTCTCAGAGCCACCGAACCACGCTTGCTAGAGTGCTGACCCGCTTAATGAATTCACCGGTCAGGCTTAATTGACTGTCTTGTTCCATGAACTTAACCTGCAGGATGCAGGCAACCCTGCTTTTGTTCTCCATTACACCGCTGTTAAAGACATGGGTGAAAAGAAGGGATTCCGGAATCAATCTGTTTGATGTGATTGAGGAAGAGGGAGAGATAGACAGGAAGACAGAACCTATTAACTATCTTTGCCCAATTCCTCCACATTAAGGTTCCAAGGAATGACCTGACATTAAAGGTACAATATGTACGATTTTTAAAATAAAATACTTTAAAAAAAAAAAAACACTTTCACAGAGTGATATATTTCATGCAGTTGTGTACTTATATTATCCCAAAAGTTCCCAAGGATTTGTAATTTCTATCCACAGAGACTCGCTTGGTCATGTGTTTTAATAGACAGGTCAGCAAATATACATTATTTATTGTACACTACAGTTATATTGTACTTTGTTTGTACTTCAGTAACGCTTTTTATCAAGTCTGGTGACCAAGTCTATGACAGTGAAATTAAGTAGGCTATGTGTTGCACAAAAATATTTAGCTATTACTTGCAAATACTGTGGGTTTGTTCAAATGTACTTTTAGTACGATTGTTTTAAACATGTAAAACTGCACAGCATTAACCCACCAACTCATTTGACAAATAGTCACATATTAGTAACAGGATAATATAGCATTAGGTCACGTTCCTGACAGCTAATTCATTACGATGATATAACAGTGTGATCAACCGTACAGGTAATACAAAAACTAATTTATTAGTTGATATATAATTTATATGATTCATGAATTCTATACATCTCTGGATGGTGAAAACGACATCTCCCAATTGTTCCACTCTCCTTCATAGCGTCATAAAGCTTCGTCTTTGTTGTTGTTTTGTTATTGTTTTTCACCTAAAAATATGTCAAGTTACAGAAGTAAAATAGGCTGCAAATGGCGTGTCATGTTGACTTAAAGTACATTACAAAACGGGGTCTCTACTGAAAAGGTGACACTTTGATTTATTGCAGGATCTGCAGGGGGCTGCTTCAAAAGAGCCTACACACTAGGGGCTTGTTTCACCATTCAGCTTCAAACACACACACACACACACACACACACACACACACACACACACACACGCACGCACGCACGCACACGCACACACACTCTCACATGCGGACGCACACACAGTGGCCGGTGCCAGTACCACTTTTGCTTCGTCAGTAAACAGTCGACCGTCCTTGTCACTAAAATGTTTATGTTGTTGGCACAGGCCTGCGGGGCTGGCAGCGAGGCCCTGAACCGACTGAGAATGGAACCAGAAGCTTCCAGAGACACACAAATAATGACAAAGCGAAGTGAGAATAATTTGTGACACTTTACTTGATCCTGCTGTATCATATCTACTCTGTTGTCACACTGTAAACACTGAGCAGATATGTTTCGCATGGTCAACAATAAAATCAGCCAATAGAATCCCATATACTTACAATTAAATCAGGTTTGAGAGGGATTTAACTTCATGATTAAATAGTGATGAATTTGCAGTTATTAGTTTTATCTTTCCAGGACTAAACAGGTATTATAAGAGTGTACCCATAGGATCAAACTTATAAGAGTGGTTATCTAGCTCGTGGTTAACACTGCCAGGGGAGTCTGACCTCCCTCAGAGAACTCAAAGCTCAGTGAGATAGTAGTCACTGATGTCATGTGCTCATTATCTAGAGGGGACTGGAGGAGATATGGAAATTAAAAAGTGGTGAGGACAAAATTTTGGTGTAGGATTTACTTTGAAGCAATTTTCAGTCAGAAATTGCTAGTAAATGTCACAAATAATTACAAAGATCCGGCAAACAACACATTGAATTTTTGAAGTATAATAGCATTTTCTTCAAAAACGGGGAAAGGGGAAGTGGCATGCTTCTTGTGAGTGATATGTGAAAATGTGTCACTATCAGTATTTTCAGTACAACTCATTTATTTTATTTTCATATTGGATGACCTAGACATGTTCTTGACAGGTTTTTGATAGTTTCACCCATTAGAAATGCCTGAAGAAAAGTTGATCTTCATGGCGAACAAACAGACATCTTATTTTCACTCTTCATTTCCCTCATCTTCCCCCTCTCTCTCTCCTTTTCTCCCATGCTCTCTCATTCCCTCCCCCTCTCTCTCCTTAAGATTACATACAATCTCAGTCAAGCCGATAAGAGGGCTAGACAGGCTATCATGCATTCCTCACACAAATCTGCTGTAATCCACAAACTGTTGTTATTTTCCTCCCCTTTAATCTCAACTTCTTTCTTTTCATCCTACTTGTGTTCTTTTCGTTCTTTTAGGTTTTATAGTGTGCACAGAGATGAAAGAAAACAGAAAACTAGACATAAAACAGCACAAAAAAAGTCTCTCCCTCACTTTCTTGCCTTGTCAGATGTGATTTCCAGTCGGTCTGTCTGTCTGGCCTGCAGAATTGATCAAGTTCTCACATTTGGTGGTGGTCACTGTCAGGGGTCGGGCTTCTTACAGATGCATTACGTCAGATGAAGAGGCATGCAAATCCCGAGCCGACCCCCATTTAAACCATTAGGGACGAACAGATGAAACGGGGATTACGTCCTCTTATTAAAACCAGAATGGTGACCAGTACAACCATATGTGTCACGACCAGTGTAATCGCATTTGATCAGAATGAGATACTCGACAGAACAACAACAACAACAAAAAACCCCACTAAAGACAGCCTCATCTGATAGTATAACATCTGTCAAGGCCCAAACAATAATGTTCCATAATCTCAGAACGTTTATATACCAATTTGACAGGCTTTTGTTGTTGTTTGTCCTCAAATGGATACGGCAGACAGAAAGGCCGAGCAGATGCACAGCGAAGAGTTCTCATATTCAGCTTTCGTTATGTTTCTGTCCTCATTTTTCCACCCTTTCACATTAAATATGCTTCTGAGGGTTCTTGTCGACGTTGCGTTTTGCTGTTGGAGTCATTAGAGCAGAGACGGAGATCAAACGTTGCACAAAGTCAGACAATATTACCTTCGGCATAACAAGAAAGCACAAAAAATTGAAACAAATGAAAGCCATATTTGAAGCTTATTCCAACCGCCTGCACCTGTAGATTCAGGGCAGGAACGCGGCATGGGGGCACGGCAGAATGAAGGTGGTGTCAGAGCTGTCAGGGAGCACTTTGATTGGTCGAACATGATGCTTGTCAGCGTCTACAGCCATTCATGCACTGTGCTGCAGGAGAGGCGAGGAGATGCTGTCTGCCGTGTGTTATGGATCTACCTTTCAGCCTGACAAACAGAATGCACACTTACAGCGTGGAGGAAGAGGCGTTCTGACAGCACTGGGAGTACGGCATGGGAACTGTGACTCAAGTGCACTACTTCTGTAGAGTTCCAGCTAAATCAGCGGTATTTGTCGGTCGACTGACATTTACATGCACTGATATAGACGTGTAAGAATAACTTTAACGCGTTAAAGGTACTCTGCCCAACTAAGGCAAAAGACCTTAACTCGCCCAAGTGTGTAAGTTAAGTTATCTTAATGTCCTGACAATTGAGTTATAGGTATAATATTTTAATTTTCACATTTTGTTGTGTATGCCTGTATTAACCTATCTACAAAAAAATGTTGAACTCAAATTTGACCTTTGAGGGGATTTGTAAGGGATTTCAGTCGAATTGTTAACCTCAACCACATGAACTCTCTAAAACAAAAAACTCTCCAAAGACATGCCAGCTAACCTGATATCAAAGAAGTCTGTTTGCATCTTTCGCGGTTGAGGGCCATTTTAAAACACCATGAAATATTATTTATGTTTTTGAGGTCATAGGATTTACTACGAATTCAGAAAGATCTAATCAAAAAGCTCTTATCTGCTACAAAAGATAATATGATCTGCTACAAAATCTGAATGCGCAGTATTTTTGGTTTACAGTCAAGAGGGTATTTCTGATTGGTTCGTTTTCTGACTGGCTAAAAAACTGGCAACCATTCACACTACAAATACACGTGCAAAAAAATAAAAGATCTACAGAAGAAGTAATCTGCCCTATTTTATGTAGAAATGTGATTCATATAATCTACAGAATAAAATATTGTAGTTGATCATTAATGAAAACACTTATACACTATAACCTTCATATGCGAAACTGCAAATGCTGTTTTAAAAAAAAAAATTAAATGACCAATGTTAATTATATGAAGTATTGAATGTTTCTTACCTTGATTCGGTTACCGGATGAATTTAAAGCATCATGAAGAGCAAAAGAAAGAGAGAGAAAAAAAGACACATTAGAATATTTTAGTATCTGTGCTCCTCCAAAAAGTTGTAATATCACACTTGACATTATTTTTTTCTGAAAACAAAGCCCACACACACCACACAGAAATCGTAATACTCCTGCTTAAGGGCTGCAGTGAAAATATTAACCACATCTGTTTCAAAGGCATCACGTCACTCATTTTGACTTGTGTCAAAGCGAGCTATCTGTGATTAATTTTGCTTTGAAAAAGCCAGCGTTTAATTAATTTGTTTCCCAATGTCAGTCCCTATTCATCTGCATTGTGGAATCTGATCTACAGCCCCCTTTGCACGCCTGGGGTCTGGATGTCTCCCAGCAGTCACCGTTTTACTAATGTGGCTGCTTTCGGATGGTGTGATGCACTGCTATGGCTTTTCCAAATCCATTGAAAATCGCCTTTCCTGATCGTCTCTCTCCTTCATAGATCAAGGAGATGTCCTCGAGATAGCACCCTTTGGCTGCCAAGACTCCCGGCTCAAATAACTCACTCTGATAGCTGTTTTTCCACCGGTTTCATTAAATATCCGACCGCGGTACACTGACACAACATTCGAAAACTGATATGCGGCTAATCTGAGGAGACAAATCGCCAGGGCAAACAGTGTGTTAGAAAAGAAAAGAAACATAAAAATAACATTTAACAATGACACCAGATGCTTGTCCACCTCCAACACAACACCAGACATTTCATTATCCTACAGCAAATTTTTGCTCAAGGCAAGAGGAATGATAAATGGCACAGTCGGGCCTTGTGATATAGCCGTGCGGCTTTTACACTGTCTGTGAACAGATGTGGACAACATTTCTGATAACGCAAGCCTGAAGGGGTGAGATACAAACAGCCAAACCAACCAGACCAATGTACATATGAAATGGACACACAATAACAATTGTACAGCATGCAATAATAATATTAATATAAAAACCTGTATCTATCGCTCTCCCCCCAGCAATTTCTTTCTAATACAATCCTAACACACTGCTCGGGCCTGCACTGTTTGGAAAGCTCACAATTGACAGATATCTGAAGGATTCTCTGTTAGTTTGCTATAACTACAGAGAGAGGCGCTCCAGGTTACAAGAGAGACTTCAGTAACCGTCTGTGCCAGTGTCAACCACAGCAGTCTAATGATCAAACATCATCCAGTTTTAAAGAGCACTACAACACCACAGAAGCAACAGCCCGTCTGATTACACACATCAAAAAGATCATTCCAGGCAGATCTATTGTCCGAGCAACTTGGGACTTTGGATGGGAATCAATCTTTTATATATATTTTTTTTGATGGTGAATCAAAATTGACTTGTTCTCTGTAAGCTCATTAGCCAGCGATACGGGAAATACAGTAGATAACAGATTATTGCTCCCGTACCCAGCAAAGAAACATGCTTAAGAGCATTTAAAAGACAGATATATCAATATGTGTAAATTGTGTATGTACATGTAGACCCAGATTCTGGATTATCAGCATAAAGACAGTCTGACTAAATTAAATGCACTACCATTGTATAAAGAAATTAATTGGTATTAAGAATGATGCATTACATTAATCAAAAGTGACAGTAAATATATTTATATTGAAAAAAAATCAAATAAATGCTATTAGTTACAGTAAAATATTACAGTTTACTAAAAAACAGCACTGTTAAGCAAATATTTTTAACATGAATATAAGTATAATAATATAAGGATCATGTGAGACTGAAGACTGGAGTAATGATGCTATTAAAATTCAGCTTTACATTACAGGAATAAATTACATTTTAAAATATATTAAAACAGAAAACAATTATTTAAAATTGTAATAATATATTAAAATATTACTGCTTTTACCATATATTTGGTCAAATGCATGCAGCCTCGGTGAGCATAAGAAACTTGAGTGGTAAAGAATATACATTTTTTAGTAAAATACATTTATTTGTATACATATTGTCACGGTGTGGGTTTTGTGTCTTGTTCCTTGTTCTTGTCTGTCATGTGATTCCCTGTTTGCCATGTGTCTTGTTAATTGTTTCTGATTAGCCACGCCCCCTTGTTATCTTGTTTAGCTTGTTTGTCCTTGTATTTAAGCCCTGTGTTTCAGTTCAGTCCTGGTGAGTTCTTTATGTTGTTTTTGTGTTATGCCAGGTTGGTTGTTCTGTTTCCTCGTCTTGTTCCCTAGTCTGAGTTTTGTCTAGTTTGTTTAAATAAACTAAGCTGCATTTGGATTCTGCTTCCTCCTTGCTTCAACCACCTCACCAGTATGACACATATTTATATACATTTTACATGTGCTATTTAATCATTTAAAATGTAACAAGCTTTTTTTTTTTTTAATGTTTTCTATTGTCATGTAGCGTGTTGTCGAGAGGCCTGTGAGAGGTTTAGGAAGGCACCGTACAAGGGAGAGGTTTTCAATATGCCCGTTGTAGGTTTATTTGAGAAGCAACAGCTCATAAGGTGCAGTCCACATGACGTACAAAAAAAAAGAAAGAAAAAAGAAAAAATGCTGTGAGCAGCAAAAACTGGCACTAAACAATGCCTAGTGGCACAGCCACACAATTATCAGCATGTCTCACCTCAAACATGTTCAATCATTGGCATAGTATATACAGGATGCCACCATTTTCCTAATCCTGATCAGACAAAGGATTAAATACCTAAGTTTCCCGCCAAACACCTAGTGGGACGAACCATTGCCACGGGGTGGAACCTTTCCCCATAACACTCACTGAATTCCACAGCCAAACATGGGCACATAAATATAACTAATGTTCACGAACTCATTCAGACACACAGTAATCATAATACAAACATACATAACATACAACCAAAACTCACACATTTAACTCCTCATAACACAAATGTCTCTCTCCATCTTGAAACATGGTACGTTCTGGCTATGCGCACTACCAGAACCCACCTCCATAATCCTGAATCAAAACAGGTTGATCATTCATGTGCCATAATCTGTACATGTGTACAATAAAGAAATAAAATAAAACAAACAATGGCTCTCAGTCATCAATCAAAACATTAACAAGTTAAACTCTTAATGTCGGAATTGTACCTCCACATATTCATTATCAACATACTATACCTACTAAACTATTCCTGCAAACAGCATACCAAATAAATTCCAAATAGCACTAGGCTGGCACTCTAGTGATGATATCATTGACCAGGTTCATCATCACATCTATTTAAAGTATGCTCACACTATTACGATTTTGATTCCACAAACCTCGCAAACTGGAAAGTTATTGACAATCCATCTGATTGGGCCTTGTGATGTTCAGAAGTGTGTGGTGCATATCTGTGCACAGAGGGTCATTGAACAGACTGTTGGCTGGACACCTCATAGAGCAAATGTGATGCTGGGAAGGTCACGCGACTCACGCCAAAGTTATTTCAGCCACTTAGTCTGGGTTAATTAAGGCAGTTCTTCTCTCCAAGGGAGAAACTTTTTTAATTAAGGATTTATGAAACAGCAAAGCTGTCTACAGGAAGTTCACTAAACTAAGAACAATACAAAGGTAAAACACAGCTTGATATGAAAATGCTGCAGAGTTATAAATTAAGGAGAACGACAAAACAAAAAGGATTATATATTTGCTTAGATTAGCGCTGTTGCTAGCTCTCACTTTACCAGAGTTCTGCTGCCATTAACTAAGGATTAAGCCCTGCTTACTGTATTTGACTGCGTAAAAAACAATGTTTTCTTGAACCAAAAGAGTCAAAAGAACAGGCTGAAAACTGTGTGAAAATTTTGTGTTGTTTGCCATTCACTGGAGCAACAGCATGAGGCCAATACAACACAACAGCAAATGTCCTCATTAAAAAATATATGAATCTTTTATGGGTTGGAGTTAATGAGCGTGTAATGTGGCCTGTGATCACCGAAGCTAATGAGAGAAAGGTAAGGGTAAATATAATGCCAAGGACAGAACAATTAAATGGCTTCATGCCTGTAGTTGTCATTTTTAGATTGATTTGATTCCTAAAGTATCTTTATAAACTAACACAAAAGCAGAGCTGGACAGTAACGGAGTACATTTACTTGAGTATCATTTTTGGGGAGTACTCATGACTTTACTCAAGTACATTTGAGAGGCAAATATTGTACTCTTTACTCCACTACATTTCTATCGATAACCGTGAGTACCCGTTACTACTTCTAAAAAAAAAAAAAAGGAAAAAAGAAAAATCTCGGAAACCCTCAATTTGTTGTTTCCCTCTCAAACGTGATTGGATTGTGCAGGCGCCACTGATTGAGACAGCCTATCAACAATCACCTTCAGCTTTCCGCCAAAGTCAACTCATTGTCAGATTTATGCCAGGCAACCTGTAACCCGTGTTTTTCCAACCTTATACCCGTGAAAGTGCACTGGAACGGCAGTCAAACCCGTGACTTCCCACCCGTGAACTCGTACTAGATCGATGTACTCCCAGTTACGAGCTCACATAGCCTGCGAAACCATACAAAACAGCAATGGCAGCCCCTACGGATGCAGTGTTTCTGCAGGCGGTACACGGTGAGAATACACTTTTGGACAATATAACGTTGCAGTCAAATTAATAATAATATAATAATGATAATAATAATACACACGATTATGTATTACAATGTTATGTGTCTGAAACTAACAATAAGTATGTCGTGAAAGTGTATTGACGCATGGACATGTTAAGGTGACGTAAACCTGAACTTGACAGCATTGATCATGCTTATGAAAAAAAATAATAATAATTTTCCTTGCGCTCAGGTAACTTAGTTTGGCGTGACTGGCCTGGAACGCTACAAAGTCGTGAGTCGTGGTTTGTAGTCGTGATTTACGTGTTCAAAAACCTGCCTGGAACGCAGCATTATAAGAGACTAAACCATGGACAAAAAATGTAAGACGCAGCAGGTCCATCCCGGGAATGTGCCATCCGTGGCCCCTCCTCGCCAGACTATTTACATTTTCTGAAATGTTCTTATATGTTAAATAAAGCAACATGGTAAAAAGATGAAAATGACTTGATTTTACTTTCAATTCCTTTTACATTCTCCAGTATTAACATTAACATTTTTCATAACTCCATGTAGGACGTTTCTGTACATAAGTGTAAGCACTGTGGCAGTAGTAATGCAATACTTAGAAAATGTACTCTTGTACTCTTGATACTCAAGTACTTTTAAAAACAAGTACTTCAGTACTTTTACTTAAGTAGACATCTGACTGTAGTACTTTTACTTGTACTTGAGTAAAATTTAGCAAGGGGTATCTGTACTTTTACTCAAGTAATGAAGCTGTGTACTCTGTCCGCCTCTGCACAAAAGCAATGCAAATCTTTTCTTGAAGATAGTCATACTACACTATGGGCCAGATTTACTAACAGCTTTCTCCAGTGCAAACCCTCTTTTGGCGTTAAAAAAACTACTGTCAGGATTTACTAAAGACATGCAGTGAAAAATTAGCGTTGAAAAGGCACGGACAGGGTTATTTTTGCGGAGGGTAAAATGAATGGGAGTATTTAAATGAATCATGCAAGGTGATTTACTAGATTCACGCTAGTCAATTTACTGTTTATTTTCAATTTATTTTATTGCGCTCTTAATTTGCCCTGTTTAATAAATCTGGCCCTATATGGTCTAAAAAAAAGATACAGCACAATGTATTTTTGTTGAGCATTTCTTGAGTTCACACTTACATATAATCAGATATATAATCAGTATAAAGTATGCATATTTGGTGTGCTGTACGAAGAGAGACCGAACCCCAGTCCCTCACCGAGTCCCTCACCCCACGCATGCTTTCCAGCATGAATGTAGTTGCATGAATTGGGCATTCCAGTTCATCCCAAAGGTGTTCAAAAGAGGTTCAGGTGTGAGCTTTGTGCAGCTCCGTGAAGTTCTTCCAATCCATTACAGACTCATTAAACCATTTCTAGATGGACCTTGCTATGTGCACATGGCAGAAAAGGGTCCTTTCCAAATAATTTCCACAAAATTGAAAGCATAGAATACTCTATTACATTTTATGCCGTAGTATTAAGATTTATCTTTACTGGAATTAAGAGGACCAACTGAACCAGTTAATTAAGGGTGTCTGCATACGTTCAGCCATGTACTGTATTTTGATAGAGAGATGACGTGAGAAATTGGAAAAGAAATAGGAATAAATCAAAACTATCACAACCCGGCGAAGGATATTCAGCTTTAATCACAAAAGCACATTAATCATATTCCTGTGGGAGAAATACCCAGAGAAGGGTTCAAATAATTCATCTCAAATGATTCTCTTGAGCTACGAATGTACCATTTCCAGTCGAAAAATATTCTTTTTCATAGACTTAAAAATGACAAAACCACGTTTGGAGCGTGAGACTGAACGGGACCAGAGAGCCTTTTTCTCTTTTTTCCCCCCTATAGTCTTGTCCACATGTAAATGATGACTCAATGGATTTTAGCCTCAGCAAACAGAAATTAAACCATACCTTATGCAGCATGTCTTGGATAATTGCGCAAAGACTCATTCAGTCAAGGGACAAATTGACACTCAGCAATGTGAATCAATGAGCACGCATTTCTATTGGTCAGTCGCAGTCAGAATGGGTGGACGGACGTGACCAGGCCTGATCTATTTGGCTGTTAATCTGACCTTCAGATGTTATGCATGAACAGTGCTTTTCTATTGGCTTTTAATTACCTGTGTGAGAAAGTCCATTTCTATGGGAATTGATTATACATTAAGCTCTCTTTCTTCAAAACACAAAGGGGTAAGAGGTGGTACACCACACACGGCTTCATTTAGAAGAGATACAAGTTTTTTTCTCTACAGGTTTCAGGCTTTTTGAAGCAGAGATTACTTTTTTTTTTTTTTAGGAAGGTGACATTCAAAGAGATGCACAATTCAGAATTTACGAATTGCAATTCAAATCATGAGTGTAAAATTGAACTAAATTGGACACACCTCACAAGAAGTTGAAGTGGAAAATTCAAAGAAATCCACATTAGTGAACAGTTAGGTAGGTGTATCGACCCAAGTAATGCCACAAGTTGAGTTCAGAGAGGAATCCCCAAGCTTCTGACTTAACGGCCACTGCTTAAACGAACACTCCACCGTTTTTTGAAATAGGGCTTATTCACAGTGTCCCTTACATTAAAATAGTTTGGCAAAAGCATTTTTTTTCAAAGTGCATGCATTGTCTAAGTTTGCCAGTGCTGACGCTAGCTTAGCTTAGCATAATGAATGGAATCCTATGTTGCCAAGTAGCATGTCGTGAGTAAAAGTGATAAAAAAAAAAAAAAAAAAACTAATTACTTCTTGTGGCCTGTGTATTCACAACGAGTACAAATAGCATTTCAAATTAAGGCTAGGCGATTAAATAGGCAGATATTGACTTGGGAGTATATTAGGGTGAATCACAGGTGCAAAATGCTCTTCACAAACACGATACTGGCTAATTTTGTTGTGAGGTGTTGAAGTACAGATATCCAGAGCAGCTAGCCATCGATTTCTCAGTTCCATATTCGGTGGAATTCTGTGAAACATTACATTCGTGTACAGTATGTCCTTTGCTTGTTCTCACAACCTTTTGCCATGCAGGTAATTACCATGTCTGCTGTAACTTCTCAAACTTTTTGCCAAACAATTTTAATGTAAGGGACACTGTGAATAAGCCCTATTTCAATAAACGGTGGAGTGTGCCTTTAGTGATAAGAGATTATAACACCTCTTTAGATGTGAATTACTTGAATACCCTTCCTAAGTGGTGAGAACGAAGACCAGCCAAACTAGCCTCCAGGACCAGAGCTGTGATCAACCCCAAGGCACAACTCCAGAAAGAAATACTCTCGTTCTTGCCAGGACACAATGCCATAATGACTACACACTTGCCAAGGTGCTACTTTTTGCCAATGCGCATTAACCTGCCTTGCTTACCCGCTTTTGGCATCTTAAAAGGTTTTTTTTTTAAAGACTCAAAAGCCATATGGGCATCGGTTTCCGTCCTTCCTGCAGAGACTTTTGTTAGTTTTAAAACAGAAATATTCCATTAAACGATTTAGAATTAGCCTTAAAACAATCCTTGTCAAATGATCAAAAACTTGCACCATGTTCTTCATGTATGGCGATCTATTTCTCAGGACACAATACGACAAACTTCCACATCCTAAATTGCTGCCTTAAGAGCCGTACTTCAATGCCTACAAAATTATATAAAGAATGACAAACACAAGTGGGAACAAAACGCACCTCAGTCCTCAAATTACTCAGTTTCTGCAAGGCCTTCAGGTTGAACCATATTTCTAGATAGTGGCAGTGAGTATTTTAGCACTCTGAATGCCAACATTTAGAGAAAGGAGGCAGTTTAACAGATTTTTATTGTCCTGGCAATGGTTGGCACGGTAATTTACTCCTCTGAGGCAATAGTACAGGAGGTAAATAGAAAATGTGAAAACGAAAAGAGGCAGTCGTCTGGTAAATGAGTAATTGACAGTGACCCGCTGTTTCTAAGGTTACTATTTCAATACACCACTCCTTTCTACCACAATAACAGTAAAGAAGAGATGAGTACAATAAAAGATAAATAAAAGTAAAAACTTGGGAAACAGCTTTAGGAATTTCATGAGATTTTTTTAAAATGTGTGTCATTAAAAAAAAAGAGCAGAGTGAATGGAAAGATGGAAAATCTCAAGTGCTTCAAATCTTTGTCAATGTGGAGCACTTGGGTGAACTCCACATGAGCATATCAGACATGTTGTTAACACACATCTGGAAGTGGTTTCAATCAAACAGATCACTTCGGAGTGATGTTGCGTTAATCTTACTCTAATTAACTATGCACCCATCCGCCCCACCCATGCTTTTAAGATCTCTCATGGATATGGAGTCTCAGAGAATGACAGCAGATACTAGAACAATAGTCTCGCTTTACCTCAGGGGGGAACAATACAAAGGCATATCTTCCTTTAATGTGTGCGTGTGTCTTTTTGGATCCTTTTAAAGATCAATAAATCAGATCATTTCAATGAATTAGTTGATTTAGTCTGAATGATTTGTTCACAAATCAGACTGATCTGGTTCTCAAATTCAGCTTACTGTCTCACAGATTCGCTCCCAGCAGCCTGGGGTGAAGTTTATCTGTAAATAACTACTGAAATTTCAGTCTGATTCACCACTCAAAGCTTTCATATTGCTTTAAGGGATAGTTAGTTTGTAAGAAAAAAAATAGGCATAAGTATGTTAACAGTTCCTGGTAACTGCAACCCATTTACAGGCATTTTGATCAAATAAAAAATTTTGAGCTGAGGTCAAGAACAAGAACAGTTTCTGAAAGACTTTTCTGACCACAACGCTCTTTTAGCTTCAAGGCTTCCTTATTCTGAGGTATGAAATAATGGAGATACATCACCCAGAAAAAGAAACGGAAGACTGAAACTGAACGTACACATCACTACTGATATGACAGCTGGCTTCAGACTTTAAAAAGCAGCTCCGTGTCAAACAAAGTACAAAACCCTGTATCAGTCACTGTCTGTTTTTAAGAGCACATTTAACACATGTAAACATTTAACAGTTCTGAGAAACGCGACTCGGCGACAAAACAACACAAAATAAAAAAACGTCTCCCCTGGGATCTGTCCTCCTTAAGTGCACAAACTCACATTCAAGATTGAGGCTGTAGGCCAGCATGGATTTGAAATGTCTCCTGCATTTCTCATCCTGAACTCAATTATAGCTTACAAGGGATGAAATCCCCTGTTAATTGTTGCCTTTCCACATGACAGGAAACATTTTCAGCTCTCAATTCCCAGGCCATGTGTACGTTGTTCCACATGTATTGACTGCATCAAATATTTGACATTATGACAAATTAATTCCACTCGTTTTTGGACTGTTGAGAGCAATATTTTAAAAGCAGAAAATGAACAGAAATATGGCTCGTTTTTTTCTATGGCTTTTTCTTTCTTTCTTTCTTTCTTTCTTTCTTTCTTTCTTTCTTTCTTTCTTTCTTTCTTTCTTTCTTACTTTACATAAATATATGTAAAAATGAATACATAAATGAATAAATAAATTGCCCATTTGTGGTATTTTATTTTATTTTGCCAAAATACACTGAGAACAGAGCTCTAAAATAATCAAAATAATAAATAAGGATTTCTTTCTCTCTCTCTCTCTCTCTCTCTCTCTCTCTCTCTCTCTCTCTCTCTCTCTCTCTCTCTCTCTCTCTCTCTCTCTCTCTCTCTCTCTCTCTCTCTCTCTCTCTCTCTCTCTCTCTCTCTCTTTCCTTCAGTGCTAGCCTCAGCAAACCTATCTATTTGTTGAGTTTGATTATAGCTGAAGGTGAGGAACACTTTTGCCGTTCTCATCAAGAATTTTACAATTAGAAAAATAGCATGCTGGAGAAAAAGGGAGGTAATGTTGTAAATATTTATGAATAAATGTATTTTAATGAAGTCATAATTTTATGCATGGAAAGACTGAGTTGTTCTCCACCATCTCAGTATATCATTCCAAAATAAGAAGAACAAAACATATGGGTAGACGGTATTTTGCAGTTGTTATTGAGCTGAAATATAAGATAATATATCTAGCTGAACGGACACTTAAAATTGCTTCTGCTAGATTTATTCTTATTAAATCAACTTTCTTGACTGCAATAAAACCCACATGAAGCACATATACAGTATTAGATTACCTGCCAAAGTGTTTTAACAGCAGATGTCAAACATTTTTAAGATGCATTGAAGAAGGGTGTCAAAGAATAACTTAAATTTCCAGCCTTTTTCCTTTGCTTATCTGCTACTCTATCAATTTCAACATTAGTCCTTCATTTATATGGATTTCAGTGCAGTTAATCTAAAAAAAATGAAAATCATGTTGTTATTATTAATCACACTCACGTTGTTCCGATGGAATGATTTTCTTGCTTCTCTGGAACACCAAAAAAGCTATCCTGACAAATGCAGGGGCCAAATCAAAATTGGACCCCATTGATTTTTATTGCATGGAAAATAAATCTTATAATGTGCTTCACAGAAGAAAGAAAGTTAAATAGGTTGATAAGAACACAAGGGTGAGTAAATTATTTAATTTGGGTGAACTATGCTATTAAGAGTCATTGAACTATGACAAGGAACTGCTCCCGAGATTCATCATTGAGATAGGCCTACATCAGCATAACAGGGTCAGGATAAGGAGTGAAGAGTCAGCTTTCTGTGTTCCATAAGTGGACTTGACCGTCTGATGTCTCTTCTCAGCCCACTTGAGGGTGATGAGGTAGGATTACATGATAATCCCACACTATCAAGGCCCACCGAGTTGAAGTAGGTCACCTGCGGTGGGGCAGATTACAGCTTTAATCTGACACTGAGGGGCTGTGATCGACCTGTCATGACCCACACATGCTAGCAACAGCAACAGCAAGTTCTGTCTTTCCCCCGTACTAGTTCTGCTCAGATCTAACATCTGTGTGCCAATTAAAATGCTATGTAGAAGACTGATGAAAACCTCACGTCACATACAGTGTCCAACTCACAGAAAACCAGGGGCCCATCATGAAATAGATAGATGATAGAAAGCTAGCTAGATAGCTAGCTAGATAGCTAGCTAGATAGATGATAGATAGATAGATAGATAGATAGAGAGATAGATAGATAGATAGATAGATAGATAGATAGATAGATAGATAGATAGATAGATAGATAGATAGATAGATAGATAGATAGATAGATAGATAGATAGATAGATAGATAGATAGATAGATAGATAGATAGATAGATAGATAGATAGTGTCATGATTCCTTTCTTGTGTTCCC
Organism: Meda fulgida; assembly: GCA_030578275.1. Classification (NCBI taxonomy): domain Eukaryota; kingdom Metazoa; phylum Chordata; class Actinopteri; order Cypriniformes; family Leuciscidae; genus Meda; species Meda fulgida. The sequence goes on along the minus strand of CM060627.1, from coordinate 6,378,408 downwards.
TTTGTCTTGTGTGGACGTTTATGTTATTTCCTGTTATGTGCAATGTGATGTAGTCATTTGTAGTTTTTCTTGTTGATTAGTTCATGATTTTTCCCAGGTGTGTCTTGTTCGCCAAAAGAAAACGCAGAAGGACGTGACAAAACGGCCTTATATGACGCCCTGAGATGAGAACGGGTTGGAAACAGCCACCGTTACAGATAGATAGATTACAACTCGTATGTGTCAGAACTTAACGAATTGATAAATTAAACAAATTATTAATATTTATTTGACAGCTCATTAAGTTTTTACTCAAAAACAAATTCTTAAGAGGCAGAACAAAAAGATTTGTTTCTAAAATAGAAGTTTGTTTTTGTTTTGTATGTATTGATATATATATATATATATATATATATATATATATATATATATATATCCCTATAGTGTACACACACACACACACACACACACACACACACACACACACACACACACACACATCACCTAATGTCCTTCTCATCTCATCCCAATCCTATTGCTGTAATCCCACTGTGATAATGCTATTGTTTTTTGTCTTTAACTCTCCAGTCCTTCTGTTTCGATGGGGATCAGTGACATCATAGCGTTGGATTTATAAATACCGCTTATTTGTCCTTTTTGTAAATAAGCTCTCACTGGATTAACATACATTGCCACAGTATTATCCTTTATTGAACTGGGAAGAGGTAGAGCGTATTGGAAGAAATGCAGACGCTGCTGATTAGAACACACAACACAGTGCGCCCATGCAGACTGCAGATTAATTAACGGACAAACAGGCTTTATTGATTTCTCAGTGACATTGCAGAGGGGCAGAGAGAGCGAGGGTTATCACCTACACTCCATCGCACAGTTCTGAATCTCTGCCATGCTCTGCATGCATTAAAGGAAACCACCAGCATTTCCCACAAATCGCTTCCATGTGGTAGTTATTTCACTCTACTCAAGACTGTTTACATGCAAAATCCATGACTGGATGTGAAAACCTGCCAAAATATCCAAGTGTACTTAAGCTGCGCTTACAATCAGTTTTATTTTCTAGTCCTACCCAAGCAGAACTGTGATCAACATCTGTAACACGTGATTGAGATGAATTGATTGATGCATTTCTATAGTCAATGTGAAATGCTGCCTGCTACTCATTTTACTTCCGTAATCTGACATACAGTGGCGTCCAGAAGACTGAGACCACTAATGCATTTAGCATTTTTGAACATTTGTACTATTTCTCAGTACAAATTATATTATCCATGATGTAAGTCTTTTTTTCTCCCCAGAGTTACAAAAAACAAACATATTTTGGCTTACTTGATATCTCAAAATAGCAACTTTATATTTAAATAATGATGATAACTACACATTTATATCTTAGAATTGCTGCTTTTTTCTCACAAAGTGTCTATATAGTGGCAATTGTAACTTAATATTTTATTAATAATAATTGTTATTATTATACAATTTGATAAAATAATACATGCTATTTTTAAGAGTTGTACCATATGTGTGTACAATGAGATATAAAAAAAAGAGAAAGTAAATAGGCAAACAAAATATCTTTAAATCAAGACTCAATGAAGGCAAGCCAGACTTTGGTCCATCATGTGAACTCCCAGGAGGAGTGTGTAGCGAGCTCTGGCTTGAGCTTGAGTGTGACGCCTGCTCTTGGCCCCAGAAGCCCTTTATCATGACATTACAGGAACAGAATGCAGCCCAGGACTCAATAGGAACCAGATGCCCAAATTATACCATTCGCTGATGGCTTCAAGATGGCCTGATGCTACCGTCCTGTTGTTTAATGGGGGGGTGGGGGGGATCTTGCTGCACAATAAAGGAAGGCGTGGCTAAACTACAGAATATATAAGTGAATTAGGTCGTAAGGAGATCGTTTGTAAAGTGAAGGCTGATTGTATCCACACAGGCATGAGTTCTGTTATTCTAATATTGAAATGAGTGAGACCAGGCCATATGAGGCAGATAGCAGGAGAAAAAAAGAAAATCTGGATGTGCATTTTAAGTCTCGGACCCAGCAGTCATAAATTAATAAATCCTTTCTCTTTTAAGGATTTTTGTTGCTATATATCATTGACTTATGGTCTTTATCTTTTTATACATCTCTCCATTTCTATTACTTTTCCCTTTAATGCTATGTAAATGTGATATAAAAGGTTTTACCTTTCAGAACGTAACATTCTTTCCATTACAGCTACATAAATTAATTACAGAGTCCTTTCTCTGGATCACTGTTTCTGTCTGTCCCTGCACTCCTTTTTCCATTAGTGCAAAAGCAAGTCTGATTTAAAAAGTCTTCTAATATAATAACACTCTAATATTGACCACCCTCCTCCTTTCCTCATCATTCATTCACACAGTGCTCCTTTCATCTAGCAAAGGCGGTTGGCATATAGATGGATCTCAAAAGCCAAAAAATATCCAATTGATTGTCATTGATTAAACTTACATTCTGTTTTTCACCTACTATAGTAAGGAAGTATGCGATTTCTGACGCACCCAGTCTTTATGTCATTCATTCAACCGATTTGTTCAAAACTGACCATCTTTATGAGCGATTCAGCGACTCATTCATTCAAACAATTCGTTCAAAGCCATACCTTTACATGACATGTTGAGTGCAGAATCTCGTGCAGAACTGAGAGAAATCACGACAGCTTCTGCATGTGATGATGAACAAATAAAGGGACTCTGATGCAATTTACAGTAACACTTTATTGAATCTATTTATTTAAGTACATTTAAGTGCTGAGTAATAATAAACTACATGTACTTACTATAAGGTTAGGATAAGGGTTTGGTTTAGGGTTAATTGGATGGAATTATGCATCATTTATAGTTATTACTACAGTAATACATGTAACATTTGTAACAATGACCCTGTCAAATGAAGTGTTACCAAATTTATTTACACAGAACCAAAGCTTACTTAAATACTATTGTTTTGCTGCCTTGAACACACTTTTATTTATTTCAAGAAATGCAAAATGCAGCTTCTCTTCACTTCCATTGCTCAGTGTCTGTACCTCACTCTGTAACACGAGTTAAAATACACACAGGTGTGAAACAAGGTGCCTTGTGAAAGTTAGTGTTTAAAAAGTGTAGCGCTTTATTCCACAGAACCCCTCTGCTTTTCTTCCTTTGCTCCCTGGCGAATTGTGGGACTTTGAATAAATAATGTGTTTGAGAGCTGAGGGTACGAATGCAAAGACTGACAGAAGACCTCTAGGGTCTTTTCTCTCTCTGAAATATTGCCTGCATCTCTTTCTCTCTGTCTTTCCCCAATCGGCCTAAATATATCACCTCTCTCTCCCCTTATGTCTGCCTTGTAAGTGACGTCAGGAACTCTTAACGCTTGACAGATTTAGAATGGGAAGTGTCTGAGAGGGTAACGCTGAGGATAAAATTGTTTTAGGGCATTTTATGAATGTTGATTAGACAAGGTGAATGTTTTATACAACCTATTTTCCTTCTATATAATGTGACATATTTAAAAGTGTGGAAGATTGTTTCCGCCACAGAATAAAACAATTTAAAAGAAAATTTAAAAGCGACTTTTTATCTTGCAATTGATAGTTTATATCTCACAATTCTGACTTTATGACTTGCAATTCTGACTTTTTCTCAGAATTGTGAAATATGAATTCGCAGTTAAAGATATAAAGTCAGAATTTCTTGATATTAAAGGTGCTCTAAGCGATGTCGGGTGACGTCACTTCTTGTTGACGTTTAAAGTATTGTCAAACAAAACGGAGGCTAGCTCGACCCTCCCTCCTTCTCATCCGCGCACTAACCCCCCAAACCCCACCCCCAAATCCTTCTTGTCTGTTATTGGCTGGAACAGTTTGTCATGTTTTGTGGTGTGGGTTAACCCAGTTTGTTTTTGTTGCCGTTTGTGGAGCCTGGGGTGTCTGCAGAGACCGCGTCTTTTTACAGTGTGTTCAGGGGACAGGCAGCCATCGGATAGTGAGGAGATGTTTGCTGTGTGTGACAAAAAATGTTTTGGCCTAAAAAAACGCATGACATCGCTTAGAGCACCTTTAAGTAGCAATAGTGAGAAAAAAAGTCAGAATTGTAAGAAAAAAAACAAAATAGTCAATAATAAAGTAAAAATTGCGAGATACAAACTAGCAATTGCGAGAAAAAGTCTGAATTGTGAGATAAAAATCTACAAATGCGTGTTATAAAGTCAGAGTTGCGATTTATAAACTCATTTTATTTTAGTATTTTATGTAATCTTATAGTTTTTATTAATATTTTGAATTAGTTTTATCTTTCTATTTTCAGTTTTCATTTTGATTTATTTTAAAAAAAAATATGCTGTTGTCATTTTTTTCATTTTTGTTTTTAAATAGTAGTTTCAATTTATTTTTAATACATTAAACTTCCACTTATTTCAGTTAGTTGCAAGACACCATTTTAATTTTTTTGTTGTCTAAATTTGTATCTAATATTTTATTTTCTAAAAAAAAATTAATACTTTTATTTTTTGTTTACGACAACTGAGTGTGACTTGATTTTATCTGAAGCCAGACCAAATGTACAACCAATCATACTACCATGTGTTCTGTATGACAAAAACTAATTGATGACCTCCAACACATCATACGATCTAGTCCTGCTTTACACATGAATATGACAAAGAACAACATACACCTAAATGTGGCTGCAATACTGAGCCATTTGTGCGTAAAACATATTATTTCGTTATTAATTCTGTGCTTAGGTTCTTTTTGAGTCCAGTCACCTAAAGTGTCACTCCTGAGAAAGTAGTTTAGTTGTCCAGGGGGGTTCTCAATTTGTCACGCCAGGCCTGTGGGACAGGGTGCCGTTTTCGGCAGAAGGTCGGTCAACAGCAGCCTGAAGGTGTCTGAGCCTCTGGCAGTGTGATATGTTTCACTCAGAATGAATAATACTGCAGCAAACTATGAGGAATGACTGATCAAAAACCAACGACACAAAGTTGTTCTACCGCACATGTGAATATAGACACAAATAATAATAAGATAAGCTCACATTCTCTTTTTCACACTTCCCCATATTAGATTGACATGATGTTTTCATGTGTTCGCATCAGGACGACTTCTGCCTATGGTAGGGGGTTAGAGAAATGTCAAGGAGAAAGAAATCGTCAAAACGAAACCAGCAAAGTAGAAAATGCATTGTTTGACACGTCCGTGAAAGTCTACGCTGTCAGATCCAGTAAGTTTAAGCCTTGCTGTTCTGAATATGATGCACGCACAATCTGATGTGACATGCATTGGCACACCTCTTCTCAGTGCACTTCACTATCTTCCACAGAGGGCGAGTGATGTGATGGGCATGACCCCCAAGTGTTTGGAGAGGCTACGCCGGAGACAGCAGCAAAATAGGAGGAGAAGGTGAAAATAATGCGATTCCAAAACCAGCATGGCAGGTTTTCAAAGCGTGCACTTCAGCATATGCTAAACTATCTGATCCGCCTGGCAGGACCGTTTGAGTTTCAATCCATCTGAACATGGGAAACAAGGATGCCAATAGGCAGACAGACGGATGTATGTATGTATGTATGTATGTATGAATGAATGAATGAATGAATGAATGAATGAATGAATGGATGGATGTACGTATGTATGTATGGATGGATGGATTGGACGGACGGATGGATGGATGGATGGATTGGAATGGATGGATGGATGGATGGATGGATGGATGGATGGACGGATGGACGGATGGATGGATGGATTGGACGGACGGACGGATGGATGGATGGATTGGACGGACGGACGGATGGATGGATGGATGGATGGACGGACGGACGGATGGATGGATTGGATGGATGGATCCAACAGCACAGCGGTCCACAATAGTCTTTGATTCTAGTCCCCCTTCTTCCTCTTCTCCTTTGTGTCTCTTCTCCTGCCTTTACTTTTGCAAATGGCACATTTGCATGTGTAACTCATTCACTTTTTTTGAATATTAATAAAAGTATGCAAATGCTATCGTCATTATCCCCTCTGTGCAGAACAGCTGTTCACAATGAGCTGCTTTATAGATCGGCACACGATGCCGCTGAAATAGATCGACATTTCTTAACGCAAGATGGGAAACTGGGATCTTTTGATAATCTTTTGACTGTTCTCTCCGTGTTTCCTCTCTCTGCTTTTAAAGATGGCTCTGTGAATTCTTCAGGAGTCTATATTTAACAAAATCAAATCCTTTTATAGCATCACAAATGACACTTCCAAGATCACAGCTACTGAAACAACTGCCACTAAAGGATATTGGAGAGGGAGCGGTAGTGTTTATTTGATATAGAACCTTGTAAATACAAATATAAAAAGTTGGACAAAATATGTGTTCTAATAAATAAGAATAGGCCTACACAATTACTGTGTATCCACACTGACCCTTAGACGACCTGCGGGTTTCTAAAACATATCATGAGCTAAACATTCTCATTATGGATTTTTGTTGCTGTTTTTAATCATGTTTCTGTCTGTGATCTTGTAAAAAAAACAAAACACTGTAACACACACACTTTGACAGGAATCAAGTTAGCTAACAGTCAGACCGTTACACGTCCCTCCCGCAGTGTTTTCTGCACCACTGCTGAATCTAATGCTACACCACAAAAGTTGCGAATTTGCAGTCTTGAATGTGATAAAATGACTAGAATGTGCTATAAATATACAACGCTTCTTTCTATTGTGCTGTCTTATGGAAGCCATTTTCACCTTACTTTGATTTAGTAAGGATGCAAATATATATATATATATATATATATATATATATATATATATATATATATATATATATATATATTTAAAATACAGGTCCTTCTAAAAAATAGCATATTGTGATAAAGTTCATTATTTTCCATAATGTAATGATAAAAATTAAACTTTCATATATTTTAGATTCATTGCACACCAACTGAAATATTTCAGGTCTTTTATTGTTTTAATACTGATGATTTTGGCATACAGCTCATGAAACCCCCAAATTCCTGTCTCAAAAAATTAGCATATCATGAAAAGGTTATCTAAAAGAGCTATTAACCTAATCATCTGAATCAACTATTTAACTCTCAACACCTGCAAAAGATTCCTGAGGCTTTTAAAAACTCCCAACCTGTTTCATTACTCAAAACCGCAATCATGGGTAAGACTGCCGACCTGACTGCTGTCCAGAAGGCCATCATTGACACCCTCAAGCAAGAGGGTAAGACACAGAAAGAAATTTCTGAACAAATAGGCTGTTCCCAGAGTGCTGTATCAAGGCACCTCAGTGGGAAGTCTGTGGGAAGGAAAAAGTGTGGCAAAAAACGCTGCACAATGAGAGGAGGTGACCGGACCCTGAGGAAGATTGTGGAGAAGGACCGATTCCAGACCTTGGGGGACCTGCGGAAGCAGTGGATGAGTCTGGAGTAGAAACATCCAGAGCCACCGTGCACAGAAGTGTGCAGGAAATGGGCTACAGGTGCCGCATTCCCCAGATCAAGCCACTTTTGAACCAGAAACAGCGGCAGAAGTGCCTGACCTGGGCTACAGAGAAGCAGAACTGGACTGTTGCTCAGTGGTCCAAAGTACTTTTTTCGGATGAAAGCAAATTTTGCATGTCATTCGGAAATCAAGGTGCCAGAGTCTGGAGGAAGACTGGGGAGAAAGAAATGCCAAAATGCCTGAAGTCCAGTGTCAAGTACCCACAGTCAGTGATGGTCTGGGGTGCCATGTCAGCTGCTGGTGTTGGTCCACTGTGTTTTATCAAGGGCAGGGTCAATGCAGCTAGCTATCAAGAGATTTTGGAGCACTTCATGCTTAAACCTGCTGAAAAGCTTTATGGAGATGAAGATTTCATTTTTCAGCACGACCTGGCGCCTGCTCACAGTGCCAAAACCACTGGTAAATGGTTTACTGACCATGGTATTACTGTGCTCAATTGGCCTGCCAACTCTCCTGACCTGAACCCCATAGAGAATCTGTGGTATATTGTGAAGAGAAAGTTGAGAGACGCAAGACCCAACACTCTGGATGAGCTTAAGGCCGCTATCGAAGCATCCTGGGCCTCCATAACACCTCAGCAGTGCCACAGGCTGATTGCCTCCATGCCACGCTGCATTGAAGCAGTCATTTCTGCAAAAGGATTCCCAACCAAGTATTGAGTGCATAACTGAACATAATTATTTTAAGGTTGACTTTTTTGTATTAAAAACACTTCTTTTATTGGTCGGATGACATATGCAAATTTTTTGAGATAGGAATTTTGGGTTTTCATGAGCTGTATGCCAAAATCATCAGTATTAAACCAATAAAAGACCTGAAATATTTCAGTTGGTGTGCAATGAATCTAAAATATATGAAAGTTTAATTTTTATCATTACATTATGGAAAATAATTAACTCTATCACAATATGCTAATTTTTGAGAAGGACCTGTAAATGCTGATCTTTTGAAGTTTGTTCATTAAAGAATCCTGGAAAAAAAAAGTTCACACAAAAATATTAGGCAGCAAAACATAATCAGATTTTTTTCCTGTATATACAATATTACATATGTAAGCAGGAAAAAAAAAAAAAAAAACACACATGGCTTCCAATTTTCTCAGATCGGTTTCAGGCCTCAATCATATGAGGGAATAAATCTGTTATGAATCTGATATGTGCATTTGCGTCTGCTACGTAAGAGGGCATATCGGATATTCCAGTCAATGCGAGTCGTACGTCATTGAAAAAGCGACGGTGGCGTTGCACCAGTTGCATTCTGGGAAAGGATGATGGGAGTTGAAATAACACAAGGATGCTCGGAATCACTTTGATACTGATAAACAAACATGCACACAATGTGTACATTCGCATAGAAAACAACATGACATTTACTCAGGCGTCGGGGCAAAATCCTTCATGATAGATTCTCAGTGCCCAAGTGATGTGACCTAAATCCTGTTCAAATCTTCCCAGATGACTAAGTCTTACAACTGATTTCAAAATGAGATTAAACTGTTAATGGATGGCATGACAAAGCAGAAATCGCCTTAAATTCTTAAAATACCTTTGGCTCAAAGGGTCTTATTACAAAGGGGAAATGGTACTATTTATATAAAGGATAAATATGTAAGACAAAACTGAAGATTATAAAAGGTGACAGAATGAAAAACAGGAGGTTGAGTCAGATTGGACAGTGTAAACAGCCAGGTGCCAACTCACTGTCAGGGGCAATGACCCCTCACCTTCACACTCAACACTAACTGCTGACCAATCAGAGCAGAGACTGACACCATGCTGAGTCAGTTACCATGGTCCCTTTTAACTCATCAACGCCAGAGTCAAAACGCACGCACGCACACACACACACACACACACACACACACACACACACACACACACACACACACACACACCAATCCATCCATCCATCCATCCATCCACCCATCCATCCATCTATATATCTATAAATTATATATTTTTCACCTGAATGATGATATTCAAATACAGTCATTTGTGAGCTGATAATCCTAGAGATTTACTCAAGTGCCTGAGTTTAAGGCAGAAACACAGATGAAATGTTGGATATGTATTATTAGGGAAAGAGGTAAGAACCACAAGACTACATGGAAGTAAAGGAAACAAGAGAAGAGAGAGTTCAGCTTTAAATCTCCACACATCATCTTTCCACCACTATTCTACAAGAATAGTTCACCCAAAAATAAAAATGTGGTCATCAATTACTCACCCACATGCCATTCCAAATTGAATAACTTTTGAATAACTGTTACAAGGAAAAAAGGAAAGTCATAAAGGTTTGGAACGACATGAAGGTGAGTAATTGATGACCTAATTTTCATTTTGGGTGAACTATCTCCCTTAACCTGAAATTCTCCTTGCTCTCAACAGGTCCGCACTGAAATATGCTTGGCTAGACTTATTCCTGCCCCCACCGTCCTCCGAACATCACGCTCCAGGGCCCACTAATGACACAACACAGCAATTCATTTCATTAAAGTGATTTCTCCTTTCTTCTCTGCCTAATTCATTCCTTCCAATTTTTCCCGCACTTGATTAAAAGATAAAGGAAAGCTTATTAAATATTAATAAGTGTGGATTGCTTTTAGGTGCTCGGTGCAATAATAGATCCCCCCCCCTCCCCCCCTCCCCTCCCCTTTGCTTCACACTGAGTGGATCTGTGTGCGTCCGGCCCAAGTGCCACTTCATTATCAGTTGTTTAAAGCAAAGCTTTCATTTCACTCTTTATGTGTTCACCCCCCCCCCCCCCCCCCCCATCTCTCTCACGCTCAGACTAGTTTAAACCTGCCGCTCTAAAGACGTGCTAGCGAGGCTTGCTAATTATCGTCAGCGCCACTCGGTAGGTCCACAAACATTAAGCTCATCTTCAATTGACTTTTCCTGACAAAAATCACAGCATAGAGGGGGACACATTCTTTAGCACTGTCAACTCTTACTCTAGACTTAAGTGTAACAGTATTGTGATATATCATCGTGAAGTAATTTTCCATAATAGCCAATGCAACTGCAATGAAATATTTAAAATATAAACACCTAAACCAATGTGTATTTTAAAAAAGATCAGTAAGTGTGCCTCACAGATGTTTAGTTCATATAAGTTAAAATTCTATGTAAAAAAAAATATAAAGTATATACCATGCCTTTTTAGGACCTGTTTTTGTACATAAATCATGGTCTGATAATCAATCTGATACTCATCATATCATCGACACGCAATGCTTGTTTTCTTCATATCATGTTGCTTTTTTTATTTCATCATAACATCAAAACATTTGATGTGGGAATTCAAAATATGGCTAATAGTATTCCAACTAAACACAACAGACAGAAGCACCAGCCAAACCACCTTTGTTTCCACAGTGACAGCTACACAGACTTGTGGGATCTCTTACTGTGAGTTCCAGCTGCTATTTCCTGATCAGGCACAGCCCTGGAGTCGCTCTCACCCCCCAGGATTCTTCTCTTTGACTACATCTCCACAATCTCTTCTAACCGTTACCTTCCTGCAATCCTGTCGATTCAGCACCAATCAAGTGGCCTCAACATCAACCTGGAAACGAAAAGTCATCCCATATCACCCACACAGCATGCACTTCCTCCCACACAAACACACACCAATCAGATCCTGACGCGCAATTGATGGAGGAGAACCGCATTAATAGAGCGAGACAGAGGTATAGACGTGCTCTGGAGTTCACGCATGATTATAGCCTGATAAAAAGACATGATAAGAGAGAGAGAATCGTTTTGCATAAGATCAGAGCAGCAAAGGGTGAAACTCATGTCCAAATTCATCAGAGGGAAAAATGACTACCTCCCCCTCATCTCATTCTCGCTTAGTGGAGATGAACAGCTAAAGCCATTCGTGTCTGTTTGTTGCCTAATACATCGGCATGTTGAGTGCATGATTGGCACTATGAGTGCTTGTGCCGTTTTATCTGAGAAAGGATATATATATATACACCCAAATTGGCAGTTAGCAGGTGGTTTGTTTTCTTAAACAACACTGGCAGACATAAAACATTGTCAAATAACCGGAAATAAATGCTTCGGTCAGTTTACTCAAGAGCCGATGGAAGATAAATTACACACTACGAGAGACGCTCGGCTCGGCTGCTGACACGAGCAGAATCAGGCCCTTCTAAGGTGAGATGAGACCAAAATAGACCCGTTATGCTCCACACTGTGGAATCCACACTGATGTCCAAATCCAACAATGGGCCTCCAGCATACTGGAGCTCCTAACTCAGGAGTGATGTAAGTGCTATTTCAGACTCCAGAATCACAGTGGCCCAGAAAATGATAACGTGTTCAAGTGTGTGTAATAAAGCCTTCTTCATAACTCTTCGTTTCCATAGCTTCAACTATAATAAAACACACCTGATCCAGCTAATCAAGTCCTTTAGGCTTATTTGACAACTATGGCTGGATCCAAAATCGCCCCCTATACCCTCAAATAGGGCGTTATTTGAGGCTACACCAGCCTGTACTGGTATCCGAAACCATAGTGGACGTTATTGAGTGCACTTTATCAATCCCACATTGCAATAACGACTGCACAATAGATGTACGCTCAACAGCTGTCCGAATTCGCTCACTCCTTTTCATTCACTCTTTCAGAGGTTAGTGGAATAACGTAGGGAATAGTGAATGAGGGTTTAGGGGGCGATTTCGGATTCAGCCTATATGTATGTGTGTTTGAAGTAAATTCTGCTGAGCTGTGGCTTGGTTTAAACGGTTAGCAAAATGCACAGAAACTAAAACTGCATGTATGCAACAACTTTATAATTCAGCGTCCTTCATTGCTGTAAAGTTCCACAAAGTCTCACTCTTGTAGCCTAGACAGATAGATAAATACAGAATAAAGGAGGGCGAAGACATATAAATAATGAATAAAGCTATGATTTTCTGGAAGAACCAGGCCTGAACTGACGGGTCAGAAGAGCAAAGGTAAAAGATTGGAGAATCTGACCAGGGCCTCTGAGAACCAAGCAACCTGAGGCCAAAACACACACACACACACGCAATGTCACGTTCATTCACTAGTCTCTACATCAGTCCACTAATATAGTTCACTTGAGGGAGTGAATGAAAATGAGCAGACACTGAGTGTGCCTGAAGGGCTGCCGCTTTTGCATAGTTTGTGCTTGCTCTTTAATCATTTGTATTAGTTTTTATCTTGAACTCTGTCATGGAAACTATGTATAAACCATAATTAAACAATTTAATAATAAATAAAAAAGGAACATGCACCTGTGTGATACTATGTTGTAGCCACATTGGACCAGCGGTTTGGAAAGTGGCTAGATGGATGATTCTGCTGCTGGTGCCACCTTCTGGTCAGATGCAGGAGTTCATTCGGCGCGCCACTCTCAAAGTGCATTGTGGGTATTCTCTAGCCGTTGAGCCTACATCGGTTGTAGACTCGTTATTGTGGTGCATTGTGGGATTGAATGAGTGGACTCGATAATGTCCACTATGGTTTCGGACACCACTTCAAAAGGCAAATAGTGTCCTATTTAAGGGTTTTGGGTGAATTTTGCAAAATTTTGGATGAATAAATCAAATTATTTTAATGAATATCGCACAAGATTAGAACATTTTTGTCCATGATTTTACTTCATACTTTTCATAGGGCCCTGCTATTATTCTAAATTAAAGCACTACATACATAAAGCAAAAAGGAATCTAGACAAAGGTAAACGGAAAATATGGAATTTAAAAAATCTAATTTTACAGGGCCCTATAAAATGGAGAAGTATGCTTTTATATTCAATATTTGGTATCCAACAAGCTTAAGCAGCCAAACCTTGACCCTTCTGCACTCGCGCCGTTGTCTGCTCACAATTTGCTTTGTCAGTGAAAGCGCTGCAATGAATCAGATTCAAAGGCATCGCATTGTTCATCTTCAAATCTCTTCAATTGAAGACATTTTATTGATTTTGGTACTTTAACGAGAACAAGTCCATGCGCACAATATCGGATCTGATACTGATACCAGCATTGCACAATACAATGCTGGTTCTAATCAACTATCTAAAAGCTTCTCCTAAATAATGGCGCTACAAAAGCGGCTACTATTTTGTATTGTGTCAAAGAGAAAGTTCTTGCTTGTTAAAGTGTTGAGACCATGACAAATGTTTGTGCGAGAGAGAGAGTGAGAGACTAACAGCACAACCATACCATCAGCGTGACATGATGACAGTGGTTGGTTGCCTGTAATAGGGCTGGTGGGCGGCACAGCTCTCCACATCTTTCCCGCTGTTCTAAGGACATACTGACACTCCATGCACATTCACCACTACAACTACCAACCCACACACACATGCACAGCTTGTCTAAACGTCTACCATCTTATCTTCCACAAACAACACCCTTCTGGCTATTATTGCAAGAGTTGCTTTAAAATGATGCTAAAAATTACAGATAAAGAGCACCAGAGGAACATGAGCCTTAATTATTTGGGTATGAGAGAACAATTTTTTCTTGTTTTTAATGCTGTCTAACAAACTAAGTATCCACTTGCATGGCTCCACATCATTTCTCTAAAAAAATATTTATGCATACATATTATTCATTGTAACGTCTTTCCAAACCCTCTTGCACGACACACAATATCCTAGTCAATGTCTTCACTATCATAAAAGAGGTCAAAATAAATTGACCTATATTTAAATTTGTTTAGAGATAGCTTTATCTGAGAAACAGACTGAAATTTCAGATATACCCTGCTCTTTTAAGTCAAATCGTTTGGATGAATCAGTTTCAGTTTTCAAAACCAGTGTGAATGATTTGTTGAATCAGGCTGAAGTGATTCATTCGTTCAACTCATTAGAGGAGATGATAACTGTAATAACTTACATTTATGTCTTTTTCTCTAAGCCGTCGTATGATTTCAGAAAACGTTGACTATAGTGAACGATTCGTATAGAGATCTTTTGTGATACTTTCATGGTGCTTTTGACAGTGACAATGAAAAGAGTGTCCAGAAGACTCCACTTTTATATTAAGTCATACTGTCAGCCAAAAAGCATCCACTTGCCTGGTTCTGTATCTGTTTCATTTTCTGACAATGGCACATGTGGGCTCCCATGCGCACGCACATAACAACGGGAGACAAAAGATCCAATGGTTGAGTCTCCTCTTTTTGGTTCCATCGTATCTAATCTGACCCGGTCCATAAACAGACAGGAGATATAAAAGGATCTGAATTAGATTGCTGCCCATCACATAACACAGGGCTTTCTGATACCCGCTGCACGGCATCCTGGGTAAACATGTATAACACCTCAGCCACATTCCAGAACGAGACGACCCTTCAGAACCCTCTCTTATCGAACCTGTCCATAAATAGGTCCTGACAATGGACAGCACTCCTCTAACTTAAAGATAGGAATGAATTATGAATGACTCCATGAGAAAAAAAAAAAAAAATCTTACTGGGGGTCTCATTGACAGAGAGGGAATGACTTATCTTGGTTAACTAATAAATAATAAATAAACCATTGTGCAAAGAAATTGAACAAAGATTTACATTAAAAATGTCAATAGTAAACAATACTATACATTTTCTACATCAATCCAGTAGTGTAACACAAATCTGCAGGATGAATCATGAAACTGAGCCCCACCCACAATGAATGACATGCCTTATTATTTACTTTCTGAATATAATGCTAACACATTTTTTTCTCCATATTTTTAGTCTGTACTCCTCAAATGTAATCTTCATTCAGCTGTTTTTTAACTCTCTAATAAGCTCATATATTATGCTGGTGTCCATTCAGAGACTAATGAGTCAATAAATCAGTCACATGACCAACATGACAGCTTCAGTGAAGCTACAGGCCTCAAGATGATCTCAAACAGCCATCACAATGTCTTTCATGTACCTACTAAGAGACCTCAAGTCTTTAAATGTAAATGGGAAGACATTGTACTTTAAACGGAGCCCCAGCGCGCTGTTAAATGACTGTGTGGTGTTATTACACGCGGATTGTATAATGCCTGCTGGTGTCACATTAAAAGGCATCCCTGGCTGCCTGAGTTAAGTAGTGACTTACACAGGGGATATAGCCCAGACTGAAATTAAAATATGTGCGTTACATCGAACAGAAGTTAAACTTATTGTATTTCTTTTGTTGAATATAAAAGAAGATATACTCTGAAGAACATTTAAGTTGCTGACAAAAAAGCACCATTAAAGCAGTCCATTTGACTTATGCAGTATATTTCAAGTCTGAATATTGAGGAACAAAACAAATGACCAAAGTCATTACTTGCTTATAAGGTTTCCCTTCACTGCATTTGCAGTTGCATATATTCAAATATGCATGGATTCCTTTAAAGAAACTTTTATGGTGTTTTCTTTTTCTGTATGACTTTTTTTTAAAAAAGAATTATTAATTAATCATGTTCTCCACTGCATTTGCACATATTGGACTATGCTTAGGAAATATTGACAGTTTTTTTGTCCATTTGCGGATGGATGGATGGACGGACGAACAGACAGACAGACAGACAGACAGACAGACAGACAATAATGATCAAATGAAAGATCGTCCAAACAAACAAATGAACGGATAGATAGATGATAGATAGATAGATAGATAGATAGATAGATAGATAGATAGATAGATAGATAGATAGATAGATAGATAGATAGATAGATAGATAGATAGATAGATAGATAGATAGATAGATAGATAGATAGATAGATAGATAGATAGATCGATAGATAGATAGATAGATAGATAGATAGATAGATAGATAGATAGATAGATTAAACACACATGTGATAGTAAAGCAGCTGCATCACAGGGGTCTGGGCTCACACCCAGCTGTGTGCAGGGGAGAGAAATAATTGCACACTGACTGCAGATAATGTCATGGACAATAGATGGTTAATAATTCATGGCCTCAATCGGATGAGGGTGTGTGGGTGGAAACAGTGGCTGATGTTTCAGCCAAAGGCAACGGGAAGTGATGTAGAGTGTCTGAAAACACTTAAAAACATTCAGGCCCTGCATTGATCACACGGCCTGGTGCCTCAGTCAGTTAGGACAGAGATGAGGAGCCCTCTGAGATAATGAAGAAATATCTGAATGTATGCAAATTAATCTTTGTCTTGAAAGTAGATGTTAAAGGGATAGTTTATCCAAAAATGAATATCTTGTCATCATTTGTTCACTCTCATGTCATTAAATTTATTTTATTTTTTTTCGGTGAAAACCAGACTTGGAGTATAGAACAAATGTTTATGTAATTTTGAAGATTGGACTGAAATTTTCGCCCAGTGTTTTCCACAGAAGAGGAAAAAAACAAACAGGTTTGAAACAACATTCTCACAGCAACTAATTGCACAGCAAACTTTCTCAATCTCACTCTCACACGCGCAATAAACTCACACAAAATCAGACAATGCACTTATTTGTCATTGTTTGACCCTTTTTCTCTCCATTCTGTTGCCTGCAGCTGTTTGGATCTACATCATAAAACCCTCTCTCCTTGTGTCTCTAACACAAACAGTGACATCAGAATGATACACATGGAACCAGCTTTTCGTCTTTTCTCCCATGTCAATCTCTGACAGAATCTCATGCATCAACCCGGGGCTCAGACAGGCTATGAATAGCGCCACTCTTTTGCATGGCCAAGGCCACAGACTTTACAACAACAGCCGCCACTGGGGAACAATGACAGAAGTAAGATGCTTCACGAAGGGCCAGAGGTCTGACTCAGAGCGTAAACTCAACGTGTCTGTGTCATTGTGTGTGTGTGTGTGTGTGTGTGTGTGTGTGTGTGTTCAGGTTAGGACATGAACAGAGAGCCACTGATCTTCACTGATTTGACAGCTGAGCTTTTTCATTGCTATTCGTACAATATTTCTTTATATAGTCTATCTATAAATATTCCAATTATTATACTTTTATTCCTTAAAAAAATATGTATAATTAATGAATAATACAACAAGAAGAAAATATATAGTAAAGTCTTTTAGGAATGTTGAATGTTATTTAGTTTTAAAAATAATTACTGTATCATAATTATACATGTCAGTGTGAATTCAGATAAATTTGGAAACATTTTCATTTTCATTTGCATTTGAAAAAATGCATTAAAAATATTTGTTTTACATTTAAAAAAAAAACCAGTATAATTTAGAAGCTGTTTTCCTCATGGTCCCCACAAGGACAAGGATTTTGGATATTACCATCTCTGTCGGGACATTTGTCCCAATAATGTAGGGTTTACTAGGACACACACACGCACACACACACACACACACACACACACACACACACACACACACACACACACACACACACACACACTTATATATAAGAGTATTGCATAATTGGCTTGCTAACATCTTGACGTCAAACTCAAACTAATTGTAAGTCAAGACTTCACTATTTGTGTTGCACGTGCAGTTGCTGCCTATGTAGAGCACACTAATGCAGTCATTTATGAGGTTGCATTTAATTAAGGATGCTGCCTTAGAAGGTTGTTTTCTGGAGCTATTGTATTACAAAGTTATAGCGCCATTGGTGCAGTTACATTATGCAATACTCTATGTACAGTACATGTGTCACACATGCAGGTGACATGTTCAGGCTGTGGGCAGTTAGTATGTAGGGCTTTACTACTGTACGCCTGCAGCTATATTTTCTGCAGTTGCTGCTAATGTTAATTACACTGTACACTAAACAGTCCCTTGTGCAACTCCTCTGTACACAAATACATTTGTCTTGTTAATTTTCCTCTATGCAGTTTCATGTAAGCTTGTTACTCAGAGTGAAAATTAAAGCAGATAAATGTGAGATGAAGAATATAATCTGAAAAAGCCACACAATGATAGAAAGTCACACTGTAAGATCTAAAATCATAATCAGGAGAATTAAAATATAAATCGTGAGACCTGAAGTCACAATTATAAGAAATCAAGTCTGCCCTCTATTTTTTTGTCCATATTCTTTAGAGACCTGTGAGAGCAAAAGTTCAAGTGCCATTACCTGAGAGAGGTGACCTGCTACATTAGATATTGATATCAGAGAATGACCCACAAAGCACAAATCTCATGTCTAACATATTAAGCACCTTTTTAGCACTCTAAACAAGAATGTGAATGTAGTCTAGCTGATTTTTATGACAGAAAAAAAAAAGAGAATATCTTTTTCCTCAAATCCTAGCGGTGAGGCCTGGGAAGCCTTTGAATAAACACCCTAAAACTCCCCCAAATGATCACAGACTGACTGAATGTGTGCAACCACATAAAACAAACATATGAACAAAGATTTCCTAAAGGCTGAATGCTGGGAATGCTCGGAAAAACAGAAAATAACGAAGCATTTGAGTTGCTAAATGTGCATGTATGAGTGTGTACTGTGGAATGGATTTTTGGTGTAATTTTGAATCAGTTTTAATGTGTCCTTTTAAAAATCCCTCTGACAAGACACATTCCAGCTCAAAACCAGATAGAGAAAACCTCCAAGACTTCCCACTGTAGAAACCAGAAGCACTGGGTTTTGAAGTGACCCATGATGTGGAGACTGATCTATTCACAGCAGAACCGAAAGAGCTCATGATAGGGAAATATTTTTTTCCAAAACTCCTCTGTTGAGCAAAAAAACCTTCTCTGGGATGACCCGAGGACAAGTCTCATGTAAACTTTCAAAAGCAAATATTATGTTTTACCTATATCCATGTTTGTTTATTATTAAAATAGCAAGATCAATGACAGAGCTGTGAAACATTTAAATTGGCAAAGAATTCTAACATCCATCAGTCACAACATTCTACATCCTCTGACTCTGGTATGCTCTGTTATTTGTTGTGCATTTTGAGTTGAAGCTATGTGGTCTTGCGGTTATTGTAAATGTCGTATGCAAGCTTGAATCTGTGTGTGAAATTGTGTACATATATATATATATATATATATATATATATATATATATATATATATAATACATATATGTACTGTGTATACACAAGTGGCAGGCAATTTTGTTTGATTGCTTTAAGCAAAAACGTTTTGTTTATGTCATTTTACTTGTCTAGTAAATACATCTTGATTTAAGAATATTTAGATATTAGAATAAATTAAGAAAAGTACACAATATTCATATATTGGATTTTACAATAACTCTGTGAGGGTGTACATCTACAGGTTGAAACCACTTTAAAAATAACAGCGTGTAGTTGCTTTTCTTCTACTTTTGTGTTCAGACCCTCACGTCAAGTCAGCTTAATTACTCTCCTCCAGCACGAGCACTACTCTGCTCTCTCCTTTAAGGGATCCTTAATTAGAAATGGCAGAGAAGGAACCCATGTCTCTGGCCTTTGTCTCTCTTTTCTGCTTATTCTCTCCATCATGCAGCGGCAATCACAGCGTTTTCTATTGCCCCAATCCAAGCCATTCATTAAAAAACTATCTACATCTCTCTCCATATTTCTTTGCTCTGCAAGACCTTCCATCTCTCTTCATTTCTCTCTCTCACCCCTTTCACTGCACTGCACTTTCAGGAATAAGCTTTCACTGCCTCCACCGAGTCAATGCATTTCATTTCTATTGATCCGTTGAGAACCAGCCGGTGCAGTCCGGTACACATTTTGGTGACTATTAGGCTGTTTTCGATTACTTGCTCCAAACTGGAGCTCAATTCCACCCCCATCCCCTGCAACCACAGGTCTCTTTTCACTAGCATCTTTGAGTCAGAACTGCAGTTTGCATCATCAAAGTGAGTACCACTGAACACCCTACTAGTACTGCTGTTTACCACCATAGAAGGAGAAGATGCTGTTACTGAAGTATTTTCACACAGAGAACGTCACTTGCAAGAGATGGGTCAAGAACATCATTCTCAACAACAACAAAAAAAAACTCACCCTCAACCAAAAATAAATTGGATAAAAACATAAAATCATTTTTAATGGCTTGATTATGCCAAAAATGTAAATGTGTGTGTGTACCCACTTAACTATATTTTGGGGACATATTTGTACCCAGAAATGACGAAAGCCTGACAAAATCTCCAAAAACCTCCCTTTATGGATGTCCTCATTTGTAAATCTCGTATAAAAATAAAGTTATTAAAGTTTTTTTGCGGAAAGTTTTCTGTCATGTGTAGGTTTAGGTGTAGGTTTAGTGTAAGGGGAGAGAATATACAGTTTGTACAGTATAAAAACCATTATGTCCATGGAATGTCCTCATTTAGATAGTGTGTGTGAGCCTAGACCTGGACCTTGGAAGCTTTTCAAATTTAAGAAATCAAGGGACAAATATCATTGTTGTATTAATTATATTATTAATTAATGATACATATAATGAATGGATGAATGAATGAATGAATGAATGGATGACAAAAGAGGCGGTATATGGGATGAAAGGGACAAGGGATTTTTCAGGCAATTCACAAATTCAAATTATTCATAAAATGACCATGAGCCGCATCCCGAAACACCATTTCCAACTGCCTTCAAACGAGCTAAAAAAAAACAAACGTTGACATTAAATTGATCCAGATAAAAAAAAAAAAAGAAAAAAAAAAGATAAACCAGAAAACATTTCTAGGGTTTAAATTCCCAGTCCTCTACTAAAAGCAAACCATACCAGTAGGCCGCATGTCAAAAAGATCTCTTCCTTAATCCCTGGAAGACCTAGAAAAAATGGGACAGTGGAGGTCTCTTTAGATGAAGGCAGGGAAATGTTGGTATGTCTCTGTCCCTGAGCTGAATCTCTCCGTCGCTCATGTACAGTGGCCGGCCTACTTACTGGGACAGCCACGCGGCTTCACAAACAGGCCAAGAATAGCACGGTGGTATCAAAATGCTATTTATAATAACTGGATGCATACATTACATTTGTCATTTGAGGGTGAGGGGGAGACGGATGCAACCTAGTTTGCGCCCTGTCTTCATCTGTTGTCATGCTTTATTTTGTATGTGCACTCTTCTCTCTCATTAAAAGCTGGCACTTGAGCCATCGGCTAATGAAGGTGAGGAGTCTTCAAAGTGCAGTCTCAGGGGGGCAGAGGCCAGACACCAGGCGCACTTCTGCAGGAGGGCGAGACATTTGAGATTGCAGAACTCTAATAAACTCAAAGAGAGGAAGCTTACGGGCTTGTTTATGCAGATGCAGGTGGGAACGGAGGGTGAGGATCGGATGACTCCATCTCTCTGGACTGGAGACGGGCCAGAAGCTCGGCTGGGTCTCCCAGGACTCTCTGCTCATCTATTGGAAGGTTAATGCACCCAGTGATACTGCACTGCAGTGGACAAATAATTCCATATTCCTGTGGTGTCCGCAGAGAGCTGTTTTATATTCACCAGTTACGACACGGACTTCATTTAGCGCTGACCTGAGCTGACAGGATGCTGGCATGAAATGTTTTTTGAAAATGTGCAATACAAAGAAACAGACAATGCGCATTTGATTAAAAACATTATCGTTTTGGAAAGGTTTAATATATTTCAAACTACTACCTCACAATACAATACACATTACAGTTCAACACAATTAAATGTGCAACGTATTCATAAGCTAAATAAATTCTGATGATTTGCAATCTCTTATGCAGGGTTAACTTCACAATTGACGAGTTTGGCAGGTTTACCAAACTAAAAAATGCCAGATTCTGAGTTTCCACAAACTTAAACTGCATACTTTTGAACTGTAAGTAATGAAATAAATGAATAAATAAATGTAAAAAAAAAAAAAAAAAAAAAAAAAAAAAAAAAAAAAATATATATATATATATATATATATATATATATATATATATATATATATATGCCCATTGAATGCCATATGTATTGATTAATTAAAAAACAAACAAACACAAACAAAGATGTAATGCATAATGACTGCATTATTTATTTTTAAATAAATGTATATTGATATGGAAGTAAAATAAATAAAGTACTTATTTAATTAAAAAATCCAATCAAATATGCAATGCATAATAAACACATTAGTTGTTTTATACATTCGTAAATAAATAAAGTATTTGTTAAATTATTGAAAAATCCGAACAAATAAATAATGCATAAAAAAACATTATTTGTTATATATATGCATCATTAAATAAATTCATATTAAAAGAAAGTACTTATTTAATTTAAAAATACTAATATAAATATATTGCATAACAAACACATTTGTTTGATATATTCAAATATTTATTTTAATAATAGCAATAATGATACATGTAAGATTATCAATTCAATATTATTAGAAACAGAATCACAATACAATAATAGTGATAAATTAACAGTACATATTTATTCATATATAAATTTTAATTCAAAATGTATGCATAATGTTTATCGGGGTCATATGTAATATAGATCAGATGTCATCAAATTAAGAAAAATCATGAAATCAAATCAATTTCGATTCAATTTCATTTTCAATGAAATTTATATGAAAGATGAAATTGATTTTTTTTTTATCGATATTTCAAATTGATGGCATACCTGCTTGTTTTACAGGTGTGTGTGAAACTGCATGAAATCAATTCTGCAAAAATGTCTGAGCAAAACCTGAGCGCTATAACATAAAAACTTCCTTACATTCATACATAAGGGCAGAACGCACTCAAGGACCCCCCATCCATCCACGTTTTACTGTAAAGTTCTATTGACACACAGAGTCTCAGGTCTAGGAAAGTAATCCACTTATCAGTCCTTTGTATCGCCGAGTACACTGCCGACAGTCGAGTGCCAAATGCATCTTGGTCTCATCAGCGCTGCCTCTCCCTTCCGGCAGTGAATGTATCGCTCAGGTCCACAGAGGAATAAAAATGAGCCGGCATCAATTTGCGATGTTTACCGGAAAGGCCGCTGATTACCCCAAACATTTATTGGTTTTCATTGTGCTGATTTATTTATGTGTGTTAAGCGATGAATGGCAAGCGCGATGGGTTTTATTACTCATCTTTTACGAGAGAGAGAGAGTGAGACTGACAGAGATAAGAGTTCAAGAAGGCAAGGCTGGTGATGGTCAAGCCTTGCCAGGTTCAATAATGTAATCTTCTGTGAGAAATGGGAACCTTTCATTTTGTTCTCTGCTTCCATATCGCAATGCCACCGAGACCCTTTTTTTCAAATGGGAGATTTAATCAAGGCAATAGCAACACAGTGAAAAACTTTTCCCTTGATCGGAGTTGAGGGAAGCTATTAGTCTCTGGCGCCAAACTTGCAGATGGAGGCCTGGCACTGTACTGCTTGAAAGTATGCAATACATTAATCATAAATCAATGCAGACTCAGTTGTTGGCTGTATAGAGTTCAGTTTCACTTCATGAACTCCATGGAACCGTCTATCCAAACTTCATTGCTCATTTAATAGGCCATAGTTTTTAACATCCAAAACTTCAGCCTCAAAACCTACCTATTGGTCACCATTGTTAGATAATAGTAAGTATAGTTCACCTCCAAAATATAATTTATATAATCATTTGCTTAGCCTCAATCCAAATATATATGACACAAAATAAGATGTTTGTTGGATGGTTTTCATATAGTTAAATTGAATGAAGACCAGAAGCTTTATAAGAAACTGAAATAAGAACCATGAAAGCCTCATAAAGATAATACGGTCTGAAGGTTACATTGTTGCACCTGTAATTGTTCACTCAGCTGGATTGATTAGTTTAAAAAAAAAACAATGATTCATTCAGGAACAAATCAAGTTAGCCTTAATGAAAGAGTCATTTAATCATTCACTCAACCAAATTGAATTATTCAAAAATGCAGATTAATTTTATTGAGTCAATATTAGGTTAGATGAGTATATATGTATATTTCTGAATGATCATGTGCCACTGGACTCTAATTACACTGTGTGTATGCGCGTGCATGCGTGCGTGCGCGTGTGTGTGTAGTGTATAATAAATGTAAGATGTTATATATTTGTATTATTTATAACTCATGTTTGGCTCTACAGAAAAAAGAAAGTACTTAGAAGACCCATTTAAGGGTCACTTAATATGCAGCAAAAACGTCTCAGGTCTGCTCTTCTGATCTCTACACTTTAAGCATGACAGCAGTAAATCTGGAAGCAGTCAAATATACTTGATTTCACTGCTCTGCCTCCAAGTTGATGATGCGACAACTCAGGGGTCGCAAATCACAGCAATGGAGTGGGCGGAACTTTGACCGAGTGATGACAACTTCCACATCAAGCGGGAGATGGATAGATCTTGATCCGAGGGCCTCCAAATCAATACGCTGAGCGTGAATGGCAGGCGATTCTTCATATATGGGAGGGGCTCACTCTACAGCCACCCGCAAACTCTCAGGACCTTACTGTCATAAACTGTCACCAAGATCCCTTATGTGACACCTGGGTCATGTAATTATAGTCGATATCGACTGATCACCTGCAGCAAAAATAGGAGCAACAACTGCTGGCTCAACACAGTACTCTGTTATTATATTTTATGAAGGGTGATATAACACCAAATTATACCATGTTAACGGCATGCAAAACCAATGAATGTGCTTGTCATGTTCACAATGTCAGTTCCCATTCCCATGTTGTGAAGTCTCAGCAAAACACGTTTATTTCTGACAGCACTTTTCACCGAGGTAGTCTATGTTCAACATCACCTCATGTTTTTAATACCATACAAGATTTTACATAAACCTCCAGCGTCCTCTCCTTGCCATGTACATGACAACATAAAAGGTCATGTTTGACAATATGATGTTTGTTGTCATGTTTGGTCATGCCATCAAAAAGATCGTACAGGTACTATTCTGCCTAAGGAGGGCCTCTGGGCAGCATTAATGTCAAGAGTATCGCAGGGTTCAATTCTGAAAGGTCCAATCTGTGACCTCCATAAATCTGGAATTTGTCAAATATGTTTTACTATTCATTCACTCAACCATTAAATTTTCATAAGAGTAGATGTTCTGTAGGCATCGGTGTCTCTTCTTGATAATTTTCCTCAATGGCAAAAATCTATCATTTTGAGGCTGTATCGACTTAAAGAAAATTATACACAAGCAGTTTTGCTGCTTTGTGCTGGTACTGCAAATTATATTTTATGCATATTTCAATGTGGAGCTACACCGAGCCAAAGCAGCATGACAGGAGCGAAGAGCATCCTGTCGTGTTTTAAACAGTCGGGTGCGTTTTGAATGTCAGAGGAACTGTGGGGTCTCCAGGTGGCCGTGAGAAACTGAGGATTATATGAGAACATTGAGTTTAAAAGTAACAAAGCAAACAATAATTAGTCTTCCCAAGATCCTTCACCAGCCTCCTATCTATTATGTGTCGCATATCAACAGATGTCTTACAAATGTGGGGGTGAAAGAAAACAGAAAACGTGGGCAGCCAACCACGCCACCCCCCCCCCCCCCCCCACCCACCCACACCACCTTCTCATGTTTGTTTATCTGCACAGGAAGCATCAGGTGCCAACCAGTCTGCCATTTTTTAATGATTGATAATTGCGTCTCTTGAGAGTTGAGCTGAAACAAGCACAGGAAATGCTGAAAGGATATTAGCCGGGGCATCTCCTCTGTGCATTCATATTTTTATTTATGTGACCACCATTCCAATAATCTGGATTTGATTTTGTAATTGACACAATGATGCTGCTTTACCGTTTATAATTATTGTAATTATCTTCAATCATGCCATCGTTACCATTGTTTTCATCAGCATGCTTATCATTGTCCTCATTCAAAAAACAAACTGTAAAAAATAACCTTCACTACCTGTAAGGTATTTATAAGTTGCCAACATCATTACAGGGATCGACAGTGATAGCATTTTACTTGCATTTACGGCTAAAATAGATGTGTGCCAACTGCAAAATGAATTTAGGAGCACGTGCGAATAAAACAGGTCTCCACGGATCCTTTTGAAGTCCAACAAATGCAGAAATGTAAGGTCAGAAAAAAATCCTAAATACCTTAAATGTTATCACAAACGTCTAATTATCATTTTTGAGTCGTCTTAAATTTTGGGGGACAGAAAAACAGAAATCACAATACAGCCTAATATGATTATTACATTATAATTTTATTAAATATACATGAGCAGTGCTCATTTCAAAGTAAAAACCAACAGCTCATGCTTTCAGAGCAGTTCTCAATCAGTTAATACATATATATATACACAGGTCCTTCTCAAAAAAATAGCATTTTGTGATGAAGTTCATTATTTTCCATAATGTAATGATAAAAAATAAACTTTCATATATTTTAGATTCATTGCACATCAACTGAAATATTTCAGGTCTTTTATTGTTTTAATACTGATGATTTTGGCATACAGCTCATGAAAACCCAAAATTCCTATCTCAAAAAAATTAGCAAAGTGTTTTTAATACAAAAAAAGTCAACCTTCAAATAATAATGTTCAGTTATGCACTCAATACTTGGTCGGGAATCCTTTTGCAGAAATGACTGCTTCAATGCGGCGTGGCATGGAGGCAATCAGCCTGTGGCACTGCTGAGGTGTTATGGAGGCCCAGGATGCTTCGATAGTGGCCTTAAGCTCATCCAGAGTGTTGGGTCTTGTGTCTCTCAACTTTCTCTTCACAATATCCCACAGATTCTCTATGGGGTTCAGGTCAGGAGAGTTGGCAGGCCAATTGAGCACAGAAATACCACGGTCAGTAAACCATTTACCAGTAATTTTGGCACTGTGAGCAGGTGCCAGGTCGTGCTGAAAAATGAAATCTTCATCTCCATAAAGCTTTTCAGCAGGTGGAAGCATGAAGTGCTCCAAAATCTCCTGATAGCTAGCTGCATTGACCCTGCCCTTGATAAAACACAGTGGACCAACACCAGCAGCTGACATGGCACCCCAGACCATCACTGACTGTGGGTACTTGACACTGGACTTCAGGCATTTTGGCATTTCCTTCTCCCCAGTCTTCCTCCAGACTCTGGCACCTTGATTTCCGAATGACATGCAAAATTTGCTTTCATCCGAAAAAAGTACTTTGGACCACTGAGCAACAGTCCAGTGCTGCTTCTCTGTAGCCCAGGTCAGGCGCTTCTGCCGCTGTTTCTGGTTCAAAAGTGGCTTGACCTGAGGAATGCGGCACCTGTAGCCCATTTCCTGCACACGCCTGTGCACGGTGGCTCTGGATGTTTCTACTCCAGACTCAGTCCACTGCTTCCACAGGTCCCCTAAGGTCTGGAATCGGTCCTTCGCCACAATCTTCCTCAGGGTCCGGTCACCTCTTCTCGTTGTGGAACGTTTTTTGCCACACTTTTTCCTTCCTACAGACTTCCCACTGAGGTGCCTTGATACAGCACTCTGGGAACAGCCTATTTGTTCAGAAATTTCTTTCTGTGTCTTACCCGCTTGCTTGAGGGTGTCAATGATGGCCTTCTGGACAGCAGTCAGGTGGGCAGTCTTACCCATGATTGCGGTTTTGAGTAATGAAATAGGCTGGGAGTTTTTAAATGCCTCAGGAATCTTTTGCAGGTGTTTAGAGTTAATTAGTTGATTCAGATGATTAGGTTAATAGCTCGTTTAGAGAACCTTTTCATGATATGCTAATTTTTTGAGATAGGAATTTTGGGTGTTCATAAGCTGTATGCCAAAATCATCAGTATTAAAACAATAAAACACCTGAAATATTTCAGTTGATGTGCAATGAATCTAAAATATATGAAAGTTTAATTTTTATCATTACATTATGGAAAATAATGAACTTTATCACAATATGCTATTTATTTTAGAAGGACCTGTGTGTGTATATGTATATAAATGTATGTAATATATATATATATATATTTTTTTTTTTTTATTTTTTTTTTTTTTTTTTTTTTTGAACATGCTCCTTGGGGGGGAAAAATGCCTGCATCTTTATCGTAACACACTGTAAGCCCACTTATCCTTCTCAAATGTGTTTTAAAGTCTTTACTTTGATGTACATGGATTTTCAAGGTTATAATACACCAATGCAGTTCACAAGCCTGCTGGCCTCCACCAATCAGTTCGTAGAATTTCCCTTGCCTCTTTTATAGTCTGTAATTTTGGTCCTCTCACCCGCTATTGCACAGCTCTGGAAAAAGAAGGTCTTCTTATTCTGCTCCAGCATTTCTGAGTCATTATGGCCTGCGAGACTTTAGGACTTCATGATAAAGCAAACAAATGGCTCATAATCACAGTCATAATGTGGATATGGGTGTCATTAGCAATGCTATTTATTTCCCCAGCGCTAGTCGAGCGAGCACAGCTCTCGTTTTCCCTCCATTTCCCTTTCTCTCTCTTTCCTCTTGGCAGAGTGACTTATTGTCTTTGACAAGAACGACAGCTCCTCCTTTCCATTTCGCGCTGATCCTCCAAACCCTACAGCATGGCCCTGCTCATTTGTGCAGCTTCCCGAAAGCCTTAGCTAATCCAGAGCCAGTGCTAGCGATCTGGCGGATAAATGTGAGCCTGGTGCTCTCGATCCTCCACATAACACCTCGAGACAAGAGAGTAGAGCCAGAAAGATCATCAAGCCAAGCCAAAAAACCAGGTTGGCTCATAGAAGCGTATCAAAGCAGGAAACCATTACAAATAGATTCAGTGAGAGACTGGCGAGACAAATAAGGAACACCGAAGGTGTGGGCAGACCTTCCAGTAAATAAGATGGGGTATCTAAGACTTCAACAGTGTGCCTCAAAATTGAGACTGCTTTTTCATGTAGGGTCAAGAGAGACATTCTGTAACGGTGGCTGTTTCAGAGGAACGAGAGTGGGATCCAGATGCAGCAAATATTTATTCAAACAAACATATTAAAAGTAAATCCAGGCAAACATGATAAATGCAGACATGGGCAAGGAAGGCAAACAAAACTGCCAACATAACAACCATAGAAGGACAACACCAAACAAAGATCATGAGAAACACTTGGGTATAGACTCAAGGGGAGATTGGCGAACAAGACACACCTGGGAACAATCATGAACTAATCAACAAGAAAAACTACAAATGACTACATTACATGGCACATAACAGGAAATAACATAAACGTCCACATAAGACAAAGGGAACACAAGAAAGGAATCTTGACACATACTGTAACTTATTGCCACTATTCTGTTTTACTGGCCAAAAAGATGAGCACACCTCAAAATATAAAGCAGGGCCATGTCACTATGTTGCATCATTCTCAGCCTAGACATGGTGTTGAGCTCTCCATCAATCTTCCAGGCACCAGCATGAACCCACTCTGGCAAAGAAGCATATTTCTCAATTTGTCCAAACATTAAAAGCATCATTACATCTCTCCTTTACAATAAGGCCAATCTAAATGCACTGCACTAAGCTTAGAAAAAAATAATAATAAAAAGGTGGATGTTTTATATACAGTACTGTGCAAAAGTTAGTATTTTCACAAAAAAAGGTTATTTATATATTTTGTTGTATTGTGTCTGAAGGAAATATCAGTTTACTTTTCCAAACATTCCTATTGCCATTATTTTTAATAATCCAGTGAGATTTTTGTCTGACAACAGCCAGTATGCTCCATACAGATATCTGATCTCACCATCATCGAGTCCATCTGGGATTACATGAAAAAACTGACACAGACTAAATCCAGAAGAACTGTGGCAACGTCTCCAAGACGCTTGATGAGACTTGTGTAAAAATGCTGTAAAGTTAGGATGCTTTCAAAAATAATGTCATAAATGGATTTTATTTATCAGTTCATAGTTTAACTAAATCAAATTATTATTTGGTGTGACCACCCTTTTTATTTAAAACAGCTTTTGTCCTAGATACACTTGCGTATATAGTTTTTCATGTATCATTGCAAGAAGGTTTCTTGGAGATGTTGCCACAGTTCTTCTGGATTTTGTCTTATCACAATGGAAAAAAAGAGCACAAATTTACCTGAATTCACCCTATATGATTCAGAACTGAAAATGTATTGAACTGTATTGAACTGTATTGACTATACATATACATATATTACGGAAAATACTGTTAGTCAAACAAAAAGTGTCACACTGTTATCAAACTCTGTTGTTGGCAGAGTAGGCCATTCTTTAATTATTCACATTTGACAGCTATGCATATTTACATTGATAGAAAAATTATAAAATTATGAAAACGACTTAATAAAGGGCACAAAAAAAAATCCAACAAATGAAAATCAATTCCTGGGGGCAAATATCAATGCTAAATAAAAAGGTTAATTCCTGACTCTGAGCTGTTTTTAGCTGCCAGTCAAAATGAGTTTATTTTGCCAGAGCTTTAGTGAAAAATCTCCAAAATGAAGAGAAGAAAACATCTTAAAAATAACACAATTGCAGTTAAGACGCACTGACAGATTACCCTTTCCTTTTGTTTTCTTCAAGTAATCAACAAAAAAATTGGCGAATGAGAGCAACATGAAGGCATTAAAACATTTAAAACTTTTTAAAAAAAATAAGCCCTTTTGCTGGGCTCTGGTTTGGGTGATTGTCATTGTGATTAACATTTGAACATCCCAATTATATAAATATGCCACACCAGAGCAGAAAACAATTCATCTTTAAAGCGTTCTCTCGCTTTCTCCTGTTCTTTCCTCAGTCCTATAAGCCCTCATTCATTTTAATTTTCTGCAAATTACATTTTTACATTTTCTCCTAAATCAATACAGCTTAATTCACTAATGGGGGAAAGTTTCAACAAAAAGGCCTATTGAGGCGTCCTCCAGCACCACAGGGTCCCACCAGGCGGCTGGTAGAAGTTAACCATTAACTGCTGTAGAAACTGCCTCTGCAATGGATTCTGGACTTTATAAAGCCACTTTTAAATAAATAAGCTCTATCACTGAGCCCGAATATATCTACTTCCATACAATAGGTGAAAAACAATATGTGAGCTGAGCGGTGTGTCCGAATTCATAGCATACATAAAATAGTAGGCGAAAAGTACCCAGATGACCTACTACTTCCTCCGAGATTCTGAAGGGTGCAAGCCATAGATGCTTTACTATCCCATGAGGCCACAGGAGAGGATTTGTGAATGGAAGTGAAGTGACGCGTGTGACACTTAGGTCACATGACAATGACAACATGGCGGATGTAGTACGTTCAAACTGCATTCATACTACACACATTCATACTACATAGAACATACTTTTTTAACAGTCACAAAGTTTCCAACTGCTACCTACTACAGTATATTGTATGCGATTTTAGACGCATAGTATGTCAGTTCCAGATTCCATTCCCCTTCTTTTCCCACAACGTTCTTGTCTCTCTTCACTCTCCTATTCATTAAAGGCATAAAAAGCAAACAAAATAAATAAATAAGTATATAAATAAATAATAAGCCACTGTGTGTGGGTGTAAAGTAGATTTGTTTGCTTATAATTTAAAATCATTTTATAATTCTATGGTACTATCTAACTGCTTCAGGCATACATAAATAAGCCTAAAAATCACCTTTAATGCCAAATCAAAACCCCAGTGTGCGATATAAAATAATTGCCTTACCTGTTCTCTGTCAAAAGTGAGACATCAAACAGAAAAAAAGTAGATAATAAAAAAGAAAGAATGTTTAAATAGGTAAACAAATGCCTCATTCAGTGCTGTCGTTACTCTCACATTGCCATAGTCATTAAAACGAGATGGACCCGGCCCTCCCCGTGGCCACACAAATGACTCAGCACAATACATTTTCTCCCAATTATAGATCTGCTCCACGCATTTTACTGGCCTAAACACATGCTGCTTATTAAAAATAAATAACGCTGCATCCCAGACAAATACTCCCCCGGTTTGTTTTTTAACCAAACACAATTAGGAGAGAGCAAATAACTACTGGTGAGGCGTAAACCCTCAACGGTGTCCATTGTTGAAGAAGATGGACAGAACATCAGTGATCCAGCTATCAGATAACAGCACAACATTCAGCTAATTCAATCCATCACAACATCCTTCATGCAATGTTTTAGCTTTTTTTTTGTTTTTTGTTTTTTGTTGTAATGGGCTTTTTTGAATAGGTAAAAAAAACAATAGCAAAAGAGGAATTGGTGTGGGAGGGATCAGGATTATCGAATCAGGACGACATACAGGTTAGACTAAGCTTTCACAAAAGAGAAAAGTAAACCACAAATTTGATTGACCATTGCCAATAACTACACACCAAGATTGCAGATATAGGTATTTGTAATACGGACTGTATTTCAGCTGGTTGACCAAGGCTTTACCAAGGCTAAGGTCATGGGTTCAAGTCCCACTGAACACACACACTGACAAAATACCTGACATTCACTGTAATAGCATCTGCCAAGTGAATAAATGTACATTTAATGACAGCAAATGAAGCTGCTTTAACTGTTGCAAAACAAAAATCGACTCAAATCTCAGAAAAGAAACATCACTAAAAGCAAGTTAATAAATGTAAATTTAATGACAGAAAATGACATTGCTTAAGTTATTTTCACATGAAATCAAATCAGAATTCACCAAACAAAAACAAAAAGAAAATCACAATGAGCAATATATATATATATATATATATATATATATATATATATATATATATATATATATATATATATATTACTCCAGTTATTTGACATAATTTTGCTTTAAAAAAAAAAGTAAAGCAAAAAAATCAATAAATGCATCTTCCAAGTGGATAAATGTTGATTTAGTGACAGGAAATTTGTTTTTTTTACACAATGTAATCCATTAATGCTCTCAACCCACTTTACCTGATGTGATGCATTTCCGAGTGCAGCAAAATATTGAATGGGGGGAATGTAGAATTTGATTTCATAGAGGAGAAAGGAATGAATAACTCCACATGAGTCCTTAGTGACATCTATGATTTTCAAGAGGCAGAGTTACTACATTTGGATGAAAGATTACAAAGCTAAACCGATGAAATGTGACCAATAAAAACAGGAACGTGCATTAAGAAAGTAAATGGGGTCAATTTTGTTTTCACATTGAATTGAAATGCAGCGAGTAGCGGAGACAAGAAATAGAGCATGTGTGTGGGGAAAAAGACAGAGTTCTTGATGGAAGGGGAGTTTCTTTCATCTTGTGCTTACTTTTGA
Organism: Meda fulgida; assembly: GCA_030578275.1. Classification (NCBI taxonomy): domain Eukaryota; kingdom Metazoa; phylum Chordata; class Actinopteri; order Cypriniformes; family Leuciscidae; genus Meda; species Meda fulgida. The sequence goes on along the minus strand of CM060627.1, from coordinate 6,344,857 downwards.
GTACCACCTACATCATAAACAGAGCTCTCAAAATCTCTCTTTTTCTAACTACTTAAGCCCCAAACCAAGCATGCGCTCCCACATATATATACACAGACCCACAAACATCAAACACAATCATACACACACTTGCACACCAAACATGTATAAACAGACAAGCCCTATAGAATAGAGACAGGTCCACCTCTAATGGATGCCAGCTCAAAGAGCTCCTCCAAAAATGAAAATACCTCCATTTTCCTTTTTTTTTCAGGTGAGGTCCACCCAATGAAAAACTTTTAGTTCTTTTCTCTTCCCATAGGGCTGTCAAATCATCTTCTTCAATCAGCAGCATGGCTCTCTTCCCCACAGTAACGGATTAATCTATCTGATATGGCAGCAAGTCTCGACCAATGAGAAGAGCGCCTCTAACAAGAGGAAAATGAACTCCTTTCCTTTTGTTTTTATGCATAATTCATACACCGCATCTCTCTCCCTTTCTCTCACTGTCTCTCCCTCAGAAATTGATTATTTCACATCGGACCCGTCATGCAGATATTACACACCTAAAGGAAAACAAATATGGTTTATTTGCATTCCCATACATAAAGAACGTCATACATATTCAGTTATTCCTTGCCTGTTTCATCTTAACCCAGTTGTAATATGAGAGGAAACCGAGGTGGGAGTGTTTTTTTTTTTTTATTCACAAAATAATCATAAAAACTTCACAGAATTGAAAAAACATGCAGTTTTTCTTCCCTAAGCATTTCTGATCCAGTCCATGAAGTTCATTATTTGATCTATTATATTTCAATATTTTTTTTTCTCCATGCCATCGCATTCGTGACTAGGATGTCAACCTCGAGCTCATTTGAGAGAAAAATTGCAGCGCTGTGCTAAAATAGATGACCCAGTGTGCCATGCTGGGACGAGGTACAAGAATTTCCCATCCAATCTGCCTGCTTTACCTTCACAGAGTCCCCATCCATTACGCCAATGGAGAATAAATGAATGGGATTTCAATATTCCTTCTAAAATAAATAATGAATCTGAGTATTTGCTTTGAAAGTCATTGTGGCCGGTCTCATATGTCACGGAAGCTTGGCAGTTGGCGCTGTAAATGTGATGATAAAGCTTTATACAAATGCAAAATCTCCCTATCAAACTCTGGCTTTCCTTTCACAATCTCCCTCTGGCTGACAATCTTTATTTGTCTGTTCTGTCATCCCTTCATTCATGAAAGAATCTGCTACTCCAAAGCTCTACCCCTCCAACTACATTGCTCATTGTGGCGAACAGGACGGCCGAGGGACGTGAGAGAACGGCGCGAGGCCGGTGGTGCGATTGCTAATGAGCAACACATGTGAGGCACACCAGTCTCGCATCTCTCACGGAGGAGCGGAAGCATAAAGGAGGAGCGACGACGTTGATGATCGAGAGAGGAACAGGCCTGTATTTTAGTTGTGTTTTGTTTTTGTATTTTATTTTAGCCAGCAGTCGTCCGCGAGGGGCTGCTGGCAGTTATATTTATTTTCGGTAGCCAGCAGTCGTCCGCGAGGGGCTGCTGGTGGTATTTCGTTTGTTTGTTTTATTTTTAATAAATTATATTTGGATTGTTCGCCGGTTCCCGCCTCCTTCTTCCTGAACATTGCTACACTGGTGCCGAAACCCGGGAAGAGGGAGGAACGCGCTGTCAGAGAGTCCTCGCCGGTGTGGGGAATCCGCGGTGCCATCGAGCATGGTGCGCGAGTCGCCGCCGCTCGCCGTGGGCCGGAGCCTGCTGCCATCCGCCGAGCGAGGGGAGGAGCAGGGAGCGGGGGACTCGCGGCCACGGACGCTCGAGGCGGGCGCTGGAGTGAGTTGCCGGTGGGACGGTCGAGCTCGCTGCCGGCCGCCTGGGTATTGGAGGGGCGGCTGCCATCCGGAGGGAGAGGAGGAGTCGCCGCCGCTCGCCGTGGGCCGGAGCCTGCTGCCGTCCACCAGTGAAGGGGAGGAGCAGGGAGCGGGGGACTCCTACTGTCTGCCCAAGGCACCCGAGGAGCCGTCGCCGTCCACCGGGCGGCGGAGGAGCGTCGAGCCGTCCACCGAGGGCTACCCAGCGTCACCGCCAGGCACCGCGGAGGAGATCGCCTAGCTGGTGGGGGACCAGATGGCAGCGCGTTGTGGGAACCGGACCAATTTTTTTTTCCTCTCTCCCCTCTCTCGATCTGTCGCTCCTCATGCTTCCGTCTCCGTTTCCCTCGGTTTGTCTGTCCATACTCCCCAGCGATCGCCGCCGCCGGGGGGGGGGGTGGCACAGGCTCGTGGGTACCCCCCGGCCTGTGAGGGGCGATGGGGGTATGTGGCGAACAGGACGGCCGAGGGACGTGAGAGAACGGCGCGAGGCCGGTGGTGCGATTGCTAATGAGCAACACATGTGAGGCACACCGGTCTCGCATCTCTCACGGAGGAGCGGAAGCATAAAGGAGGAGCGACGACGTTGATGATCGAGAGAGGAACAGGCCTGTATTTTAGTTGTGTTTTGTTTTTGTATTTTATTTTAGCCAGCAGTCGTCCGCGAGGGGCTGCTGGCAGTTATATTTATTTTCGGTAGCCAGCAGTCGTCCGCGAGGGGCTGCTGGTGGTATTTCGTTTGTTTGTTTTATTTTTAATAAATTATATTTGGATTGTTCGCCGGTTCCCGCCTCCTTCTTCCCTGAACATTGCTACACTCATGATAAACGCCTGTTCTGTTTCATTGCTTACGATTATACACAGCATGTAAAGCATGCAGGCAGATGAAGGGCATTATGCTCCTATTTTATGTTTTGAGGGCACTCATTTAAAGTCCAGGCTCACTAACATAAAGATAAAAACCTACATATTCATCAGTAAAATATATTTTCGCTGTTGGACGGAAACCTCGTATCTCCATACTAAAAAAAAAAAAAAAAAAAAAAAAAAAAAAAAAAACATTTATAAGTCATTACTATAGGTCACCCTTTATGTCTGTCTGTCACTTTTGCAAATATTTAACCAGTGAAAAGTATTAAAAAGAGCTTGCGACTAAACCTTGTAATTCTATTGGATCCTCAAACTCTTGTGAATGTTCTGTATTGTGAATGAAGTGACTGTCTCTGCTTGTTTGCAATTCAAGAGTAAATAAAGAACTGCTTGTTCTAATAAGTACAGCATGTTCTTAACTCAAGAAACACTGTATGCATAAAGGCTAATGTTTTATGTATTTAAGGAGCGGAGAACTGTGTCTCGGTCTAGCATTTGTCCTCGAGTCATAGCTAATACTATCTTAAACAGCCTGTGGGTAGCAGCTCCTCAACTCTTATAACATGAGATTTTTTTCCAAATGACAGAATAAACTGAGCACCCACATAACTACAGTAATGTAATGCGATGCACTTTGCACTGTTCTAATGACAGACAAAACACTTACAATATGTCCGAAATTCTCTGATTCTCTGATATCTGTAGGTCAAAAACCTTGTAACTCCATTTGAGCTTGATTTTGGTAATATGTGAATAATATAATGACACATGCAAGTGTCTGACCACACATAAAGGCACAATATCAAATTTGACAATGAACTGTTTAATTATTTAACATTACAGTGTTTTTTTTCTATTCCCTGAAAATAGCGGTTTTGGACAAACAAGGTTTCGCTGCGTCAGAAATCATGAGGTTGCTCACAATTATTTTATTTTATTGACAGCTCTAGTTTTTAGCTATTTTAAACTTTTTTTTTATTTTATTTAAATCTTACTATAGATTTTTATACATAAAACTTTTTTCTAAGAGACAGAAAAACTATACAAAGTAATTTGATAGACATTTTCTGGATTTTCACCAAACTTGGACCTGATGATCTCTTCCACAACAAACTTTTTTAATCTACAACAATCATGTAGCTTTATTTTTCAAAGATACACAGTTCTTTTGGAAGTTGCATTTAAAATCCACTTAACTCAAGCATCTGAGGGGGCACATGGCCTTTCGGCTTGAGCTGGCATGAAGCTTCTGGGAAGATGAGTCAACTGTAAATATCCATTCTGAAGGGACACGATCTCAACACTGCACGCAAAACGTTTGGGCGGTCTAGGTCCGTGACCTTGGCTGATATAATGGTCCATGCAGACAGGCATGATAGAGCCGAGGAGCACTTTTTCAGGTATTCATTTATCCTTTGGAGAGCGTGGCATCTGCGATTAAGAACAATAGCTTCAAAACGACTGGGCAGAATGCCTGCAGCTTTGCCCACACTCTGTCTGTCCCTTTAACGTATGAATACGGGATGAAGTTCCTGCTGTGTTTTAAGAGGAAAAAAAAGGGAAAAGTTAACAGTTGGCAGGCACATGTAAACAACTGCTTCCAAGCAGTCCGTTCACTTTATCGCCCTTCTGCCGGTACGATTGGGACTCCGCATGGATCCATTTAGCGACTGGTGGCTGGGAAACTGTTTAGTCAGACGTCTGTTTTATGAAGAGTGTGTCTGTGTGTGTTAAGCTATGTGTTGAATATTAAAAGGGACATCTTTAGGATTCTAAAGGCCCGCCTAAATGCAAAATTCGGTTGTGTACTGTGCCTGTGGATATGCTGTAATTTTGGTGACAGCCTGCTTCTGTTTCATTGTCAAGAGTACGTGTGCATGTGAAGACTGTCAGAATCGTGGCAGAGCTTATTTTCTCGGCAGGATCACCATATACTATTGTCACCTTTCAGGCTGTCACTGGGATCCCACTTCTCCCAATTATCATCTTATTTAAGGGCAATTTGGCCCTCTACATGATAGATTAAGCAAAAAGGGGAGGTGTGGATGGGAAAAGAGACATCTCGTAATTGGGGCTGAGAGAACAAAGGAGAGAGGTTACTCTCCTTATTTGCATTTCATATTGATGGCAAAGGAATGACTTCTACCCATGCAACCACCCATAAACCATGCAGAACATTTTAGAAACATCTTATGACAAACTGGCAACCAAGCAGAACACCCTAACAACCACACATCAACACCTTAGTATTGTGGAAGCAAGTTTTCCATTGGCTTTTCAAAGTCAATTTTCTTTAGTCTATTTCTTGAGCAGAAATCCACCATATCGTGCATTTTTGCATGCATATGTGTATTCATTACATTTCTGGAATATTTAAATCTGATTGGTCAACAGCAGCATTGCCAAGTCTTATTATACTCTACATGGGGCAAATTCACGTCTATAGGCACCACTTACATTTTCTCTAGTCTATTTCCAGCATAAATTCAGTACATCTGCACTTATTATGTGGCTGTTCTGATTGGTCAATGGAGGCATTATGGAGTCATATAGTTTTGAATAATGACCAGCAAACTGTGTAATTAAATATTTGATATGAATCTCACGTATAACGTAACAATCTGCAAAAAGATTCATTTTCAAAGATTAAAATTGTGTAGTGACATTATTTACGGCAACAGCTGATGACAAATGTGTGTCTTTTGCTGCATGAACGAGTCATCGAATTGATTCGTTCAAAAGCATAGGGTCATTTACAATTGTAATTTACACATTTCCACAGTTATGATTCGATCATTCTGTCCTTGTTGTAAACGACAATAAAAAATGAGACAGTCGATTAAAAAGATTCGTTCACAAATTAAACTGCTGGACAGAAAAAGGAATAATATGGACAGGTGGATAGTATTTCTAGAAAGCCAAACTGTCTGATAATGCCATGCAGTCTAACTCTTTCCTAACTCATTGTTTGCTACTCCATTACCACGGTCCCACCGTATCTTTTCCTGTGCAGTCTGGTTCTCCTTGCTCTCCCTAATGGAATGAGCACACAGTTTACAAATTAAAACAATTATATCTGCGGCCTAGAGGTGCACTGGTCCGTGAACCATGAAGCAACAGCGTGCCAGAGCGCCAGTATTTCAACGTGATGACGAGAGTAGAGAAAGATGCCAAAGACAGCAGTCGGCATCTATTTAATTTGACTCGTCTTTGCTCTGCTTGCAGCAGCGGCATGACTTGATGCTCAATGTTGAAACACACATTTTCTTTTTCTTTAGTAAATGGGGTGGAAATTAAATGCTACGTGTTATATCGGGTGTCCAATCCTGTGCACAAAACGGAAACTAGCAAGGGAGTTCTGGGTAACTATGTCTAATTTGCCATTAAAGATGCAAAACTTATTTAAATCCACTGAAGGATGGTGTACGTTTGTGAGTCGAGTGGCTCGGGGGTTGTGTAAGCTGAGGATATTTTAGTTTCTCTCTTGTTTGGTCTGATCTGGGCACTTTTTCTCACTGCCATGATCAATAAACATCCATAGCATGGAAAAGTATTTCTTATGACTATGTAATGTGAATTCTCTGCAGAAGCTTTATACCTCTTCTTTGCAAAATTCACACACAAGCTCTCTCTTTATAGGGGTCTTTTACACAGAAAGCATTTTATAGCATCTGTGCTATTTTTCAACAGTTAGTCTTTGTACGAAAATGAATCTGCTGTTGATTTATAAATATTACTTTACACAACAACCTATTTATAAGGAACTGGCTAGGGAAATATGTAATAGGAAAATGTGCATAATGGCGATAATTAAACAATTTTAATAATAAAAACATATTGTTGTGAAATTATGATGACAAAAACAGATATTAAGGATAGACTAACAATCTTTTTGAAAAAAAAAAGATTGTTTTAAAGAATCAAAATCAATGTCAACAATGCTTTGCACACTTGAGCATCAAGCTTAACACTGAATGAACACCAGACAACTAAAACGCTTAGCTAGCAGGTTGATTCACACACACACACACACACAAACTCACACAAACACATCATATAAACATGGTGTTATCACATATACACACAACATAAACAAAATATTACAATTTACATCCACAGAAAATTATGTGAATCCAGAAGTTAATTTGAACTAAGTCACATGCTCTTCAGAATGTTTACAGGTAAGTCATGTTCAGAATTCACTCTTTTCATAACATACTAAAACACTGAGAATAACTATACAATGAGGAATTATGAAATATTTTCATCCAGAGAAAAATAAACAGCACTGCTAGCAGTTAGCTGAAGTGGGCTGTTCTTGGCCAGAGTTAGCTGCAATGTGGACCAAACCAGGCCATTCAATCAAAGGTCTGGTTAAGTCTAGCACACATCTACTGTATCAGTTTTTCAACCTTTACATGCGCTCTCACACAGGCACACATACCTCATCCCCTTCTTTCTTACACAAAACATCCTCTTGCTTTTATCTCATACACACTTCTGTACACAGGGTGAATCAGAGGACTGATGGTTCCCTCTGATAATCAATCAGAGCGAGCCATCTCGGTCACATCAGTCCAAGTCCAACAGATGTGTGTGCGCCTGTGCTTTCCAGCTGTTTTCGCCAACATGGAGAGTGATGGAGTGGATTGCAGCCACTCAGACTGTACTGAAAAATATGCCCACACTATAAACGTATGTGTGTCTGCAAATGTAGGCAAAGCCAAACCGTTAGTAGTAACCGTTAGTGCCCCTCAGCAAACACATAGTACACCTGAGTACCATCTCTGCTTTCCCGCTCATTGGGATGCTCTGTCTGTGTTTACAACTGAGCTGCTGAGCAGATGTTGGGACACATCACAAGCATTATGTGCCAAATACTGAAAGACACATGCACAAGAAAAAGTGGCCCAATACAGAACCTTGGGGGATGCCAACTTCACACAAACACAAATTAAGCCAGCAGGGTTGGAGGTCGAAAAGTACACAGAGAGAGAGAGAGACAGAGAGGACAGAAAGGCGGCTGAAAGGAGTTTCTGAGGGTAGAGGGTTCAGGTTAGGGTCAGTTTAAGCTCTTCAAAGTGTCTGCTCGGGGTAGTCAGACTGGATAAAGCTCCATAAAGACGCCTTTGCAATCAATTTGCATTTAACACATTTCACTCTCACTGGCCCATTCATATTCACTTTCCCAGTGAGAGGAGAAACTCATTTGAACCAGTCAGCTTGAAAAACGAATCCTGCATGAATTCTAAATATCATGTCTAAACTACACGTTCCATGCTAAAATGGTGAACCCGTGGTTATCAGAGCCTGGAGATTAATTAGCCAGACATGTCAAAGCAGATCATACTCTAAACATTTTAACAGCCACCTGCAGGGTGACATGAGACATTTGCCAGTTAAAAAGTAAAGAAAGGTATAAATCAGGAATTGAACACCTGAGGAAATCCAAATGTCACATCCCTGAAGAGTATTCTTGGCAATTAGCTTTCTTTATCTAATGAAAAAAGTTTATTTACCCCTCCACCCTCCCTTCTCAAGGCTCATTTTTAGTAGATGTAGAACAAAATGTGAGAGGGTGTAAATTAGATGTGAAAGAGAGAGAAAAATACGCCCACTCAATGGTGATACTTAGGAGCCCAAGGCAGTTGTTCTGTGCAAACCTCACCTCAGACTGATATGACATGGAGAGTGTTTTGAAGAGCAGATTCAGCCTTTAGAATTAGAATCTTACAGAATGATGTTGAAGAGTTCACTAATGACAGCTCCCACTTGCCATTGCTAATGTTTTTGTGCATACACCATACACTATTAAGAATATTTGTTCTTGATTGGCATTAAAGGTTCCATGAACCTTAAAAATCCATGGAATCTTTTCATTGGATACAATTCTTCAAAGAAAAAAAGGGTCATTTTAAGAACGGTTCACAAAAAGAAAGTCATACAGGTTTGAAACAACATGAATTATGACATTAATAATTTTGTAGATGAACTATCCCTTTAATACCAGGAGTGAACAGAGCCTTTGTGTGATGATCTTAAAAACACAAGGGATATATGAAAGACAGAGAGAAATGCCTCAGAGAGAAATAGATAGAGACAGGGAGATAGAAAGAGGACACTGAGAGAACAATGTGAAATGTGACAAGGCATATTTAATTAAATGTTACAGGCGGTGAGGAATCAGATACAGGACACTCAAACAAATGCTTCAGTCGCCCAGAGAGTCAGATGAGATTTGTTTTCAAGGCTGCTATTAATATATGGCAAAGTGCTTCCCTGATAAGTGAATTGCTTGGCCATAATTAGCAGCCTGAAGGATTCGGAGCAAGAAAAGAGGCCATAGAAGGTCACCAATACAAACAAAGAAAGATTAGTGGAAAGATCAATGGTCAGTGGTCTATGTGCTAAGTTGAAAATATGAAGAAGTTAGAAGGTCCTCCAGGGTTTTAAGGGTTTTAAGAGTTTGAATTTTTTTTAGATGGGTCATACACTTTGAATGTGGTATTGAAGGATCCAAAAGTTGTTTTTTGCAGCAATGTAATAGAATAACCATTCTGTGTTCCCCAAAGAACATTTTAGTACACAATTCTTAAAAGACACAATTTAATAATCCAAATAATTTTTCCACTATAAAGAACATTTTGTGCAATGGAAAGGTGCCATGGATGTGAAACGTTTTTAATGGAATTTAATGTTTCACAATAGTGCAGTAGATGTTTTTTACCTTTTTTGAAGGTCTCCTAAAACTTAAAGGACTTTCCCCCTTCATTCGCAGTCTCTAGTGAACCCCAGCCTCCAAAAAATGTTTCAGCAAATGCAAATTATTCTGAATGAGTCACTCTTGACACAGGTTTGACTTTGGGTAAGATCAGATAGTGTCCGGTCATTGGCGTTGTGCTGACCTTTGTCTTTGCTGATGGACAGCCTGATAAGCCAACAACCTCTCAGAATCTGTCACCATCTACAAATGAATCATGATCACTGTCCCATCTCAAGAGCTTTTACTTTTATTTATTTTTCGTTCTTTTTTAACATTTTTTGTTACATGTGTCTAATTATAATGCACTGTGATATAAAATTACCCGTATCTTATAGTAATAGTTTGGTCATTTGATCACCCACAGCACCAAAAATGGTAATGTTCTGAGAGAGTACTTTTCCTGAGAGAGAGAAAAAACCAATAGAAAAGCCACGGAAACCTTCAGGGCCAGGAGAAAGACAGAGCAAAGACAGAGTGAGCTGAATGAAATATGAATGTCACAGTGGGTTGGGGGAGCTTTTTGTTCTGTTTGTAATGGTGAATATTTGATGAGTCGAGGTTGTTCCGTAAGCATAGCACCATATGCTAACAATCAAATTATAAGCAGGCAGCAAAGTCACTCGTCATGTGAGCCATCAGCGCTGCGGGAAACACGGCATCTTGTGCGTCAGTGGCTGAAGCGCAGAAACCTGCCAACAAACTGCAAACTTTAGCTGAACTCCTCAAACCAATGTTCTAATCCTGACTATAATTCTAAGGCCCTGTGTACACCTGGTATTAAGATGCATTTTGGTCGATCACATCACAAATAAATGAGGGAGACACATACCGTTTACACCTGGTATTTTAATCCATCTCTTTTGTCCACTTTCAACCACTTCTGTCCTGATTTCTTTGAAGGAAGTGTCTATGGGCGGGTAAATGTGTTTCATATCTTTCGATCTAATGGACAAAATAAGCTCACGCAATTTGTATATGAACACGACTGGAGAAAACCAGAAACATACGGAGAGTAACGGCTTTAGTTCCTGCTCTTGTAGCCGCTAGACCACATCGAACGTGGTGAGTGTGTTAGAAATCAGGAACGGTGAGAGAATATTGTGCTTGGGAAGTTTTCATCTTCAAACCAAACTTGGGTCTAAATCAAAGTCTAAATCAAAGTCTAAATCCCGCCTGGCTAGTCCGCATAGGCAGAGAGTAGACGGTCTTTTGCAGTTGTTCGAACGCATTCGACCATATGAGCATTTACACTGCAAAAGAAATCCGTTCGAATGCGTTTTCGACTACCTCTGGAAGTGGTCAAAAGTGGACAAGCTCTAAATGTTTTAGACCCGTTTACACCTGTATTTAGCGTCATCCACTTGTGACCAGATCAACCAAAAACGCGTCGTAGAACCAGCTGTAAATAGGGTCTAAGATTCATGTTTAAAGGTAATCTTATTACCCAAGCAACCTTTCGATACATAGGGTCCCTTACACACACTGAACAGAGAATGTCTGTAGAAGTTCACTTCACTTGACAAAATGTGCTCATTCGGAATGACTTTCAAAATCATTAAACACAATACATATATATATATATATATATATATATATATATATATATATATATATATATATATATATATATATATATATAATGTATTTTAGACATAAAAATAGTAATTAAATAATAATAATATCATATAAACATAAAATTAATGTAGTACAATACAATGCATGTATATTATAAAAGCAAATTTATTATATATTGAGTGATTATTAATACATAAGTATAAACAAAAATAATTACATTTTTTACTATTTATTTAAATCAATACAATTTGTTATACCCAAAACCCATAATTGTGTCTTACCAACAAAAGTTCTGGTTTGCAAATGCATGTGTGTCAGCAAAACCAACTAACTGATTAAATCTATAACATAATATTGATTACCATTTTCTACTGACCCCTGAGAACTTAATTTTGGACTAGATCTCCTTCTACTGATGAAGTACAGGCTTGAGCTATTAACGATTGTCAATAGGAACTAATCGCTGGCGGTGCGATTTAATCAAGGATTTAACTAAATTTGTATCTAGGAAACAAGCCCAGAGAGTCAACATCGGCAAAATCATTAAAGTGACTTTTCAAAACATGGCATATATTAATTCACATTCGTTGCTTGAAACCTATGGCATATCAGTGCTTTCAGCATGATTTATGAAGGTTTCATGACACATTCAGGTATAAAAGTTGAATGAATGACATCATGAACAATGCCATATGGCTGAAGCCCTGGGGAGTCCATCGGTCAGAGCCAGAGATGCACTTGCCCTAAAAGCATTGATGACTTTCTCTGTCCCTTTCTGATTCCTTTTCCATTGCTCCATAAACAACCTCCTCTCCCCCTTCCTTGTCTTTCAAAATGACGATCGTTCTATTTTGATACCCTTTCAGTCTTCCTTCAACGTGAACAATGTCTGACATTAAGCTTTGTGACAAAGATCAGCCGAAAAAAAGGTTCACTAATCTTCGTTAATGCAAGAATGGCAGCGGCTGTTTTGACATTCTCATATCCTTTTTAAGGATGCAAATCTGTAAATATGAGTAGGAATCCTGGCTAATTAGTGAAGGTAGTTGGAATCAGAGCAAGAACGAGCTCTCTCGGGCGTTGCGGGAAAACAGTTTTGATACGTCATGTGAGTGAAGGTCTTCTTCACCACCCGCTCATGATTTAATTGTACCCATTTAGCTCTCAGAGATACCAGGCACAAACTGGGCACCTGAACCCTTTGTTAGAAGCAGAACTGTTTCTTAAGCACCAAATCAGCATAGAATGATTTCTAAAGGATCATGTGACACTGAAGACTGGAGTAATGATGCTAAAAATTCAGCTTTGCATCACATAATTTTAAATTGCAATACTATATAGGGATATTACTGTTTTTACTGTATTTCTGATCAAATAAATACAGCCTTGGTGAGCATGAGACTTCTTTCAAAAACATTAAAAAAAAAAACTTACTGGCACCACCGTTTTGATCGTTATAAAGGCCTATATACAAAATGAAATATATAAATATATATGAAAGGGTATCATATACATATAAATATGCACATGCAGTATATAAAGAATAGCCATGCAGAAAATAATTTGCTTTTTTGAGTAACTACTCCCCTAAGACAGCTACAAAGGACACATGTATCTCAAAGGGTAACTTTTAAGATGAAGTTATGTGACCTGTGCCATTGTAAAAGCGTTCAAGTGCAAGGTAATTGAATGAGAAAAAAAAAGATAGAAAGAAGAATAAAAAAAAGCAACTAATAAACTAATTGGGACGCTAATTCACCTCAGGGAGGAACATGTAAAATCTCATTTTGTGCCGGTTTGTTTTCCTGTAATTGTTCTCACGCCTGCCTGATCAAGGTCATCTGAGCCTGCTGTTCTTAACCGTCCACCAAGCTCAATACATATTACATGCACCAACATCACAGGAAGGAGAAAAGCAGGAGACTGGAAGGGTGGAATACAGACACCTAGTAAAGATGAATACAGGAAGACAGGAAAGTTATTATGACCTTGTGCTATGTGTTTGTTAACATGCAGGTCTACTTCTGTTTTTAAAAGAAAGTTTCCCTTGTGTATTTAGCAGAAAGGCTTTAGCATCCACAAAGCTCTTATAAAATACATGAGGCCACAGCACTGAAATACCACCGTTACACCTATGCATCACAGGAATGTTGACTCGTTGCACATCTGTCTTGTAAAGATCATGTAGTAGTGCTGCAATGAATTAATTAAATTGCTAAAAATTGCTCAACTAAAATATTCAACCACGAATGGCATGATTGATTAGTTGGGTCTGAGTAAGTGTAAAATTCCAACAAAAAACTAAACAAAAGAATACAAAAAATAGAGCACACTCATTTTGATCAACACATTTTTTAACATCAAGTTCATAGGTTAAATAAATTAACAATTTTGTATATAAATGTAATAATTCCATGAAACAACTTTTTTTTAAATTATTTCTTTCAATGTTATTTCCAACATTTTTAAGTATTTTTTTTTGGAGCAAAGACCAATTGTGAAGGAGATGATCAGAGTTGACGACAACTCACAAGTTTCTAGTGCTCAACAGAGCGGAGTGTGACCATCTGTCTGTCACACTATCACACAAACACTTATATGGAGCTGTACGTGTGAGGAGATTTTTATTAGAGACTTAATTACAGTGATAAAATTACTGTCGACTGCATCAGTGAGTTAGAGGTAAATGAGCAAAGTGTGTGATTGTGTGTCTCTAGGCTCCATGTCGCAGCTGTGTGCCTTTGTTTCTTTGTCAATGATAATGGTTCTTAGTCACTCGTGCACACCTGCAACCCAACTAAATTACAGAGGTCAGTTTTATTATTCTAAACACAGGACACATAAACATGCAAGCGCCACATTTAAATGTATACAGCGAGTATTCACCAGTGCAAACAGATGAAATGATAGTACATGCTCTGATAACGTGATGTTACTACTACTGTCGGTCAAATATCACAAGTCAGAGAGACACAGAATTATAGGAGTATCACCAACTACCTCACAATACGATGCACTGTGGTGTGAATGTCATTAATCAATACACTATGATGCATCACAATATCATAACTGGGTCATAATTGAAACAGAGAACCTAAGAAGTGGCTCTGACTGCACTGGAAACATATCATAGTTTCTGCTTATTTAGATGAGATAGATAGATAGACATTACTCCAGTCTACTAAGAAAACACTGTGCTAGCTCATCCATGTGTGTGTGTGTGTGTGTGTGTGTGTGTGTGTGTGTGTGTGTGTGTGTGCTCTTGTTTTTGTGATTTGTGAGGACACAAATATGTATAATGACGTGGGTACTACACTGGTATAACAACTTGAACGTGATTTATGAGGACATTTCCTGAGTCCTCATATTTCAAATGGCTTTAAAAACATACTAAGCAGTGTTTTATTAAAAATGTAAAAATACAGAATGTCTCCTGTGATGGGTAGGTTTAGGGATAGGGGCAGTGTAAGGGGATAGATTATACAGTTTGTCCAGTATAAAAACCATTACGCCTATGGAATGTCCTCACAAATCACAAAAACACAGCTGAGTGTGTGTGTGTGTGTGTTTAAAGAAACTTTCATTACATTTCATTTTTACACTAAGAAATAGAAAGGTTTCATGGATGTTAAAAGTCCTTCATAGAACCATTGATGACACTAGAGATCCTTTACTTAAGAATGTTGGTGAATAAAATAAACAAATTCTTCATAAAATAATTTCAAAGTGTTTCCAAACTTGTGAATGATACAACAACTGCAAAATGAGCCACATGCTCAATACATTCTTTCTCTTTCTTTCTTTATCAAACATCTCATGCACAGTACCTCTTAAGTGGTACAGCTAATCAGACAGTCAATGTGAATGGACAGTCTTTAGTGGGATGAACAGAAGAAGGGTAAAAAGAGAAAAAGTGCTTTGAGGACTAAGGGGAAGGTTGAACCCTCGGGCGGAGCGAGACTCATGGTGGAGGACGTGCCCGCCGCCCACCAGCTGGGACTCACTACACTGCTGGAATGCAAGGAGAAGGGAGCAGAGGGCAATGCTTTAGACGCATAAAGATCAGTACCCAAGAGATACAGGCCAAAGACACTGGGACCCGCAGATAAGAGGAGAGAAGAGGAACAGGAGGAGGGACTGTGAACAGACGAGGGATGTGCAGGGATAATAACAGCAATTTACACAGGGCTGTAATTTTTTCAGTGGTAGGTAATATACGACGTATGCCATATATAAGGAGACACTTCATGTGTAGAAAAAAAGTATAATATTAAACATTTAATTGATCAAAATATTCAAACACTAACTGTTTTATAATTTAGTATTCTTCTTCATCACCTGTTCAGATTTTAGTAGAAGTATATCTTATTCGAATCATAAATACACCGTTTTACTTTAAAATAAATGATTAATTAACTAACTGCCATATCTAACTGCCGTTTGCTAATAGATTGTTCAATATGAAAAAAAAAAAAAAAACTATAAAAATTGCTTTGATGGCTGTTGCCTGCGTGGCTGCCAAAAATGCAGGAAAAACCCCAGATATTTTGAAACTGATCATTTACAACCACAAAACATTGAAACTGCTACTTTCCACTTTCAGTTTTTTTTTCTTCTTCCCATAACCCTCTCTCTCTCTTTTCATCACACAACCCCCATCCCACAGTCTAACTTGGCAGGGTATTTTTTTTTCTGGGCCTCTCCTCTATTCCTTTTTTGGTCTTTAATTATCACTAATTAAGCTCTCCCTCGTTTGCTCCATTTTTCTCAGTGGGTGAGAGCGGGTTGAATAATTGGATGGAAAGAAGAAGACGGATGGCTCCTCCTGAGCCCAGGGTTTGTTCAGTCACGGCACACAGGAATCTTCTGCGTGTGTCCCATCCTTTAAACGACCTTCCTCTTTTGCTCTCTGGGCACCGGGTTTTAAGAGTTTTGTATAAAGATTACAAACTATACTCATTTTCCTCTTATGACTGTGGAAAACATGTGCAGTGGATAAACTATTGTAACCTCACTTGAATAGTGTGGATTTTATATTTTTTGGGGGGATTTTGCCATTTTGTTGACTCTCTCACACTTCTGATAAAGATAACAACACAGGAAAAAAACATTAATGAAATCGGTTTAATATCTCATATATGCTTTCTAAAAAGCAATGCCTGGAGAGTAAATAGATGCATTTGGTAAAATCCCTGTGGTTTTTCTCCTTTAGCGTTCCAGACATCAACATCACAACTTCACAACATATGCACTACTTACAAAAGTTTGGGGACAGTAAGATTTTTGTTTGTTTTGAAGAAATTAATACTTTTATTCACCAAGACTTTTACATTGTTATAAAAGGTTCTTTTGAAGTTTCCATTCATCATATCATGGTTTTCAGCGTGCCTTTTCTGATGATCAAAGATGCCAAGAAATGATGGGAATGGCATCACAGACTCAAACATATGAGCAGCTCAGCTCAATGCGTCTGGCTCAGTCAAAGCTCAGATCATTTTGCACATTTTATCTGATGTTTAGAGACAAATTTCAGTAATTTACAGAGCAGTTCATGTAAAATAACTGTGCTCTGCTGTTGACTCAGTCAATAAAAGCATTTATGAGCAGCATTACAAGATACTTAAACAAATATTATCACAAACTCCCATACACTTGTGAATACTCCAATAACTTCAGAAAGTCCTTTAGAAAGGAAAATTAGAACCTTGAGAGAGTGAGGAAATCTCTCCTATTTTGGTATAATGTGGTTCTGAATCAGATCGCTCAAGTCGGTCCCTACAGAAGATATCTATCCTCAGGAAGGAATCTTGCCTCAGATATGCTCATAATAAAATCTGCTTTGGAAGGTTTGGTATTTTTATGTATCCATTTCAGGAAATTCAGCTCCATACTCCCAAAGAGGGTGATATGAGCTTAAGCTATGCTCCTGAAACAAACATATAATACAAAAAAAAAAAATCCTTTTAAACATAGTAAACTAAATGTTGCATAGCTTGAGTAACTATGATGACAAGAGTAAAAATAGAGGAAAAAGGATCGATACATGCTCTCAGCTCTGGGCAAGAACTGATGCTTCACAGTTGAGTTTGTTTGGATTAGTGGAGAGCAGGAAATAGTGGCTTTCTTTGTGCGCTGAAATGTTCTATTAAGATGAATGGATGGCGGTGACTCACGCTTGGCAGAGAGGAGCTACTTTGTCATATCTGTGGTATTCAAGCTAGAGAAATACATATCTAGTTTATATGACATACGAATATCAGGTTTTCATTTTTGGAATTCAAATAGAAGTGTGTAGAGGAAAATTAGACCTAACCTAACCTGGTAAGACTGGTATATTTTTAATTTGGTATAATTTAATTGTGTGAGTGCTTAGACACACACACACACACACACACACACACACACACACACATGCACGCACGCACACACACATTTCTGGATTTTACATTTTCAAAAGTCATCATTTAGTATGATTTATGAGCTAATATTTAATGGCATTACCATACTTGTAAGGATTTACCAGGACCACACGCACACACACATATGTACTGGACACAAGCCTTAAAGTCAACATGAAACACAGCTCACAATGAATTTACATCCATAATTTGACATTTTTCTAAGTGAAATACTTGATAGCATCATGTGCACCAATGAATGTAAAACATGTTAAAGCAAAAAGGGTCAATTTCATATTTCATGTTGACTTAAAATGTAAAATTAAACCTGTGTTTGCCCTTTGCCAAGAACTCAAATATATTTGCCAAGAACTCAAAAATTACATTTTCATGACATGTTCAGCAACAATACTCAGGTGGGCTGGCGTTCAAACGATGGTCAATTGGCACTATGGGGCCCAAAGTGTGCTAAGATAAATATTCCCACACATTACACCACCAGCCTGAACCGTTGATACAAGACAGGATGGATCCATGCTTTCATGTTTATACCAATGTCTGACCCTATCATCTTAATGCCACGATATAGAAATCGAGACTCATCAGTGCAGACAACATTTTTTCCAATCTTCTATTCAATTTTGGTGAGCCTGTGTGAATTGTATCCTCAGTTCCCTGTTCTTATCTCTCAGGAGTGGCACCGGTGTGTCTTCTGCTGCTGTTGCTATTCTGCTTCAAGGTTCGATGTGTTGAGTGGTTATTTGAGATACTATAGCCTTTCTATCTAACCCGTCTGGTCATTCTCCTCTGACCTCTGGCATCAACAAGGCATTTTCACCCACAGAACTCTGGATATTTTCTCTTTTTTTGGACAATTCTCTGATGGTTGAGCATGAAAATCAGCCCTTCTGGTTCCAACAACTATGCCACGTTAAAAGTCACTCAAACCTTTGTTCCCCGTTCTGATGCTCAGTTTGAACTTCAGCGAAAACTGTCAAAATGAAGGTGTTAACACATGCAATTATTTTCTTTTCAGTTTAACGCATTAAAATATTTAACCCAATTAACAGCATCCATTTTTCCCCATCATCCTTTGGCTAGTGTTACATTATATGACCACAGTCATATTCATGCAGATGCTTTCAAACCATTCAAGCTTGATAATACATAAAAGATTAAAGGACTTAAAGTGACAGCAGCCTAATAAACCTGTCATTAAGGATAATCAAAGAAAAAAAAAATCCTTCACCTACTGCTCTGACTGAATATCTTTTGTAGCTATAATAAGGATTAATCTATATTTAATTTATAATTCATACAGAGAAGCCTGTGAAGTGTTTGATAACGTTATTTAATTTATGTAAATATCCAAATTGTTAGACATACCTAAAAATCTGTAAAGACTGTTTACGAGGTTACATTGGTCAAAAACAATTAAACAATAACTTTTTATGCATTTTGACAGGGCAAGTAAAAATCAAATCATCATTAGCAGTGTTAGTATCGGTGATACTGACCTTCTTTCATAAAAAATTATATTAAACACATATTTAAAATATAGGCCACTGTCTTTATGTTGTTGCTACATTCATTTGTTTGATTGTGAGTTTAAATGAAATATAAAATATATGAAAAACTTTAATGTTAGGTGTGATTAATCACGATTAATTACAGAAAAAAATTGCAAATAATAATTATTTTTTTAATCGTTTGACAGCACTAACTTCAGCACATTGTCTTGACCATGTCTACATGCCTAAATGCATTGAGTTGCTCATGTGATTGGCTGATGAGATTTTTGTGTTAAAAAGCAGTTGAACAGATGTACCTAATCGAGAGAGAGAGAGAGAGAGAGAGAGAGAGAGAGAGAGAGAGAGAGAGAGAGAGAGAGAGAGAGAGAGAGAGAGAGAGAGAGAGAGAGAGAGATTCTCAACATTTGAGTTCTTGGCAAATGGCAACGGGAGCAAATCAAAAACATGGTCATAAATAAGCTGAAAATTGTCTTACCTGTTGTTGCAACATTTTCACAAGAGCAGCATGAAGAAAAGAGAAAAAAAGAGAATGTTAGTTAAGCTCACAAAACGTTTGACCTTGAAAGAAATCACAATCTTGTAATACTTTTCCCTAATATTGTATATAATTTAATTCTTGTTTATTTGTATACAAAGCTCTGCATCTCAAAGTAAAGACTTGTGGCATTATTTTTGACACTGAGAGAGGGGGTGTGAAAAGAAACTGAATAGAGATAGAAAATCAGTAAATGGAACAGTGTGCCTATCTCTGCAAGATGGATGCAGGGTTGCAATTATCTAATTAAAGCACGGTAATTACCCAGGTAGATGTTGTGCATCATTAATGAGTAGTTCAAAGTCACAAAAAAAAGCTGGTGAGTCATGTAGTGTAATAACCAATAAAGCAAGTTGAGCTTAAAACTATCTCTTTCTCTCTCTGTTTCCTGTCCCGTGAACAGAGACTGAAGTGATACTGGTTGCCGTGTGAGAAGCGGTGAGAATATGCATTGATGAGGTTTCCCACGGTCATGGAAAATCGGGAAAAATCAGGGAATTGTGATTTTCAGCACTGGTGAAGTCATGCAAATGATTAAACCTTTTAAAATCTCCAATATAAAAAAAAATCTCCATAAAATACATTTTCAAAATCCTTATCACAATTGACCATAACATCATGAAAATTCATTGTGGGAACCCTGACTGATGCACATGAGAGTTTGTGATAAAGGTCTAGAGGTCACATGAGAAAACATGTTCTATATATATGTAAAAAAAAAAAAAAAAAAAGAGAGAAAAAGTAGACAATCAAAATGTAATTTGTGGCATTACAAAATTTAGTTAGAGAGTTGTCAAAACCCCGGCCAAGTATTACTATTTGCATTACAAAACACCCTACACCTTAAGCCCTTTGCAACACCCTAGCAACCACCCATAACATGCTACCAACACTGAACAGAATACCCTATCAACCATGCAGGACATTCTAGCAACACCCTAACAACTAGCTAGAACATCCTATCAACCACCAGAACTACATAGAAACCTAAAATAACCTCATATTGATACCATAGCAACCAACCAGAACATCACATCAACCACCAATGAGCCCTTAGCAACTCCCTAGCAACACCCCAGAAAAGCGTTGCAACCACGTTGAACATCTTAGCAATCAACATTTTATCAACCTGCAAGCACTGCTTAGGGACCTTCTAAAACACCCTAGCAACACCCTATCAACCAGTCAGAACATTCTATAACCACCCAGAACACAGCAGTTATATGGAATCATACTTATATGGAAGAAAACCTCAGCTAAGCAACCAGATAGCAATCCCCTAGCAACCACCCTCAACACGCTAGCATAATGGTGATGAGTGTTTCTCCATGAACTACTATTAATTTTATTTACTCATTTATTTAATGAACACAATTTAGACCCCTTTCCCATCTAATTGAACTCTCCTTCACTCTGCTCCTGGTTAAACTCAAGTTCAGTCTGAAGCATTACAAGCGGGTGATTAAGCTTCGCAGACCGCGGACTGCGGGACAAACGTTTCCTTTGGCCTGTGCATTATTTCCTCTTTAGCAATGGTGAGTAAACATCCTGCGGTCCGCCTGCCCGCTGCTCTCACACATTTCCCTGTATTAGGTCTGTGAGAGCTGCTGGGAAGGGTGGACATCCGTGACCTTGCAACACAGAAGGAGCAAAGCATGGATGCAGGCTGTATATTAAACGCTTTCAAAGGCTATGATGAACACACTCCAGCACTGTAAGTCATGCTCAGCAAAAAGGTAAAAGACAAAAAAAGGTAGACAACAAGAAATCAAAATGATACATATTATTATTAATATTATTATTAATAAAATTATGACTATTTATTTAATAATATAATGATATAATATAATTATATGAATAAAAACAATAATAATTACTATTTGTATTTTACTGTATTATTTTTAATAAAATCAACTGTAATTGTCATGATGACTCCAATGTTTGTTTTATTTTAATGTAACCAAGGCATCAAGGATAAAAACAAAACAAAAAAAACAAAAACCCTAAGCATATACATATACAATAAACATAAACAAAACAAACCTCCAAACCAAAACATAAACAACACAAAACATAAAACTATTAGAATGAAAATAAAATAAAAATCCTCCCCCTCTTTACTCCAGCTAAATTCTCACTGGAAGCACCAGAGGGGGACCTCATCTAAAGGCATTTTTCAGTATTAATTGAATGAAAAGGATGCTAATGATCAACTAAACGAGCTATGAAAGCGATCTGATTGGTCTGCAGCGGCACCATAGCAGCAGGTGTCTCCTAATGATGGACTGAAGACTCTCTTCCACATACTGCTTTAAATTCAGTAATAAATGACAGACAGGGCTGAAAAGACCTTATGGATCCCCTGGTGACTGGTTTAAAATGTTTATTTTAGGTTAAAGAGAGGTTCTGTGAGGTGTGGGGAAATCTGAGCCAGATAGAGGCGGCAGATGGCTGGAAATAAGAGGACGGGAAAAAGCGCCGGGACTCTGTTTTTGTCATTACAGGCAATAAGGGCCTTTCTTTTCTGGCTGGAATTTATGAGTCAACTCGCTATAGAGTTCACCGTACAATCATGGATTTGGAATGTGTCACACACGGTTAATGGGAAATGCATTTTGGATCCCCACAAGTGCAGGCTAGGAGCAAACTTGAGTCACCGGCGAAACTAAAGGAGACCATCTGATTTGTGTAATACTTAGGTTTTCTAAGTCAGTCTTTAAACTCTGAATTTAAACTCCAAATGTTAGATCATCTAATCAACCACTATTTCCAATTCATAAAGTTTTTTTTTCAATGTTTACTTGGCGCTTTTTGAAGTGGCACTTCTGATGGTCAATTTCAAAAGACCTAGAAAGCAAACCGTTTCAGATGGGTTTCAAATATAGTCAGCCAGAACCAGGAAATAATTGTAGAAGGGAAAGTGGCGTCCTTCCGTGCAGCGCTGCACATCTATTTGACTAATTATAATCAAGCCATACAGAATCACCAATCAGACCTGCTACCATTTTTCAATCCAAGCCATAAAGTGGCTGGTCAAAGGTCTCATTAGGAAAATTACAGAGTAACTTTTATTGTCAGCACCTTTTACCCTCATACATGAGGTATTGAAGAACCCAACTGTAATTATGGAGGGTTTTTTTCCTCTCTCTCGTTCTCTCACACAAGTGTCTCTCCAGTCCATTTGATGCTGTCTGATGAATATAATTAGGTGAACAAACTCTTACAAGAGAAAGACTGGCGCTCAACTGAATTCTTGATGAGACAAAACGAAAGCGATTTGTTTATTACTGAGCCACTTTATACACAACATAAACACAGTGAAGTGACAGGTTAGACAATGCCTAACGCATTATAAAGAGATTTTATCACATGAGGTTGCCAAGTGGACTACTTACACTTGGACTAACAACAGTTTACACCAGATTAAGCTGATTTTAAAGGGTTTTTTTGGCACTTTTCAGATGGTAAGGCTAAAAATAAAAAATAAATAAAAAAAAACAGCTGGAAAACTAACTTGCTATGACCAGCAAAGCAGCTTATATTGGGTTGATACTCATGGTCATTCTCTAAAACTATTTAAAACTTTTATATTATTTTAAATAAAGCTGAAATCAAATCAAAATATTAGTTTAACTAAACGCAAATTAAAAATGTTAGCACACAAAAAGTATTAATGGGAATCAATAAAACTAAAACTGATACAAAAAATGAATAAAAATTAAACCTAAATAGCAATATAAAAAAAAAAAAGAATCATAAAAAGACAAAAGCACACATCAAAATAGCTAAAAATTTACATGAAAACTAAAAATAAAAGCTAGTTCAAAATATGAATAAAGCTAAAATATAACTGGCACTAATTAGTGCATTATTTATTTGATCACAAATTGGATATTGTAATTTATAATTATATTTAAAATTACTGTACATAATAATTATTATAATCAATAATAATCATAATAATAATCATCATTCATATTATTAATAGTAGTAGTAAAATAATTTAAAAAATAATATTTTTATATTGAATATAATACAACTTATAATAATAATAATAATAATAATAATAATAATAATAATAATAATAATACAACTTATAATAAAACAATTGAATAATTAATCACAAATGGGATATATTGCTCTGCTAGAATCTTTGCTGCAGATGCAGGGCCATCGCTGGAGGAGGGAAAGCTGGTGATGATTCCTGGGGCCCCTGTGATTACAACAACCCGCACTGGGGCCCCGGATACCCTATCTGCGGCCCTGGGCACACGTGTTCACAGTCACAATAGCACTGCCATCCTCAAACGCCCTACATGCTGTCACCCACCTCACACGGCACAGAGCCCAGAGGGCTTTTAATCACATTCCCACACTCCCAAGCAAATTACTGCTCCGTGATTGCAATCGATAATTCGATAGAAGCCACCAGACTTTGCCGTTAGGGACCAGGGACAAATGCCCATCAGAGCCGAAAAGCAGCAGGGGACATCGTGAAAAGCAGGGGGTCGTGTAATGCATGAAAACACACACTGTGTCATTCACTCCTATTCTGCTTTTGAATATTATTACCCGAGGGAGGAAACTTAACACAAGCAGAATTTCTCATGGTGACAGGTATGTAGAATAAAAAAGGGAACAAGAGATGGAGAAATGGAAAAACTGCATTAATTCAGTTGACATACGGATGGAATGAAGAGAAAGGGAGAGCGAGGGAGCAAGAGAGAGACTGCATGTTAGAAAAAAAGTTTGATGACAGACAGTATGAGATGAAATTGAAGAAATACAAGAGTAATGTATAGCAGGGACTCTCTAGAACTTCAACCAATCAGTCATTCTTTGACAAAATGTTCAGCTCGCGTCCATTTCTCTTTATCTCTCATTTCATTGATGGTGTTTTCTGCTCTCTCTTGCGTCTTTACTCCATTTGTCTTTGTGCACGCTCCAAAAAAGTTCTGTCTCTGGTGTCATCCATTGGTCATCTTTTCTCATCTATTCGTTCTGCACTCCTTATGACCTGTTTCCTTTGAGCAGCAACATCTTTAAAGAGATAGCTCACACAAAAATGAAAATTCTATCATAATTTACTCATCCTCATGTTGTTCCAAACCCACATGACTTTCCTCGGTGGAACACAAAAGGGAGAATTACAATGAATGGGGCCTGAAGCTTCCGCGCTTCAAAAATAGCTCAAATATTTATTTTGTGTTCCATAGAAGTTTGGATCGACCTGCTGGACACGTGATTGGTTCATATATCATTATTATTTAAGAAGAAGCAAAAAGAATCACTTGGTCACTTCTTGGTCCAGGTCAATGGGTTTGAGGTTCTACTATAGGCTAGTCTCATCAGTAACAAACAAAATGCAATGTAATTCTAATCTCCTCAATCTCTCATGGATCTATTTTCCAAATGATGGCTTTAAATCTGAGATAATGACTGTACACACATCTTCACACCTTCACACTGCCACCATATTTCCAGAGTGTCTTGTCATCTCTCTCAGCAGTGGATGTCTAAAATATGCCACTGTTTGCCATGGTTAAATGTTCATTCACCCGGGCTACGCTGCTTTCCTGACACCGGGCCAAACACTGAGCCACGAACGGGAAACAGTGCGCTGTGTGTGTGTGTGTGGATGGTGGCTCGACAATCACACTGGGTTTAATTGCGTGTGTGAAATTAGATCTGACCGCATGTCAAATGCACAGTCTGTGCGAGAGACCATTTCATCTGCAGACAAGATACTATGTTGTAATTTTCTATTCTGAAGCCATCTGAGAATGACGATCTATGTTGTGGGCAAAGATTAAATCACATATTCTGCTGGATTTTTACAGAAGTTAATACTCCAATGCTAATGGTAATAGCTATCAAATGTACCTTGCTAACTCTAAATTCAAGGGGATCCTTGAGGATTTTTCATGGTAGGTTCCCCTAATAGCTAATAGACTACGCACAACAAGGAATTCTATTTATTCATCTCTTTTGGACTAGTGTCTGGCTTTTCCGTTCTCTCCATGAAATACTGACAGGAATAAAAGTATGATGTCAGTGCAATAAGAAGAAATGTTTTACGGCATAGTCACTGCATATCATATTAGTGTCATATCTTCATTTTAAGCCAAGTGCAATGTCTGATTTATCACTGTGGGCGTCAGAAAATGAACATTTACTGTGACAGCGAAACGTCTCACTTGCATTTTCACGGGTTGAGTAAAGAAATGGACAGGCTTCTTTCAGTTCGTCACAAATGCATTTTCATTTGGACGTTTCAGCTTAGCTAGCAAGAACAGGAGCGGGAGGAAGGGAGTTAGCTTATTCTCATATCCAGATGCCCTGAAACCTTCTTGGCGGACCAATAAGAGAATACATGCATCAAGGAGAAGAAAAAAAAAAAACAACAACTTGCAATAGAAATCATATCAGAGATGAAAGCAAGTTGGTGAGATTCACATTCTCAGTTACACAGCCATACTTAAGACATGTGATTTACCTCATTCATACACGTTATCAATTCCATAATGACAAATACAAAGTAGCAAATGACGCTATTGTATTATTGAAAAGAATTTTTTTTTGTCAGAAAACATTTCCAATTTGAATAACTGCTGTTTAACTTTTTATTCTTCAATGAATACTGAAAAAAAGTATCACAGGTTTCCAAAGAATATTAAACAGCACAACTGTTTCAAATCAGTATATTAGTATGATTTCAGAACGATCATGTGTGACACTGGAGTAATAGCTGATGAAAATTAATCTGTGCAAGTATATAAAAAAATGAATGATACGTGTGTGTGTGTGTGTGTGTGTGTGTGTGTGTGTGTGTGTCTATATATATATATATATATATATATATATATATATATAATATTGTTGTTTTTTTCTGTATTTTTGATCAAATAAATGCAGGCTTGATGAGCATAAGAATCTACTTTCAAAAACATAAAAAATAGTAGGCCTAATATCCAAGCTTTTGACCGGTACTGTACTGATACAAATTAAATACAAAATTTGCAGTAGGCCAGGTTCCAAAACATAATAGTGCAATTGAAAAAGTGGTCATGCTGGACAATATCATAAGGTTTTGCATTAAATAATATTATTAACTATTAAATTAAGATAATGGGTAACACTTTATTTTGATGGTCCCTTTTGAACAATCTGGTGACTATAAGTAACTTTGCAACTACATGTCAACTAACTCTCATTAGAGTATTAGTGTATTGTCTGCTTAATATCTGATTACTCTTTATTGTGATGGTCCTCCAACAGACAGTCTACTGACTGTAAGTAACTATGCAACTACATGTCAACTTATTCTAACCCTAACCCTACCAGTCTACTGAGTTAGTGAGAGTTAGTAGACATGTAGGTGCAACGTTACTTATAGTCAACAGAATGTGTTAAAGGGACCATCCAAATGAAGTGAAACCAAATAATGCAACATACTGTAAAAGCGTTTTTACAAGTATTCTCAGACTTTTGGA
Source organism: Meda fulgida (assembly GCA_030578275.1). Lineage (NCBI taxonomy): Eukaryota > Metazoa > Chordata > Actinopteri > Cypriniformes > Leuciscidae > Meda > Meda fulgida. Next base: position 6,317,816 of record CM060627.1, on the reverse strand, counting down.
CCCCACTATATGTGTACAACTGCAATACAAACAGGTTGCAAATCATATTTATTCATGCAACATACTGTAAAGCAACTTTGGTTTTTCACTTGTTTAGATCTTTTCACAGGTTAAATTAAGACTACGGTTTAACTAAGGTTGTGTGTTTCAGTGTTGGGGTGCTAATTGCTCGAAAAGTGAAGTGTCATGTGGTGTGCAATGCAACGAAGTGTGAGAAACACCCTGCTCTACCAAACGCTGTGTCTGCATTTTCTCTTTTCTCGTGAGACTTCACAAATGTATTAAATATTGATCTTTACCCTGGTAGGTATATATTTGTCGAGCTCTCTTTCAACTCGGTTTAGACTCAACATCACTTAAAATTAAAACGGTTTATGTGAGTGAAGGTGAAATGTAACTTGTTCCATTCATAGAAAATAAATCTCATAGGAATCACATCACCGTTCTGAATTTCTAAGTCAGGCCATATTCCTACATAGCAAGAGAGATAAAATCAGCCGTGTCTCCCATGATAAAAGACACCACGGTTTCCAATCTCATCCGTGCTAACTGTAAATGAAATATTAAACTTTGCATATATACGGGACATTAGCAGCCAACCTTGCCACTTTTCAATCAGACCTGGGGCGGAACGAGCGAGTCGAGGGATCAGCTAACAGCCATGAGGGAATCCTGGTAAAGCTGTCGTCTCAGCCGGTGTAGATCTAATACCCCCGAGTTAAATTACAGCTCGCATAGAACTGGCCAGAGTGGAAAACACACAGGAATACAGGGATAAAGAAACAACACAACCATGTAAATGAACTGAAGTGAATCACTCTAATGCAGGAGCTAGAAAGTCGGTCCTATACTATGCATACACAATATATTAGAGATTTCATTAAATGATTTCTAATTATGGGTGGGTGGTGTGTTGGTGATTTGGGTCCAACTTGGGTGAAATGGGGGGGGGGGGGGGCAAATATGTTTGACAAATATGTTCTGTTGACATTAACTATACTCTTTATATTTTGAGGTTCCCTGAATAGGTATGTGTGAAAATAATAGCATATTATTTGTCTATTTACACTAAGTGCCAATAGCCCGTCTGGTTGGTAGATTCTATTTGCATTAACTCCGCCCACCAGACATAAAAAGATCAATGGCATTGAGAGTAAGGCGGGTGGTATGAGCTTTTGATGAGATTGAAGTTTGATTCCGCCTTTTTCTGAACTCATTCTTTCCCATTTTCCCATCACATATCAGAACGGATAAGCGTTTATTTCAAATAAAAATGTAGAAAATATTCGAAAAGTGGAAATAAAGTGCCAAACTAGTGGGAATAGAGTGTTTTTCGGGTAAGTTTGGTATAGGGGTGGGCTTTAGGGAATGTCCCAATTTATGTCACAATGAGGCGGCATCCTTTTATGATTTTAATAAATACAATCATATACACTGAATATGCTGTTATTATTGCATTCTGTTTTATTATGTACTACAATTCACTGAGGTGCAAATAGTGTTTGCCACTATTAGCTGCCACTATTTCCATGAAGTATAAATTCGCGGCACAGTCCTTTCTGTTTGGAGTTTGCATGTTTTCACCATGTCAGTGTCCCAAGCCATGTAATGGGGTGGGTCGAGGAAATACCTAGCAAACTACCCCTGAAAAAAACATTGCCAAGAAAATTCACGGACAGTCTCTCGTCCATGGAGAGATACATTTAGTGTAATTAGCACAATTTGCACTTAATAGTGTAAATATCCTCTGCCATATTTAGCACCAACCTCTTAATTTCCAGTCGAATAGTTAAAAAAGGGTCTCTGACCTAATCAAAATTAATTTGAGATATAGTACTGAAGATTTTATTCTTTGTTGTACAATAAAGTACGTTCAAATGTTGAACATAGCTTATAATCTGTTCTCATAAGATTCAAAAAGGTATCAACCCAATGCGTACATTTTAAATACTGTGTTTTTTTTTAGATCTGAGATGTCTCTCAGACCCCAAACAAAACATGAGGGTTAACCTGCAGTCTTTATCGTAGTCTTCCAAAGGTCTGCACTCAGCAGAATGAAAGAAGAGCAGCAGACGGATGGAAATTGAATGAAATGCTTTATGGGGTTCAGGGCAGAACAACTATAGAAGTTCATTAAATAGAACTTGGCACCAAGGGATTATTTTGGTCATAAACACACACTCTCGAGTATAACAAAACATGTAGGAGCTAAAAGCTGCCAGAGGTGGAAATTTTATCACAATTCCACTTAGAGGTGTAAACTCGCGAACAAACATTTAGTAGATCTCAGTTCACGGCAACACAACCAGCAGGTGCTAACTGCTAAAGCTAGCAAAAACCGGGTTCCCACGCACCGACTTGTCGATGAACAGTCACAGATGTTGGTATTGCTAAGGTAATATTGGCCAAGTGAGTGTGGTTGACATTTCATGACAGACACAACTATGAAAGTTTTAAACAAACAGACATATCTGTGCATAAACAAAAACATAGTATTTTAACGCAAAACAGTACTAGCCCTTCGCATTATGCTCAAGTGCTCTTCATTAGCGTTCAGCTCAGCCTTCCAACGAGTGTTTTTGCCAATAAGAAAATGGAGATTTACGAGTGATGGTGCGGAAATTCATTGGCAGTCATCCTCTCTCTGCCACTCGGAGCGCGACGTGGCCACATCAGAACACATGGAGCTGTTAAGGAGAAGACGAGACTTCTATTCCAGTCAATTTGATATATTAAACAATTATTGAATATGCCACCAAATAAAAGTCTCTGACAAACAGGCCTGCGTAAATCTTTCGTCCGCTCTGTTAAATTATATATGCCTTCATGAATAATTCAAGAAGTTATGCGAATAAATAAATAAATAAAGTGTCGAAACAATCAGAAATGAAAACAAATATGTTCTCGACACTGCTTTGGCTGATCTTATTGTTTTGATGATGAGAAGCTCTGAGGCCGTTCTGGAAATCGAAATGGCCGAGTTGATACAAATCCGCTTGGCCGTCAGTCACGGTTACATTTTTGGGTTATTTTCATGATCAAATTATGAGCCTCTCTGAAGGTTTGATGGATTGTGAGCTGCTTAGCTGATATAAAGTAATAATTTGATTGACAATTCAGAGACTGAAATCAGTATGTGGCACACACACACACGCACACACAGTAGTACTAAACTACTCAATACATCACAATTGTGTTAGCTGATGCTGCTTTTCAAATGTAAGGAAGTATAAATGTCACAAATGCAAATTATATTATATGTCTCTATTTATTTATTTTGTACAAAAATTTGCATCTGCAATGTTTCCACCAAAAATAGCTTCTAAAAGTAGCCTGCAACTAAACCAGGCTCACAACTGTGCAAGCATTGCAAAAGACTGAACCATTAAGTGTTAAACAAAGCGTTTAACACTGAGCGTAAAAAATGTGTTACAATTCACTGGATCTACATCACATATCACCGATCATATTCCAACATTGTCAGTCACTGATTCAAAGGCTATATTCCAAAAAGTACACTACCATGCTACTCTCACTATCGCTGTAGTATGTGGCATGTATACTGTGAAACCTATGAGAATTTGTCAAAATGAGCAGCATATAAAAGCACTTACTATGATGAATGGTGTATCCCACAATGCAAACTTGAAATAAAAATGCTAAATAATTGGGTTCAATTCTAAGAAAAAAATGCTACTTTCCATTTACCTCGGAAGAGGGATGTTGGAGCTGGAAATGACATCACACCCGAGTTGACCGTGTTCCAGTAAACAGGTCAGAGAACTAAGATGGACACTTCCAGGCAAACATTTGTTGTGCTTGCTCTTTCCGAATTCAAACACATAAAAAAGTGGAATTTTTTAGTATTAAGTCCACAAATAGAGGTTGGATAGTACTGTGTGGACCACTGAGTTAATTGAGACACAGACACGAAGAAGTGCTAATATATTTCTACTGATTCATTTTGGTTATAGCGCTGAGCTGTCAAATTGGATTCTGAATTCGGGGTTGTTGCGGTTCCCCAGTCACAACTTCGACCTGAGGTGGTGATCCAGGTAAAAGTAAAACATGGGAACTAGGAATTTCCCACCTCTGAGGACAAACTGAATGCACCATTAGTGGATACCACTCTCATAATTAAACATGGAATGTGATGAGGTCATGTGACAACAAAATAGCAGAATACTATTTGAAACATGTTATTGATATCTTTCTTCAATCTATATTGCCATGTTTCAAAAAGTAATATTTATAATTATGCGTAAATAAACATTTTATACACACACACGCACATTATTTGAAGCTTTGCTTTCTGTACAGCCTTAAATCAGCCACCACATTATAATCATGTGTTGTGTTAATAATACCCAAACCTCTGAGCCGCTGTTTTTGCTACTTGTATGTTTAAAGTTAAGTTGAGATCCTCATACATTCCTGTCTTGTCCTTCGAATCACTCTTCTCTTTGATGTATCACATTGCCTGAATCTTTTACCTCCCAATGTTGCCCTTTCATCATTTTTTTTTACTTTATCTATATATATATCTTTTCTCTCTCTCGCTACTTTTCAAAGTTCAATGGTTCTCCCGGGGGACTGTTTTCTAGCGAAAGACGGATTGCTGAAACATTTGTTACCCGACTAAAGTCTCTTTTCTTCTCCCATTGGTAATGTTCAATTGCACCATGATCAGGCGAGCACCCGGGGCCATCCAGCTGGGACCGTGAAACGCTGCAAGGATTGCAGTTCCCCTGCTCTCATCTGCTTTAAATCACTTCACCTATACCAGCACTCAAATCCACTATTAGTGCTGTAAACGAAAACAGTCTTGGTTCAGCCCTGAGACGATTATGGTTAAGGGCCTGGCGTTAAATTTTATTTCATCATCGGCACGGCTATTTCCAAAAGTCTCACATCAACATTTACTCGACACAGCTGAGTAATTGCTCTGGCTAGCGTTCACCTGCACACGTGCTTGGAGACTAAACTCTTTGCCAGGAGCTAAAAATGGTGCGATAAATTGAAACCCTTATGCTAAATGTGATGACTGAGTCTCTGTGGACTAGTGGAGTTTTAAAACAAATCTTTTAAGTAAACGAACCATTCTCTGACTTGTAAAGCATGTAACTGCTTTGATGGCCTTGTCATGCCTTCAAAGACTGTAGCATGAGCAAATGTCCCAACAGTACCAGCATTTATGTGGATGCATGAGCTTGCTGAGCAAAACAAACAAACTCATATGCAAACAAAATGAACAAATAAAGCTTGAACGATGCTATGTTGAGCAACTAAACTGACTGCAGTGAACAAAAAAATAGATAAGTCTCTTAAAGGGGTCATATAATGCCATTTTTGTACAAGTTAATATGAATCTTTAGGGTCTAAATGAAAGCTTTGTAATATACTTTTATTAAAAATTCTCATTAGTATTGTAAGAAAACACTGATTTTACCTGGTCAAAAACAGCTCTGTTTTCAGCACGCCCTTTCAGTGCATATGCCTTTAAATGATAATGAGCTTTGCTCACTCCGCCCCTCTGTTCTTTGGGGCGTTTTGATACAACGCACTTGGAGTGTTGCCTTGAAATTTGCAGGATGTAAACATTATTTTGCCGGTATTGTGTTACCATTCATCTTTATGCAGTTATAACTGGGTTTTTTTCACATTACTCCTTAATCAGTAACAGACAAGTAAACCAGGTGTAACTTAGTTTTACCATGTTAACTTTAACACCTGCGTACACAGTTTTTAATAACACATTAACCATAACGTGTTGTTCGTGGGATTATGAATTGAGAACGTCGTAACGTTACATAGAAAACATGCCGTGATATACCCTGAGTGTAAACATTAGCCACATTCATCGTGAAGCGTGCTAGCGATTTGCAAAGAGTAATATTTAAAGATTAATAAAACGTTACACTCACTTCTTCTGGAGGTGCAGCAGAAACATGAATAGTTGGTTCCAATTCTTTTTTCAGGAGCAGCTTCTTAGCAAAACCAGATTTACACTGAGCCTCGTTTATAAAGAAGTCTGGTAAGAAATGATTAGCGCAAACATAAAAGCATTACGTTGATCGTTGGAAATATTCCCTTCAAAAATAAAACTCAGCCACTGCGTTTTCAGCGGTTCGAATTTAGGAATATTAAAATGACTGCTGTGTTCCTTATTACACCCAAGAACAGAACACCACAATCGCAGACGCCATTCTGCTCCAGTGTATCAACAATGGCGGACTGCGATGACCGCTGCTCAGGGCGGGTCTGTGTTGAAACGCTGCTGTCAATTATCAATCGTGGGCGGGGCGTCCGATCTAGTGACGTCACAAGATCGACCGGCTCAATTTGAGGCAGGGGAAAACATATAAGGAGATTAAAATAAAAAAACACTGGATGGATTTTTATCATTATATGATGGTTGTGTACAGGCACTGCCAACACACATTTCAGTACAATCAACTTGTAAAAGTGCATGTACCATATGACTTATTCTCTAATAACTCTTTGTGAATGACTTGAGCGAGTCTGTTGGGTAACAACTCAATTGAAAAACTAAAAAAAACTGGTCGATACTTTCACACTAGTCTAACAATTTTAACCGAGAGAAAATGTCATTGAACAATCAGTAAGCGAAACTGAACAGAGTCTCTAAGAATAATCTAAATACTGATCATTTGTCTCTGTGGACTTTCTGTGGACTGATCACTACCTGCTGGTGTAATGACCAATAAAAATAACTTCCTGAATGAATATATAAATGAATTTGAATGATTCTTTTCAGCAAATTGATTCAAAAAGATTTAATTATGAATCAAAATCCCCACCATTAGTTTATGTGGACTCGCTTGTCGCTAGCTATAATGTGTAATGGCAAACAGAAAGTTCTTGATGAATGAATCTATAAACAAACTTAAGCGATTCTTTTCAGCAACAAGATGCAAAAGATTATATTCAGTAAGATGAATCAAAATCCCCACCATTAGTCTCTATGACATGCTGGTCGCTACTTACAAGTGTGATGACCAACAGAAAGGTCTTGCTGAATGAATATGAACAAATTGAACAATTATTTTCAGCAATCAGAATCAAAAGATTCAATTCAGTTATATGAATCATAATTCCAACCATTAGTCATTAGTGTAGACATGCTGGTCGCTACTTAGTGAAATGACAAACAGAAAGGTTTTGCTAAATTAATCCATTAACAAATTTGAATGATTCTTTTCAGCAAACATATTAAGCATATTCAGTCAGATGAATCATAATGCCCATGACTGTGGACCCCACTATACAGTGAGGAGAAAAGAAAGAGTGAGAAAGGCACATTGTTAATATGCAGAGGTGTGCTGAAAGGAATGGATGTGGTGAACACAGTCCAATGGTGTTTTACATATAGATTGAATTAGAGAGAAGTTCTGCCCTTCATTAATGTCCTTTATGCTAATACAGGCAACACATGTTCAGCTGAGAGTGTCTGAGTGAAAGAGCGAGCGTGTGCGCGCATGTGTCGCGGTCCAGACACACAGGCAGCGAGAGGCTTAACAAAAATACTGACTGCAATGGGAGAGAATGATAACAACTGTAGAGAGGGCACAAGAGCAAACAGGTGTGAACAAAAGACAGAAAAGGCAGCTGTGTGAGAGAGACAGAGACAGTAAAAGACAGAGGAAACCCCAGGGAATAAAAGAACAGAGTAGGACAATAGAAAGCACTTCTCAGAAGGATGGACAGCTCAGACCAAAGAGAAAAATGGAGAAAAAAAAGAGTGTTTGTGTCTTAAAGGCATAGTTCACCCAAAAATAAAAATTCTGTCATCCTCATGTCAACTTAAGCTTCAAAAATTCATCTTTTGTGTTCCACAGAAGAAAGGAAATCATACAGGTTTGGAGTGACCTGTTCTTTTAAGGTCACTGAATTCCATGTGCTGAAACACTTTTATTCAGTGAGATAACAGTCATTAGAGACAGAACCCAGAAGAGGTAAGAGAGAAGGGAGGGTGAGGGTGGAGGGGGGAGGAGAGAGAGCAAAAATTGTGCAATTCAATATATATATATAGACATACATTCGTTACATTACAATTTAAAGTTTCTAATGTATCGTATATGCTCACCATGGCTGCATTTATTTTATTAAAAATACAGTAAAAACATTAATATTGTGAAATATTATTACCTTTTAAAATCACTGTTTTCTATTTTTTATATATTTTAAAATGTAATTTATTCCTGTGATGGCAAAGCAGAATTTCTTATCACCACCAATGTTGAAAACACTTGTGCTGCTTAATCTGTTTGTGGAAACTTTTTTCAGGATTTAATTAATGAATAGGAAGTTTGAAAGAACAGCATTTATTTAAAATATTTTTTTATTTATATTTCATATTTTGTAAGAATGTAACCCTCTTTACTGTCACTGGATAAATTTAATGAATTCTTACTGAATAATGGTATTCATTTCATTTAAAAAATCATACTAACTGTGTCAAATTGCTCACCCTTCTTTATGCAAAGCTTTCTACTGAATAGATGGTAGATCCCAGGCATTGTAGAGCTTATAACCTGTTCTATTTCCAGCAGTCAGAAATGGCCAGTGCAGAATTAGCAATGGTATCCTGGTTCACAGGGTCCTGTCGGAGCATGGGTATAGGATTACAAGCAGGGGTCACACCACCCTAACCTCGGCCCCGGTCCACAGCTAATGCAAAGCACATCTCTTCATCTAATAATACCCATTGGTCTCTGTTCCCCCAAAACCTACAGTTCATAATATCCCTCCATTACTGTCATTTTTATGTCTGTGCCATGCCTATGCATTCTGGATATCAGACCTAACCTGTCTCTTCCTCTGCTTTCTCCACAAGTGGCGTCTCATCTCTGGCCACGCATGTAATGAATATTGTCAAGGAGCTGCAGTCAGGGATGATACATAGAAAATAAGCAGATGTTGGCATTTGTTACCACACTACACATATCCCCTACTCACATCCAATTATGTAAACATAAAGACTGAATCTGTGAAACCATAATCTCTTATAAGTTTTCATGGCCACACACGCACGGCTCATATGCAACATACATTTATGAAACAAAAAGTTCTAGTCCTAGATGCTCATTGGTCATTATACAGCATTCCTGTTATGCAAAAGCAATGACAAAACACCTTGTGTCACTTCGTAATACCTAGGTAGGAATTAAACTCACATATCCCATATTAATGGGATAGTAAAAATTGTGTCATAATTTACTCACCCTCAAGTTGTTCCAAAAGTGCATGAGTTTCTTTGTTCTGTTGAACACAACAGAAAATATTTTGAAGAATGTTGGTAACCAGACAGTTGATGGGCCCCATTGACTTTCATAGTTTTTTTTTTTTTTCCTACTATGGAAGTCAATGGCTGCTGTCAACTGTCTGGTTACCAACATTCTTCAAAATATCTTCTTTTTTGTTCAACAGAAGAAAGACATGAGGATGAGTGAATTATGACATCATTTTCATTTTTGGCTAAACTATCCCTTTAAGAACTATATAAAATAAGGAAAATTAATGTAACTATTTAAATATCAACATGACCAACATGGTCAAGATATATGATTTACATTATCCTTAAAGAGTGAAAAAATATAAAATATCAAACTAAGTATATCAAAGTATTTCATTATAATATAAAATAATATAGTATTCACAATATACTGTGGTCTCTCATTTAATGCTTTATTTTTTTGCAGAATGACTGTCTTAAAATCAGTCAAAAATAAAGTAAATAATAGATAATACAATAGTAAAATAATAAACTAATAAACTAATGACTAATTACACACAACTGATTCTTCTCCTAGAAGTTAGTATTCATTATAATCAAAACAACAACATTATTTTCTGCTTCTCCATTATCACTAATTTATTTCTTGAAGTATTTATTTATGTGTATTTAAATAGGCCAGCTATTTGCAAACCAACAGCACAAAAAAGCAAACAGAACTGTGATTTTTAGTGCTGAACAGATTGTAGAAACACGTTTTTTACACGTCAAAACGGCAGGGCCAAACCAGCCGTGCCTGACTGCTGTGTGTGGCGGCACCCTGGCAGGACTAATGTTACAGCTGATGATTTATGCTGATAATTGACTGAACTGAGTCAGTGGTGGTTACAACATTTGACTATAATTGTGCACTGATATCTGTAATTAACGTCATTCTAATTCAGAAATCATGTGTCCTGAACATGTTTACTTTTAAAGTTTAATATAATGTTCACACATCAATTTGTTATTTTAAAGTAAATTAAACTATTAATAAAACATTAATATCAAACCATACTACTTATACTGTAGGCCTATATAAGTCACAGTCTGTGTTTTTTTCCCCTCCACGTCGCTACTATTGTATGATTATGAGCCTACTGGGGTCGAGTCTGTAATTGATTGGAGCACGGCCAGGGCGATGCTGAGCTTTCCTTCAAAGTCACAAAGTGACCTCTGCTAAGTTAGCCACTTCTGAAATATCAATTAACAGCAGCTCTTTGAAAATGCTTTAAGGATGTGACCTTGTCTACCTGGAAACAGCAAAACGGAGAGTCTCTTGCTCATAGGCGGAGGGTGAACCAACTCCAGGGTAAGGCTAATATGTGCGCTTCCCCTTGATGCATTTAAATAGGTGTCCTACCACCTATAACCATGTAGTTTTAACCAACGTGTCGCCTAGCAACAACTTAAACGTCCCTGTTACCCATAAAATGATAACATTAACTTGGATCTTGTTTGTTTTTTCTTTTATTCCTCTTGTGCAGAACTCACAATGTACACATTAAGGTTTGTTGCAATTTAGTTGTAGTAAGGAATATTTATGTGCACATTTGTATGCGGTCAAACTGTAAACACAAAAACAATTTACAATTAGTATCCAGTAATGTTTACATCATCTAATACATTACTCCAAACATTATAATATCAGCTTTAGATAATATGCATATGCTTATAAATCAAAGATATCCCATACAAGCAACATATTATTATATTAGCATGAAACATTGTGTAATACAACTGTCAAAACAGATTTCTGAACCATTAGCTGTATTATCAAACTTTGTTTAACAAACAAATGCTACACATATTGCATATATATTTAAATAGGCAATTTAAACTGTAAATGTCTAACCAATCATAATAAACTAATAGCATTAGGCGTTTAGGCGCTAATCGCAAATAGCGATCTACATAGTGCTTTTATTAATATACTTATAACAACAACATGCTACTTACCACGCTGGGAATGTATAGTTTAGACTAAGGTTTTATCTGTAATTGTTATAGAACATTAGAAAGTCTGCATATAAGCATCAACATTGCTTTCTCACTCAATTCGGTTCAGTTCAGTTTTTTTTTTTCTGCGCCTTCCCAGGCGATCACATGAGCCCACCGAATCAACGTCCTTAAAGGGGCAGCACCCTACAGTCCCAGTATAAACGCTCTTAACTCATTTGTTATTACCGGTAACTCACTGGGGCCGGCGCGTTTTGCTAGATTTTTTTTCAAAATACTCTGTCATTTTTGATCACACAGAAATGTCTACTTTTTTATGTGTCCACTTACAATCGAAATAAAACATTGTGCTTTTGTAAAATAAAGAAATCAAACAGGGTGTGTTTTCTGCCTCTCTGTCTCCGTAAACTTTTTTTCTGGAGCACGTCTCTAAACTTAAAGGGGTCATGAACTGGCTTTTTAAATTTTTGTATATTGTTGTCTGAGGTCAACTTATGACGTTCGCTTAGTTTTTACATTCAAAATCATCAAAATGAATAACTAATAGGCTATTTTCTACCCTAGTTTTGAGCCTAGCTCAAAAACGCTCAGTTTTTGTGGGCGTCTCGCATTGAAGACTTGGAAGTAAACGCCAGAGACTATTTATATAGAGACATGCCACTTACTCAATTCTCAATACAACTATATAGGGAAAACCCGTAACGCCAAAGATGGCGGTTGTATGCACATGTCCCGCCCCTCCCGCTGGAAAGCCAATCGTCTGCTTTTAATAGTCAAGCCGGGAAACATTTAAGCCTATCGTCTGGTTCCACTGACGCATGCGCACAGTTGAGGTTTGCGACAGTGGAAAATATGTTACTTTTTGAAAAGGTGGCAGATTTGATATGCAGTGTATGTGTTTGTTGTGTAAATATCAGACATCCCAAGTGTCTACCGCATATTGATAGCGGCTCCCTGATGCCCGCAAATTAGTTCAAATCTCCCAGAATCTAGAGCGAGCGAGAGCTCACACATACTGTGTTTCAAACCGTGCCGCGCGCGCACGTCAGAGAGGGAGAGAACCCTTGCGCATGTGTAGTGAAGTATAACCTGTGGGGGAAAAGGCGTTTTAAACCTTATTTTGGGGCAAAGTCATCAAACTTTTTCAGCGATTTTTATCATATTTTACTGCTGTTTCTATACATGCAGTTTTTATGTCCCGGTGACCAGGGAAGGTGCAGTTCTCTGACTCTCTGCCCATTCATTTAGATAGGAACCTGGTCTTGTTAGTCCGAAATAGCTGCCCGGAGGCGTTGCCAAGATGGCGGCCGAGTGGCATGACTTGCCTAAAAGGACTTTGGTAAACGCCCACTGCTGTGAGTGGATAACAGTTTTGCATATTATAATGAGTTTCAACTCACTCGTCAGTGCACGTGGGGGAAATGCGTGTAATGCCCGAATCGGTGGGCGGGGCTAAACCATTCGCGTTGAAGTAGGCGTTGATCTTCTGCGGGGGTGGTGTTTTATCCTCTTTGTCGTCATAGTTCCCCACTTTGAAAAACGAGTCGTTTGCTGAGCCTGCTGTCAATAAAAGCTTTTATTGGACTAACAAGGGCATTCTTATAATATGATGACCTCTTAGATGTCAAAAGCTCAAGGAAAATTGTATTTCTCAGTTCATCACCCCTTTAAACAAAACTCAGCGAATAAAATCCTGCGTTTAGATCTGGCATTTGTGTTGATGATGTCCTCGTTGTTTAGTTTTGTGGTTATATCACTCTCAATATGCAGCAGACTAAAGGATGAAAGTCTCTCCTGGCCCATTGTTGAACACATCCAATTCTTGTCGCATAGCTGAAAAAGATCTCTCGCATGTTGAGGTCCCCACCGGTAATATTAGAGCCAACTTGAAACGTTATTCGAAGTTTGGATAAAATGGGTAAGGGCTGTTGTTTAGATCGTTGCAGTCGATCTAAGTCTTTTTTCTTGAAGAATGTTCTTATGTCCATTATGTCAACTAAATTGGTTGCCAGCTCAAAATTAGCCTAATAGCCTAATCACTTTTTTTTCTCTAAAGCACTTAAACCCGCGTTTTTAGGTGAGTGCTGGATATGGGTGTCATAAACTATTTTTAATTAAATAATTTGTATTTAAAGTGATCACAATTTAATAAAAAACATTGTAATTGATGAATTATTTTGATTTCATTTATTTTAAAAAATGTTATCGAAAAAAAAAATCCTGCATATAAATGAATTATCTCTGCGCGTGCGCACGGCATGCAATTTACGTTTTCCACAGACCACAGCTGAGCCAGCCCAGCCGTGCTTATCATTTGATTTTGGAGTGGAGGAAACTGATCCTAGACCAGCAATTATGGGCAGCTTTTCTTTATAAAAGCAACTAGTAGTAGCAGGCAGGCTGCTTTTGAGGTAGAAAATTTCACTCTAATTGTATATCGATAGTCTCAAGTTCGTGGCCAGGGGAAGGCTAAGCCTTACCCAGCCTTACACACGCTCCGCCTATGCTCTCGCTGGCTTAAAGGCACAGTTCAACCTAAAGTTAAAATCATTTACTCACCCATGTCAATCCAAACTGTGTGAAATCCAATTCGATTCCAATCCATGAAATGTTCTGATGACATATTTTTTCCTTGCAATCACAAAAACACTTTCAAGCTTCAAAAAGAACCACAAATGTGTCATAAAAGTAGTATGCGCTGTGTCTTCTGAAACCAAATGGAAGCTTTGTGTAAGAAGAAATTAAAGTCAACTCTTATTTTAAGACACAAGGGAAAGTAAAAAAAAAAAACAAACATAAAATCCACTGGTAACAGACATATGTCACCTATTTCATCACCATGGCAAACAAATACAGTGTCTGTCATCGTCCGTCCTACCAGTTTGTAACATATTACATTATGATTAGGCACGGCCTGTGTTCAGCTAGTTCGCTTTTCATTTTCCCAGTGCAATAATGCTTTCAGAGTCGATGCACACAGTTTTATTTTAAAATGGATTCGAAAAATGTCTCAAATATGTCACAGTCTCTTCTGAGCAGATGATGGTCTCTTTGAAGTGCTTAACGAAGCCTCGAACGCCTCATGAAAGCTTTTAGAAGTAGCAACAACAGTGTCTGATTGATGTTTTATTTGTCCTATATTTCTAGCACAGAGGAACACATCTAGAGAGAGAGAGTGAGAGAGAGAGAGAGAGAGAGAGAGAGAGAGATTCACCAAATTAAACATTATCTTGGCAGTCTTATTGTAGTCGAATGAAACCTTTTAATTAAACCAGTTTCATTAGACAACCTTCACAATGATGAATCTACATAGTTTGCTCATGTTCAAAAATTCATATTGAATCATTAATAGATTTCTCGTCTTGGCTTCAGTGCTACACTTGAAAATGGTGTTTAACCTGAGAGAAATATTAAATGAGATTGTGATTATGAAACCAATTGCCAGCAGTACGGCTGAAACAAACCAAACTAATTAGCATATTAGTCAATAAGGCTTTTAAATACAATAACTTACTAATGGAAACTAATTTTATGTAAATTAATATAATATATTAGTTTAATTAATAGCAATTGACTGATTCTGTATCGTATTTTGAAGAAGCTGTAAACATGCATCCTTTATGGTTTTGAATATGTGCGTGCATTTTCACATAAAATATTTATAGTCAACACGAAATCAAAATTGACTCTATTTGGTTTCCTAATGGATTCATTGATGCTTTTTCCCTAACTCTAAAAAATGACTTTTTTTGATTCAATAAATTCCCATTTGACAAAATCAAGTCTCGGCAAGCCATTTTTAATGTTAAATATCTTATTTCACTCTGAAATACGCAAAGCTGTGACTTTACCAATACCTTTAGTAGGGAGTAAAATATATTGTATTTGTCCTCACCAACTACATTACAAATATCAACATTTATTTTAAACTGCTCAGAAAAACTGCTCCAGACATTCACACACAGATATTCCCCACCTGTGTCCATCTCATACTGCATGTTTAAGTCTCAAGTAACTGGGGCCTTGGAGGAATCAATCCCATTTGAAAGAAGAAAAATAATGAAAACACATAAGAGGAGAGGAAACATCTGTGTCAAAGTGCGAGGCCCGGAACATGCTGGGCCAAAGCGGCCCTTCAGATTTCCATCTGGTTTCAGTCACAGAAAAAAAAACGGGAGGGAGAAGCAGAAGCAGAGCCCGGTTACACGTACACTCCGGGGAGAAGCATCCCTTCAAGGGTATCAGGTGACAGAACAGTAGGCTGAAAAATGAAGTTACTCCTGGCCTCCCATTGGGAGGGCTTGAAAGTAAGTCGGGCATTGGGACGGACAGGCAAAGAGGTCACGCCGTATGTTTTCACTTTAGAGAGAGCGACTGGTCAGATGCCAGCAGAAGACACGGAGGATGCTTCAGCCAGTTGGACGGGATATTTTGCGAGAACGTGTTCCCAGAGAGAGCGAGGTGATGATTGGCGTTTTGTGAAGGTCTGAGAACTTGTGCAGCCACAGCTGTCGTTAGAGACTCGGCTGTTGACAGAAGAAGTTCAGCCTAGAGGAGCCATAGAAAACTCTGTATTATGGTATCATTTTATTCCATTATTAATCTCAATTCAGGCCCCTTGACACAAATGCATTGCTTTTGCCAGGAACTGGGATTATTACAACAAATAAAACTAAAGCAACAATGCATATTTTGATTATTTATGTGTATTGTGATCCTCACAGATTCAGAGAGCCCTGACCTGCGCCCTCAACATTCTTTTCACATGTTGTGTAGCATCCCATATCAGCATTGTACTATGTATCTGTAGAAGCCTTGAATAGACAGTGACCTTTGGAGAAAAAATAACATTCAGGGTCCAAATTGGCAGAATATTTATACTGGAAGTGGAAAGATGTTTTTTTGAGTTTACTCATGTTTTTAAGACAACAGGTGAACTTTTGTTTCTCAGTTTAACCAACTGAAAATGTTTTACAGAGCAGAAACAATCTAACTATATCTATATGTCTCTGTTCCTGTTCTCTCTCTCTCTTTGTGCATTAATGGTGGGGATTTCTCTACAAGTCACATAGTTGTGCTAGCAGGTAACAAAACAATTCAGAAACAAAACAATTGAAAACAGCTATTCGATTAGAGAAATCGCATGAAGTGACCAGGTGTGAACAGGCCCTATGAGTAAGTCACTGAATCATTAACTTAACATCCGATTCGTTCAACAACACGGATCCATTTAGGAAAGAATCTCCACTGCTGTGCGTTGCTCAAGACATGCAGCAGATTCTGCTTTGGCTTTGTTTAAAACTATGTTTGACAGTAAATGTTTGTGTCTAAAATGTATGTTACCAGATATCAGCTTCCCTTTTTACTTAACTATTTAACTAAATCAATAGCATTCTCATGGCTGACCTAATGCCATTGTATCCATTTCCACAGAATGAAGTTCATTTAGGTTAGTTTCCGAAGTCAGTGAATTTATAATGCCATTTGTAAAGTGCTCAATCTATAAATTGAGAATATGTCTGCAAAGATGGGAAACAGAGCCAGTCCCAGTCAGCTCTGGTAGCCCGTCTTCTATTTCCAACCCAGTTTTCTGATGCAAACCTGCCATTCTCTTTACCCAAACAGACAACCTTGCCGTTTACTTGTCATTTACTGGCCAGGGAGGCACAGAGAAACTTTGCTCTTAAGTAAAGCTATAGGATAAAAGTTGATGTTCACCCCTTTCTACCCATCTGTAATGTGATGTGGGTCTGATTGGATTCAGAGAGCTGCATCAGTGGAACCCTGCCGAGACCAAAACCGATGGGGCATTAGAAAAGTGGGTATTTCCTTGTTTGGAGCTTGGATTGGCACTTGGGTTAATGCTTGCTGGAATTCAGCATGCATCTCATGTTGATAAGTGGGCGTTGGTGATTAATAACTGTCACATTCGCTCTAGAATGTTCTCATATACATTTGATCCTGTTTTGCACTTTAATCTGTCCCCCGAACACTCGTCCCTCATTCTCTTTTGCGCGCTCTAGATTTCTTACACAGTCTGTGCTCAGATGTCTGGTGGCAGACATCCCCTCCTCCCCTCATGTTTCTGACTTTGTATCTACAACAGTCTTGCTTTTCTACATCTATTTTTTTTTTCACACCTCATACTCCCCACCCGGGAACAGCACTGGGAAGCTACTTTGAAAACTGTAGCTTGCTAAGAAAATGAAAAGTAGATAAATAACAGTCAATCTACATTTAAGAAATGTGGTTAGATACACTTCATGCCACTTAAAAACAGTGTATATATATATAATCATGAGAGCCTGAGAAATAATTTCCTTGTCTTGTCAACACAACCCAGCAAATATGATTGTCACTTCTTATCACAATCTGATGGAAAAGAATGGCTTCTTTCATTATACACTATATAAGCTACTTTGGTCAAAATACTTACATTTACGTTAGTCATCAATGTCATATGTTACTAATCAATGTGACAGCAGCAGTGCTCATGAATTTACTGATTCATTTTGGCTGACAGATGTCAGTTCAAAACAGTCAGAGATCATAGCTCACAATATGCCCCTAAAAACAGTTTAAAGGCCCCCTGAAATCAAAGTTTTTTAGCTTTTAGTATGAATATGTTATGCTTAAGGTTACGAATAAGCTGGTGTGTTCCAGACCAATGACAAAATTTGCATTTAGGAACAGTCCCTCACTTAAATGGATCAAAGATTTGTATGACGTCACAGCGGACTTCAGCTTCTCATCACATCTTCTGTCCAATCAAATGCTCTCTAGAATGTAAAGTGTCCCGCCCCCTTATGCTATAAATACCACATGGCCAAAGCGAGTCACGTCACAAAGCAATATGTGTTTTTCCAGGGTCGATATTGTCCTCACCACTTTTTGAAGCAACCCGCGTTAAGGATGTACCTAATACAAATAAATAAAACATTCTCCAGCAGGGCATTCATTTAATCCGTTTGTAAAATAAGAGGCGTTCTAGCACTGAAATGTGTTGTTTAATAAATCAAGCTGCTGAGCCCGTTGTCGCTGCTATCAGTGGCATGAATACAGTGTTCTCTTGTGGCTCGCGCACAGTCTTTAATCCGCTTTAATCTATCGCTCAACGCCGTAGCGTAGCCTCTCTATTCGTTCGGTAAAATCACAAAACAAAATGCACACAAATGTGTCCCTGCTTGATATACAACCACTGATCAACCTATCTGGTTTTGATGAGGGGAAAAAAAGCTATATAAGTGCGGATTAGACCCCAGAACCTCTGACACTTGGCAAAATATCAGCCACTTGACCATGAAAGCACAGAATCTACATACGCGGATCTATGCATTTATTCAAGTGAAAATTCTCGGCACTAACAATATATATTAGCAGATCCCAAAGTACTATTGAAATTGATTTCTGGACATCGTAATGTTATTTTTTCCGAAAATTGTTATTGTACACATATTTTGCATATATCTTAGCATTGTATAGCAACCACCTACCCCCCACACACCTGTCCCACCCACTTTTTATAACAATATTAATCCACTGTTTGGAGATGTGTGTTCAGTTACTCAAGTATTATTCTGTTTTCCAACTGTACGTTGGTTAATAATGAAATGGCTAGTATTTATTCACACCTCTACTATTGAATCCAACGTATCATCAGCGCTCGGATTCGCTTCCATGATGCTGTCAAGTACGACTTGAAGTCTGTGATGTAAACTAAACGGTATTGGCTATTTGAAAAGGCATTAAATATGTCCCGCCTTATCTTCCTGTTTCAGTGGAAATTACGTCAACGTATCATACAAAGCTGTGTGTTCCAAAGCACTTCAGTGGGCCTTTAAGGTTAAGCTACTTAAAGTCAGGAAATGTAACACAATTAACATTTGTACACGGAAGTATTTCAGAGCAAAATGGGATATTCAATGAGAATTGAGACTTGTGTTTTTCATCTGAAATTGATTGCATGAAAAATGTACTTTACAGACCAGGATAAAAGGGAATTGTGACTGACACTGTCAAATACGTTTTGATTATATATCATTTATATGTACAGCTAAATCAAAGACACACACAAGGCTAGGAATGTGCATTAAAAGATTAAAAGGGGTACATTTTCACACCGACTTTAAAGTGACACTACGAAGAAAGTAGCCCAAAGCTATGGCATCTTTTAATCACATGAGGCATTATGTATCCTTACACATGTATCCGCACCCAGTCCCTCCACAGACTCTCCGTCTGCCCTTGGTTTGTGGTCAAGTAGCTTGACTATATATGGAGAAAAAATTTTGCAAGCTTGAGCTCATGTACCCTTGCAAATGTCTCACCGACTGAAGCCTCAAAACCAAGTGAGGCCTAAAACAGCTTGTAAAACCCACTTCCTTACAGAAAAAAATGTGGTTTAGAATCCAAACAATGAGGAAAATTCGAGTTTGGCCATATAAATTACAGGAAGAAAAGGCTTGCTTCTCTTTTGACTATAACCAGTAACCAGTGATCAATTTCTTTTTTCAGGGACAGTTTATGAATACTGCACATCTGGCAGATTGAATAGAATGTGCTGAAAAAACTAATTTAATCAAAAAGTTTAAAAAGGATGTACGGTTTCTCATTTGTTAAGATCGCATTTGCTGCTTTACAATGTTCTTCTACATTAAAATTCCCTGTCATGATGAATGGGCTCACTTAGGTCTGCACCTGGCTGAGTTCTGTCCCCTATCAGTGTGTGTTTGTGTGAATTTCCACCTCTTTATTTTCAGACCTGGGGCTGTGATGAGCCTGGGTGGGTTTAGCATGAGCTTTAGTGTCATGGTGCAGTACCACATCTGAAAGATTGGGCACAGGAGGAGGGACAGAACCAATCTCCTCCATATGGTTGGATTTAAGAGCTAGTCGGGTGGTTGTAAGCCTTTCTTCACCCTCTGAATTAACCTCGGCTGTGTTTTGTGAAGAGTTGTTCGGGGCAGCCACCTATGAAAAATCCACTTTGTGGTTCGCTGCTGTAAATGGGACTTTGGGTTATGCGAGCGGCCATGGACATCAATAGTGCCACGGTTAAACCAGCTTGACCAGAATCGAAATACATCGGCAACATCCCAGATTTAGCTTCCATGCGAGCTTCTTTTTTCATTGGTAAAGTCCACCTGGAATTGTTCATGCAAGACACAAACTAGCACTCTAATGACACACAGATTGTGATTATCCCCATAAAGTCTTTATAACAACAACTGTTCTAAGTCGTGGGCAGCTTGTAGCAATTACTAGCCCATCTACACTGTTGATTCAACCCAAATGAGGGACTCTAGGCCGTTTCGACTACTGTTTGTGCTGGATGCTCACAATGTGAACTGCATTAGGCTGTCATAATGCCTCCAACAGCTGGACCCCGAGAACAGGCTTTTATCTGTCTCCAATCTGAGTAATGGACTATCACGCTTTATCCCAGAATAGCACAGGTCTCTCAACAGATTGGCAAATCAGACTCATCTATTACATTCTCTCTCTGCCCATCCTGAGCCTTGGAAGTGGGTACAAGAGTCATCTGGGTAAAGGATTATTGCCTCGAAACAATCCGCCAGACTTTCCCACGGAGTGAGAATTTCAACAGGGCCTCAGGCATCATGCTATGCCTCATGCATCAGTATACTGACCTCACAGCAATGTATTTTGCCAACGCAATGCAATGTGGTGGTTAGTGATATATCAGCCAGAATGACATAAACTCTGAAAGTGAATAATAAAGATTTTTGTTCAATTTTATTTAAAAGTTCTGAAACAAAACTGTATGAGAACCACTGCTTAAGAAATTTACATTGCCTGGTGAAAATGAAAAAACACTATTGGTGGTCGACTAGATCCAACAAGACGTACGGAGAAAAGAGTGTCAGACAACTCATCCCCCTCAAGGCTGCTCAAAAAATTAATAGGATATTTCAAAGGAGTGAAAAGGCCACAGTGAAAACAGCTCGGCATGAATCAATCCATGATGTGCTCTATTTAGCGCTTTCAAAAACCACAGGCTATTGAGTTTTACATATTCTACAGGTCTTGAATGTATTTTTCGACCAGTGCATGCCCCCCGTACAGAGTGGGTTAGGAAGGAAAGAAGCATACCTCTTTTCACACTCTTTTTTTTTTTTTTTGCTGTTCAATAAAAATCATCTTGATGAGCTGCAGGGATCAATAGGGACACTCCACCTCCTGAATGAGTGTGTTAAACCCTCACAAATACCACGACAATTGTCCTCTTAACCACTAACCACAAACTTCTGCAATCACTCGTAGCTTTGAGTTCAGCTCAGTCCCTCACAACTTGATTGCCACCTAATACACAGTGTTGTGTGTTCAAGTGTCGTTGATGCCAGGAGAGAATTTAAGGAATCTCAAGACCTGTCAAGTATGTCTTTGAGAGTGAGAGTTTTAAACTAACTGAGTCTCATGGTATCAGTTTTCACTGATTTAGGCGAGTAATAAACACTTGAGAGTTGAGATTAAAAGAAAGCTTTCACAATGTGAAAATTATCACTTATAAAATCACGTGAGTGGAGCTATAATCACACAGGTTTCTTTATACTTACACATCTGAAGAGAAGACATTTCCTTGCTTTAAGTGTGTGATGAAAATTGGTCCATTATAGTTTACAATAAATTAAAAAAAAGACATCCCCGTTATACAGTAAGTAGAGAATCTTAGCCTAGACTGTATTGCCGCTGACACCCACATATACATTAAACAATGAGATTTTGAGGAAATAAGCTTACAATATCTGCTTTGAAAAATGAATTAGGTTGCATGGAAATTATTGGTGATGATAGCCTACTTAATGAGAAACATTGCAGTGTAATCCAAGAGTCTCTCTCACACATATATACACTGTATTCACACACACATGCAGAGACTCAGAGACTGGATTTCATTGCAATTTTTCTCATTAAGCAAGCTCTCATCACCAATAATTACCAATCTCAATACTTATAACATTTTATTTGAAACATAATGCATATGTTAAAATATATTTAATTATGCTTTTTGGGATGAAACATTACCTGAACTACCTTTTCACGGACTACCTTTTAGAAGAAGTACACCTTTAAACTTTACTGTCTTTCTCTTTCTGGCAAAACCGAGCTGAAATATTGATGACTCATCCTACACTACACATATTATAAAAACTCTCTACAATGAGAATGTCCTGCTCTCCAAATACCATCAAGAACTGACTAGCAAACTAAAGACTGTGAGATAACTAATGCCTATTGGCTGCTTAAAAAAAGCCCTTCAGTAAGCCCCGCCCAATAGTTACCCTACTTCAAATGGAAATACATCAACTCAGGAGATCTGCTAAAACAGTATTGAATGATTTCCCCACACACACTGCTTTACTCCTAATCCCGCTCTGCTGAATTTAGGCACTTTTTTCTCATTGAATAGGATTACGTCCAATCTCTGACAATATCATCTGTTTGGGATTTTAATTAAACTGTGCTCAGGCTAATGGCTCTACACTCTAGTTAGAGTCCTTTCACCTGTTCGCGTCCTGTTGGTGAACACCAGGCAAATTGACGTTGACAAAGTCAGGTTTATCTACTAGGGAGAGACCCTAAATAGGTCTGCTAGAGCTTATTGATTCCTAGTACCATCAAAACCTCCATCACTACCAGCATCAGCATACTTGCCGGCTTCCTCCTAATATATGCGTACCTAGAGATGCCAAATGCTAATATTTAGTTGACGACTGAGATTATAAATTACCATTAAAAAGCAGGAGGCAGTTGGTGCCAGTCCCCTCAAAGTCAAATTACATCTTGTGTTTGCTTTGTCCTTACTTTAGGGGAAAACCATGGATGGTTGAGTCGAGTTCTGTGACCACGGAGGACTTTGAGAAGCTGGCATCTGGTGCCAAAGCTTTGCTATTCATTAATTTTAATGAACACTATTGACTTGTTAAATTCCTATGTGAATCTGATTTTACGAGTCCTGTCATCCTTTAGGCAGTTAAGACGCTCTCTACACCTCTCTGCAGAGACATACTACAAAAATATGATCTACAGTATATCCTAGGATTATTAACTAGAGAGGGAGAAAGTAGAAGAAATAGTGGAGGAATGTCTGAGGTGGGGAAGATAAACTCTATTTTATGTCTATTTTGATATTTTATGTGTGAAAGAGGCAGAAGAGAGATAGAGTGAACAAAGAGAGAATGACTATAGTACTTTAGAAACCACAGGTGAATAAGGTAAAAAAAAAAAAAAAAAAAAAAAATATATATATATATCACCATACTTCCAATCAATTTCTTTAAAAATCTTATGTTTAAATATTTGAATGAATTAATGATAAATATGATAAAGTATTATCTACTTAAATTTCCAGGTTAAAAAATTATTTACTTTTTTTGACATATTAGAGTCAAGTGTATTTAGAGATCTTTTTATAACTCCATAAATTAGCCAGACATTTTTTTTTAACAAAAAACACATTTTTTGGGGAATAAAATCAGGCAAATTGAATATGAACAAACCCCAACGTAAAAACATTCAGAATATAGATAGGTATAAAACTGTAAGGTTTAGTGTATTTGAGTGCTACTAAAGTGGAGAATTCTCACTCAAAAAAAAAAAAAAAAAATTTAAAGATATGTAGTGCAATT
The DNA here is from genome assembly GCA_030578275.1 of Meda fulgida. Taxonomy (NCBI): domain Eukaryota; kingdom Metazoa; phylum Chordata; class Actinopteri; order Cypriniformes; family Leuciscidae; genus Meda; species Meda fulgida. The sequence goes on along the minus strand of CM060627.1, from coordinate 6,293,912 downwards.
TAAATCTACAGACGCAAATAGGTAAAGTGCTATAGAAGTGTATTTTGAATGTTTTCTTTCCTCTAGTCTGAAAAACACTTTATGAAAAGCCAAAAAGCCCCAAATCTCAAAATCGACAGATGCATGAAAAAACGGTTTTTGATAGTAATGTCTCGCCTTAAAGAAATTTTTGGGTTCAATATAAATGAAAGTTTACAGTTTTTAAAGTCTTATGACGTTTACCACAGAAACAAATTATATATATTGTATTAATTATTATTATATAATATTATATAATTTATTATATAATATATATTTTTATTTAAATTGTGGTTAGAGTAAAGCTGTTTCAATGGTTTAGAGTAAAGTAAATGGGGTCATGGACAGTGTTTCAAAGCACCCTAGGTTAATATATGAATATAGGGCCAGATTTACTTAACAGGGCAAATTAGCGTGAGATGAAAACTCCTACAAATGCATATGCAATAAGGTCAGCCGCAAAAATAACCCTGTACTCCCCCTTTCAGCGCTATTTTCTCACTGCGTGTCTTTCATAAATCCTGAGAGTAGGTTTTTTTAACGCCAAAAAAGTTAGTAAATCTTGCCCACAGTCGATACATCCGAAAATAGTGTGTATTTTAATGTTCATTGCATTGCTCTGTTTACTTACACTGTACAATTTGGAAGTTTACACCCCAGATTACAAAAAAAGAGGAAAACATGTAATAGTGATATACATTTTATAACAAAAAAATCAAGTCATATTGTACATAAAATTTGATAAAATAAGGTTGCAATCAAGAGAAACAGTCGTCTGTGGTAAAGGACACAGTTGTATTTTCCTGTAAAGTCCTTTAGATCTAATTAAAAGTTGTGTGTTTGTTTGTGCTGGCGGAAGAACTCTTTTTTTACCCCTCATCCACAAACAAATAAGTGCTCCAATTTAAGGCACTACTCTTTGGTTTGGGAGAACTTCTCCACCCAGGAAAGCTCCTTCAGTCTCCAAGGAGATATTTTTCTCTCTTGTATTCACTATTTTCCTCCCTCTGTAGGTCTCTAATCTGCACTGAGAAACAACACTTAAGCTTGTGTTTTGATGTTGAATTTAATTGGAAGGGAAAACATGGCCATGTAGAGTCTAAATCAGTGCTGTGTTTGACCTCATTGAGACCATCTGTTGAATTTGTATAAAGCACAGCGATATGCCAGCGTACATTGTGTCAATCAAACCCAGGCGATGTGTCTCAGGTTCCCAAAGGATCTCAGTGCTTTGTCTCATTACAGTCCTTCCTGTGCTGCCCGCGTTCAGACACGGATTTTATTTTTTCATGTAATGACGGAAAGGTTGGTTGTAGCCGCTCATTATTAATGACAATCCTGAAGTGCCGGCTTCATAAATATGGAACCCGGGCCTGTTTACCCGATCAGGAGCACCCAGGAAGACATCTATCAAAAAGGAAAGAGTGCCAAAGGCTGGAAACTTTCCATACCCCTAGGGGGAAGTAAAGGGCATGTAGGCTGGCCATTAGTCAGGAGGGACAGCAAATACTGTGATTCTGAAGCTTAAAGGAATAGTTCACTCACACACACACACATACACTTTAAAAAAAAAGATTTACTTGCCCTTACATGGTTCCAAACATGTGAGGCTGAGTACACAAAAGGTGAAGTTTGGAAGAATATTCTGGTCAACAAAGTGATGAAGTGAAATCAAATTGAAGAATGACAGGACTGTCAATGGATGGATGGATGAGGAATGATTAAAAAATCAATCAATCAATCAATCAATCAATCAATCAATCAATCAATCAATCAATCAATCAATCAATCAATCAATCAATCAATCTCTCTCCTTTCCTAAGAGGAAAGAAAGAGGTCTCCAGGACTGAGGGAATGCTCAATCAGCATGCTCCATGAATCCTTCCGGATTGAGGTGAGAATGGCGGAAATAAATGAGTCGAGTGTGAGAGTGGATGAAGGGCCCTTTGGAGAGGACTGGTAGAGCTTCTCATGCCAACGGTGATTAAGCAGCATCTACCCAGGCTCTGCATTATTATGCTATTATTTCCACTCCAAAGTGGACCAATTAGAGCACCAGCAATGCTATTCAACCTGTTTATTAAACCACAAGGCATTCAGCCATTTTATAATGCACTCACTCTTTAGAAAACAGAAGTATTGATTGTATGTTACAGAACGAGACTTCTGGTATCAAACTGACCTTTAGTAATTATAATTTTATCAAAATCGCTAAATAATGTAACATCATTTCACAATCTACAATTACTTGTCCCATACACACCTACGCCCAAGGACAAGGAACTTTTTTTTATTCTCCTTGAGCAGTTTTGTTTGTTCACATGCGAAACCTTGAGCGCCATGCCTTATTACAGCTCGAGGGGGAGATACAGAAAAATAGTGAAAGGATCTTGTACACAGCCAGCTAGTTTATTTTGAATCTTTCTTGTAATGCAGAATGGTGCTTTGTAATCCACATCTAGGTTGCGCCCGTTTCCTGTCAACATGCAGAATCTGAATATGATCCAACACTCAGTAATCTCACCTTATGACAGCCTTTTAAATGAGCATGCTCTAGCTTTAACACCAATAAGCTACATTTATAAATTCACTTGGGCAACTACTGCCTTGAATGATCTCCAACACTGGTGACCTTTGAAGGCAGCCCGGAATTAGCATCACCCTGGTTGTCTCAACAAAAAACCAACACGATTTAATTCAATTTTCCAGGATTATCGCAGAAAATAAGCTCTGTAACCAACAATTGCAGTGAATTTTGAAGCCTAAATACAATCACCAGAAGTAAAAATGTAAAATTAACAAACTGCACCATGGTGGCATGAATTCAGCGTCATCATTACGCTGCCAACAACTCTTTCAAGATGTATTTTATTTATATATAAAAATACCACTTAGAAAGTTTGAGTTTAAATAATCCGCAAGAACACAAGGCTGTAAAAGTAAACTAGTTAGTAGATAAGTTCCTCTTTAGCTTGATAACATTTAATTTACGCGACAGCCTCTGTAGTAACATTTTCCAATTGACATCATTTGCCTTTTTCAAGACAAGTAAAAGCTTAAAAAAGTGGGGTATTACTGATGGGTTTAATGTTTTAGAGTAAAACGTAAAAATATCTTGAGATTGTGTTAATAACAGACTATTTTATGCAATGAACTAAAAACCCATTCAAAAACGCATTGACTTCGGGACAATAGAACGGGAATTTCAACTCATTTCTTTCCAGGTTTCAGGACTCATTCCTGCAGCACCCGGTTCTTGTAATAGCCATTAATTACACCGACAAATGTACATAACAAAGATGGCAGTTTCCTTAACACTGGCAAGTCTTATTGCAGTTAACAAGACGCGAATTAATAAACTAATTTAAACGAGGCACTCTTCATCTGTCAAATCTTAATTAACTGACAGAGACTTTAAATGCAAACAATACAAAGTATGTAAACAGTAGAGAGGGTCTATCATGCTCTCTAAAGTGTAATCTCACTCTCAGATATGCGTTGGTGATAGAATGTGTTTGTCACTTTCATAACCAAACTGTGTGTGAATATAATTGTATAGTGCTCTTAAACAAATCTGACAGCAGTATTGTGCAGCTGTATGAACATAGCCTTTGTGGATACCCTTATACTGATTTCAGAGATCAATTAAATCAGGTTCTGCTGGCCCTTACGGAGACTTCTGACAGGTGTGGCAGGTGGTCAGGATGGCACTGGTGGAGGTGGGAAACAAAATGAGCATCAGTGTGCGCTGTGATGATAGGTGTTTAAGGATTCAGGGACACTGTGGAAAATAGAATTAGGGGACACATGATAGGTGTGTCACCCTCAAACATCTGTCCAGCTCATATGGGCCTAGTGTGTCCATGCCACTGGGAGTCTCTCCTGACATTTTTGGAAGAATCTAGAATGAGACATTGCTGATTACTGTGTGTGTGTGTGTGTGTGTGTGTGTGTGTGTGTGTGTGTGTGTGTGTGTGTGTGTGTGTGTGTGTGTGTGTGTGTGTGTGCATGTGTGAGTGTACCTGTGTACCTTTATATGCTTATACTTGTACATGCATACAAGTATATTTTGACTTTATGGAGACATTTTTGTTGGTCCCCATGACGAAAACAGCTTTTAAATCATACAAAATGTAGTTGTTTTTTTTTTGTTTGTTTTTTTTTTTTTTGTGATGGGTAGGTTTAGGGGTAGGATGTGTGTAGTATTATCATTTTAAATATAGATAGATAGATAGATAGATAGATAGATAGATAGATAGATAGATAGATAGATAGATAGATAGATAGATAGATAGATAGATAGATAGATAGACAGACAGACACACAGACACACAAACACTTCACAATATTTGAAGGTTTTTCAGCAAATATGTCAAATGGATCACTTTTATGATATGATTTATCCACACACATATATACTTACACTACATACACACCCATATGAATAACAGGGCTGGTAATTTCAAATGGGTGGTTTAAGTATGTCAGGGCTGTCTTGGCCAGATCCTGCTCTGAGAGCTGAAAGTGGGTTAACTGGCTTTAGGTCTGAAGCTGGATAATGATGAGGAAAAGAACTGAGGGGAAACAAGAGACACTCGTGTGCGGAAACCACAAGAGGCAATGGGAAGGGGATGGAGAGAGATTGGCAGAAGGAACGAAGGAGTGAGTGAGAAAGAGAGAGAGAGGTGGAGCAGGAAGCTTGAGGGCAGCCTTGGAGGCAGTCTTTAATTGGCAGGGTTGTTTGAGCCTGGATGACCACCAAGAGGGACTGGCACAAATGTCCAGAAGGCAGAGACGGACCCTGGTACCACATGGCACCACCATAACCAGTCTCTCCAACCCTCCACGTAGCTCCTTCTCCCTCTGTTTCTACCTTCCCACAATCCCACAGGCACTTCCATCTGCCTCTCTCAACCAAACGCCCTCATTACAGCAAGAGAGAAAGAGAGAAGAGTTGGGGAGTAACTAACTAAAATTTAGATACTACTAACATCAGTGAACTACGTTAAGCAACAAGCAGCAGTGTAGCATAGCATCACTTGTTGCAAGTGAGACAATAATAAAAACTGCAAAAATTCATTGTAGCAATGAAACATATCTTATGCTCACCAAGCAAGTATTTGATCAAGAATGCAGCAAAACCGTTATAATGTATTATATTATGTTTTTTTCAGTGATGTCAAAGATGCATTTTCAGCATCATTACTCCAGTCTTTAGTGTCACATGATCCTTAAAATCCATCTCACATGCTGATTTGGCGCTCAAGAAACTTTTCTTGTTATTTTCAATGTTGAAAACCATTGTGCTGCTTAATATTTTTGTGAAAACTCCATACACTATTAGTTTACAAAAAGAAAAGAAAAAAAGTAGCCAGTTAAAAAGGTGTTTTAAGGTTTCTCTCCTAACACAGAGAGGGGGAGACAAAGAAACAAAGAAAGTGCATTTGTTGAATCTGACTTTCACGTTTTTTCCTTTCCTCTTTATAACAAGACCAATATTTGTAATAGGGAAACCAATATTAGTTATTCATTAAGAAAACACTAGAACACCCAGCATTCTTTGTTCATCAAACACAACTGCTGAGAAAGGAGAAGGAGGATTTTTACCCAGGAAAAAAAAGCGATGCCTTTAGATGGCTGGCTGTCCTTCAGCAAAAGGGGTCAAAGGTCATTAGTAAGCAGTGGCCGTTTACAGAAAGAGACAGATGAGCACAGAGCTGGGTGGCTTTCTGCTCATATACTTAAATGGTAAAAGAACAGAGTGTCTGACCACCACAGTCCAGTGTTTATGTTAAGAGCAGCTCTTGTTTAAGTAAGTTTTGACTAGAGGAGAGTTACAGCGTTTGGAATAATGAAGAGACAGACTGCTGTGGAGAACACACACACACACACACACACACACACACACACACACACACACACACACACACACACACACACACACACACACACACACACACACACACACACACACACACACACACACGCACAGGATGTGTTTTCATGTTTTATGGGGACTTTCCATAAACAAAATTATTTTATACTGTACACATATTCTATCCCTTACACTAACCCTACCCCTAAACCTAATTTCGGATATTTCCATCTTTGTGGGGGTTGTATGTAGGGTTTACCAGGCCACACATATTTAAATGTATTTTTACATTTTCAAAAAAAACAACAACACATCATTTAGTATGATTTATAAACTGTTTTCCCTTATGGGGACAAACAAATGTCCCCACAAGGTCAACATTTCTGTTATTCCTACCTCTGTGGAGACATTTGGTCCCCGCAATGTAGGCTTTACCAGGACCACACACACACACACACACACACACACACACACACGGTATACATACACATAGTTTATTCAACTTTGAAAACATAATGACCCTATTACAAAGCAACCGTCAAGCTATTAATGTTCGTAACGCACAGACATTCCTGCGGGACCAACATCAACACACTTGGGAAGGAAACTCCGGCCATCAATGAAGTGTTTATTTTATTGTGCCGGACAGACCAAACAAATCCGCTCAGAGTGTTTAGAGAGAGAACGATATGAACCCGGGAAAAGGGCTGTGTGCTTATTTTAATGGCAGTGGTACATAATACTGGAAATAACTATCAGAATGGCATGAAGCATTTCACCTAGAAGTCACTATATACACAAACAAAGTGTGAATAAGCATTTATAATTCTATACTTATTTGCCATGCCAAAATAAAATATGTCTGATATTGAGTCCAGAACAAACAACTGAGTATAAGAACAAAACAAGCATTGATGTATTGAGTATTAGTAGACATGTAGTTGCAAAGTTACTTATAGTCAACAGAATGTTCAAAAGGGACCATCAAAATAAAGTGTTAAATTTTTTTAGTCCATGTTGTTACTTATGTGCATCTAGTGTACTGCAAAAAGTAGACAAAATTATGAAGTAAACACATTTCAATTCTAGTCTATATTGTATCTGGAATAACAGTGCAAAAAATATTGCAGACAAGGACATATTACAGTATTTTGTTCAATAAAAATGCTCACTAGAATAACAATCTCACATAACCCTAAATTATAAATCTTAATGAGTATTTTGTCTTGTTTTCCAGTACAAATATCTAAACATTCTTAAATTAAGATACATTTACTTAGCAAACTTTTATTAGATTAGATTAGATCCATTTATTAATCCTTTGCAGGAAATTACAGTGTCACGGCAGCTTCAAGACAGACCCAACACCATATATTCACTCAGAACATATCCATAAGTTAAGTTAAAATACAATGATCTAAAAAAAAGGGAAGTTATTTTGTGTATTATAGAGTCGTATAGCAGCAGGTATGAAGGACCTCCTATACCGCTCCGACTTGCACATTGGTGTCATCAGTCTTTGACTGAAGGTACTGCTGTTTATCACCTTCAGATGGTGGATTGGGTGTGCAGGGTTGGTCAATATTGATCCTGCCACTTGCTGAACCGTCTCTAGTTCAGCCCCGACCACCGAGCCGGCCTTCTTGATGAACTTTGTCCACTCTGTTTGTCTGCTGTGCGGACACTGTCTCCCCAACAAGTCACAGCAAAAAACAGAGTACTGGCCACCACTGTTTGATAGACACTGCAGAGCAAGGGTTGACAGATATCAAACAACCTTAACCTCCTTAAAAAATAAAGTCGGCTTTGCCCCTTGCGGTACACCACCTCCATATGGCTCTTCCAGTCCAGCTTACTGTCAAGCTGCACACCAAGGTACTTGTGATTGGTCACCAGCTCCACCTCAGTGCCCCCGATAGTAATAGGTGTTGATTGGATCCTCCTCCTCCCCCTCCTGAAGTCCACAACCATCGCCTTGGTTTTTGTGGTATTCAAATGGAGATGATTGTTCCCACTCCATTGCACAAAGTTGTTCAGTGTCCCTCTGTACTCCTCCACATCACCTCCGCTTATAAAGCCGACAACTGTGGTGTCATCTGAAAATATCTGCAAGAAGCATCTGTCGGTGTTGTATTGAAAATCCGCTGTGTAGATGGTAAACAGGAACGGAGCCAGCACAGTTCCTTGTGGCACCACTGTGCTGCTAAGAACAGTGCTTGAGACATACTGTGGTCTGAGTGATAGATAGTCCAAAAACCAAAGGACCAGTGATGGAGCCACCTTCATCCTTCCCATCTTCTCCCATAGCAGTCCAGGCTGAATGGTATTAAAGGCGCTTGAGAAGTAAAAAAATGTGATCCTCACAGATGCATCAGGGGTGCTCAGATTTGTATACACCCTCTGCAACATATAAATGAGGGCATCATCAACACTGATGTTGGGCTGATATGCAAACAGTAAAGGGTCCATTTGAATTGACACACTAGTCCTGATGTAGCGAAGGACTAGTCTCTCAAACGTCTTCATGACATGTGAGGTGAGCACTACCGGTCTGTATTCATCATGGCGGATTGGATGATTTTTCTTTGGAACAGGGATCAGGCAAGATGTTTTCCACAACCTTGGACCTTCTGTAAACGCAGGCTCAGGTTGAACAGGTGTGTTAAAATACCACATGGCTCAGGTTGAACAGGTGTGTTAAAATACCACATAGCTCTGCAGAGCAGGTCTTCAGTAGCCTTGGACTGATATCATCAGGTCCCACTGCTTTCATTGGCTTCAGTACGCCCAGCATATTGACCTGAACTGGATATAGAATAATAGGCAGGGCTGCTGATGGGGTAGGAGGTGGAGAAAAGGAACTACAAGTGGTTGATATCATAGGTGTCTTTAAGAGAAGGGGAGGAGGAGATGATGAGGCTGGAGTGATGTTGGGCCGTCAAATCTGTTGAAGAATCTGTTCATTTCATCAGCCAGACTCTGTTCGCCATCAGGCAGCGTATCGCCATTCTGCTTCATGCCTGTGATCTTCCGCATCCCAGCCCACATCTGCTTTGCTCCATCTTGCTGCAGCTGTTGTTCTAGTTTCAACCTGTACACCTCTTTTCCCTCCTTAATCTCCTGTTTCAGTACCTTTTGAAGTTCTTTGATTTTATTCCTGTCTCCTTTCCTGAAGGCCTTTCTCTTCTCGTTTAGCAAAGCCTTCAAGCTGCTGGTAATCCATGGTTTGTTATTAGGGAAGCAACGAATTGCGACGAACGGTATGATGTCATCATAGGAGAAATCTATGTAATGGGTTATGCATTCTGTAAGGCCGTCAATATCATCCCCATACTCCTCACAGAACACATCCCAATCTGTAGTCTCAAAGCTTCCTCAGCTTCAGGATACCAGCATTTTGATGTTCTGATGGTGACAGGCAGCCTCTTCACAGCTGGGGTATAGGTGGGAGAGAGGTGTAGCATGTCATGGTCTGAGTGCCCAAGAGGGGGCAGTGCAATACATTTGTATGCATTTTCCACACTGGAATACAAGAGACCCAGCATTTTATCACCCCTGGTTGTGCACTCAACAAACTGTTTAAAAATAGGCAAAGTCTTAGAGAGACTGACATGATTGAAATCTCCAGACATAAAAATGAAAGCGTCTGGGTACTTGTCTTGAAGTCTTGCGATAGTGGAGTGTTCCATGTCACAAGCGGCTTCCGCCTTGGCAGACGGAGGAATGTAAACAACAATGGCTACCACCACGGTGAATCCCTAGGTAGGTAATATGGTCTTAAGCTAACCGCTAAAAGTTCAATGTCTTTGTTGCATTTCTGTTCTTTGATAGTAGCATGCATAGGGTTACACCTTCTTGTTAACGAGCAGTATAAGCCCCCCTCCTTTCTGCTTACCGTTCACTCTGGTGTCCCTGTCAGATCGTATCGTCCTGAAGCCGGTGAAACTTATCAGAGAGTCGGGGATGTTGTTTGTCAGCCATGTTTCTGTCAGGCATACTATACTGCTCTCCCAGTACACTTTCTGAGTCCTGACAAGGGTTTCTAGTTCCTCTAATTTGTTTGTTAAGCGGCGAACATTTACCATGGTTATAGATGGTAGAGCTGGTTTAAAAGACTCTCTCCATGTTCTCGCCGCCTTTCTCTTGTTTCTCTTCACCCCGGCTCACGTTCCCCGATGCCTCCTCCGTAAAAGTTTCTTCGGTATGTCATGTCGAATCCCAAATATTGAGCCATGTACCAGGTTCAACAGTTCCTGGCGATTAAATGTTAAGGCAGTTTGCTCCATCTGTCTTGCGGTTTTCAGGCACATATTGATAAGACACGCTATATGGTTGTAGCTTAGATAAAATACTAAAAACACAAACACACTACACACAGCTGCACGCAACAGGCTGCCGCCACACCGGCGCCATGATTCTTTTAGTCATTATTGTTCCCAGGTGCAAGAATTCAAAGAGGAAACGTTTAACAGGAGTGAGTTACTTTTGGATTCCAGTAAAGGATCCAGTGCGTTGTTGTAGGCAAATAATCAGAAATACGGAGAGAACACAGCAACGGAAAAACTGAAAAACCTCTGTGCTTGTAGTCAACATTTCAAACGGGGGGACCAAGAACACAGAAAATAAAATAAACTGCCGTTCTGTCAGTTCCGCCAACCCCCATGAATTTAAAGGGGGGTTGGCGGGTACAGGTAAGAAAGCTATTGCCATAGTGTTCCATTTTTACAATAATGCTGTTTAAAGAGTAGATAAAGTATGATACAGTTTTCAGTGTTAAACATACCCTTACAGTTACTATTCATAACCCTCTGTTGATCCGACTGTACTTGAGCGAAGATACAAAAATGCGGAAGTATAATCTGTAGTTTTATTTCTGTGCAATAGCTGAAGAAAAGCGTCAGTCAAGGAGTTTTTTTCTTGAAAGAAAATGATATAATGATATTGAATGCATGAGTGAAAAAGACATGCATTGACTTATACAGTATGTGCAGTATTTGAATTGAAAAGGCATGAAAAGTTCTGGCAACTTCCTTGAATTTCATCCTTTACGGCAAGTCACTCTCTTTCTCCAAATCAGACAGATAATGTGTGGAGGATAAAATACCAGAGTCGCAACATTTTCAACCTAAACAACAGGCTTTACATTTTAATTACAGTGAAATTATTGGCTGTTGCACATTAATCTCTTCTTTTTACTAAGCTCTTGTTTCTCTCTCTCTCTCTCTCTCTCTCTCTCTCTCTCTCTCTCTCTCTCTCTCTCTCTCTCTCTCTCTCTCTCTCTCTCTCTCTCTCTCTCTCTCTCTCTCTCTCTCTCCCTTTCTTCCTTTCTCTTAGAGCTACAGACACCAAAGCCTCATGGGAAGTGATGATAGAAACTCCTGAAGGAAGACGTTGTGTGGTAAAGGAATCTGGTATACTGGGAGTCGTTGCCTGGTGTCACTTGCAAAAAGCTTTCTCATTAGAGTGGCACTGTCTGACATAATGCGAATTATCTTCCTGCTTTTGAAAAACCCATGTTTCAATTACCACAAAGGGAGTGCGGGTTAACAGCTGCATGCTCTGCGGATCTGCATTAATTAAGCCGGCATCAATCTGGGCTGTTAAACACTTCAAAATACAGGTTGCAAAAAGAGTTTTACAGATTGAACCCGTAAAAGGAAGCAGATTCACAAGATTAAACCGAGACTATAGCATGAATAAATAGTTTACAAACTTTGAATGTGCAAAATTGTTTTCATCTTTCGGTTGCTGTAACTTTTTGTGATAGGATACTAGAAAGGTGTCTGTGTAGCATGAACTAAAACTAAAGATACTGTAACACTTTAGTTAAGGGTCAAATTCTCACAATTGACTAGTTGTAAATAACAAAGTATACAACAAAATCTTTCAAACTTACACTAAATAAATAATACTAAAATAACCCAGGAAACTATCCACTAAGTACTGTTTATATCACTATTCAACTCTGGTTCTGGAAAGTCAATGTCCTGCAGAGGTTTTTTTTCCCAAACCTATTTAAATTCAATACTGTTAAATTCAATTAATCCCGAAGACCTTCATTAGCTTGTTCAGAATGTGCTTGATCAAGACAACATTATAATTACGAAAAGTAATTGTCAGACAATCATCCACCAGTAGTCTAACCTCTAAAAAGATGATTTAGACAAGTTTAAAGTTCAAATAACTTTGAAATACCCCTTTTTACCCTCCACTTGTGAACATGATATTGATACAAATTATGGAACAAATCAAAATGATTTTCTATTGTAATCGTCAGCATGCCACAGATAACTTACTTGGATCAACTTGTACTGAAGCTCAAACATTATTTAATGTTTAAGGATTCAGTGGTGAGCTTGATGTTCTACACCTCTTTAGAAAATGTGTAAATGGTTCAAAAAGCCCAAGAGGGCTTCATTTATTTCTGAAGAACCTGTACTGTAACATCAATAAGTTTACTTTTAACCTCTAAAGAACATTATGCTCAACTCTTGAATGATATAGGCCTGTTTTCACAGACAGGACTTAGATTAAGCTAGGATTAGGCCTTAGTTCAATTAGGATATTTAAGTAGTTGTGTAAGTAAGTGGGAGATTTAGTAGTGTTTAATGTTTTGCTATGCTAATGTAGAAGGTGTTTTTTTTGGGTGGTTAACATCATGGTGACGAGTGGAGCATAAGCTTGGTTTGAGAACAGCTACATGTTAAATATGCTATATTGCTGTACTCATTCAGCAATATGCTAATATTATCAAAGCACAGTGTTACCAATTAGCAAGTTGGCATTTACTGGACAACTAGTGAAAGCTAGCCAAGTTTCCACTTCTAAAAACATTTAAGTTGAGGTCATATGATGATGAAGTTGAATACAGTAAATGAACTAGCTTACTCAAATATTTTAAGTTAAAAGCAATTAAAATGTATGAGTACAAAGTTCTTCCAGTTATGCTTACTTAAACTTTGAATTTAGTAATATAAACAATTTTATGTATTGATTACCTTTTTTTGCCAACTTATTCGGGTTTACAGTGTTCAAAGAACCATTATTTAAGTCTTGTCTCACACATTTGGTCTATGCATTTTAGCTCCCCTTTCCACTTTCAGAAAACAATGGCTATTAAAATAAATGCATTTAAGCATTTGCTCTTTCAACCTCTCAAAATTTCCCTCCATCCTTCCTTTTCACGCTCAGGCAGTCATGTTAACCTTGGTCTGGCGCATTTCGCTTGTTTCTGGCAACGTTTATCCGTTCAAACATAGCTCTCGGCGCTCAAGGTTACATTTCTGGAAGATGAGCAAGATCCTCGTAGACAAAAGCCGGAACAAGCACAAGCAGCGCTTCAGATTGCCACAAAACCTCACAGTGCGCCCAGCATACCAGAAACAGAGGCCGACGGGTGCACCGCACAATCAGAATATGAAATAAGAAGTGCTTTTTAAACACAACCACAGAGGAGAAGCGAGAGGAATGCTGCTTTTCTTCAGCTCTTTTAATCAGTGGAGAGGTTTGTTTCATGTCTCATAAACCTCTTTGGTTTAACAAAGCCAACTGACATCTTTATTAATGGGAAACAGGGGAAACGGATACATGCAGACATTAAATGGCATTAATGCGGTGACTCAATACAGAGAAATCTGATCTGAGCTACATAGGCATCCGGCATAATTATCTACAGAAAGGACACGGACAGTTTGAATAGTCAATGTCTGTGTGTGTGTGCTTATGTATGAGCTCTTTTCTCTGCTTTTTTTCTTCCCAAACATGACATCTGTTCTGTGATCTGAAGTGATCTCTGTGTGAGTGTGCGTGAGCGGGAGTTAGATTCATCAGTTTCTGTGAGTTTCTGTGTGGTCACCACCCTCCTATCTGTCAAGGCATCTGTCGTATGAACTGACACAGGAAGAAGTACATGCATTTAGGTGTGTGTGAATGTGAATATACACTTTTCATTACAGGATTATAAGCTTTTTATCCATCTGGTCCCCAGGCAGTGAATTTTTCTTGAACGTTGTGTACCTGCAACATATTCTGAGTAACCTTTTACCCATTCTGTATAAAGCAGGCCAATAAAAGCACTCTAAACATACTAGGACAGAGAGCTTAGATAGAAAGACTTGGAAAGACTTTTTCATCTTCCTCTAGGCTAAAAGAAAGCAGGATTATTCTTACAAGAGAATTTAGGAACAGAACAAAAAGGGATGGTCTGATACTCAAGACAAAGTAAGAGAAAAAAACAAATTGGTGTTTCTTTAACAATGGACAATTTTCAAAAAGTGTACAAGATGTATAAGAATCTAAGTAAATTCTGTAATTTTCAACACCAGCTTAAATAATGTTTTGTCACATGAAATTATGTATTGTGTTGTGGAAATTTAATTTTTTAGATTTTCTTCTTTTGTTTTGCTTATGCTAATTTCACATCATTTTATGCATCTAAAATACACAGAAATAACATTTAAACAATTTTCAAACGATTTAACAAAAATAGTTTTTCAATAAAATTCTAATAGAATTGAACAAAATTACAGCTTGAATAGAAATGACGCAAAATCAAAATAAGTGACATTTACATTATAGCGTATATTTATTTTTCTTTAAGGACATGCATTTTTAATGAACAGTTGTAATTTGCATACAGATATAAATAATTTTGAAATATATACTGACATATTTTTCATTTCATTGTTCATTTAGGTTGAAAGAGTTTTAAACATAACTATAATGTAATATGTATATATATATATATATATGATAGATTTTCATATTAGAAGTAAACCAATAAAATCTATCAAACATGGGATTTAATGTTGGATGGATGTGAAAGGATAATCTGTTAATTTAAACAAAACTCAAGTAGTAGTAGAGAAAAAAAATTGCATAAAGTACCAAATCAAAGACCACTGTCCATAAACCGTTCTTACAGAGCTGAACAGATAATCACATCACACGCCAAATGCTAATGTCATCATGACGAGAGGAGAAAGATAAACCGAAAGGACAAAAATGAAAGGAGAAATAAACAAGTGCAAGAGCTGCTCTGGTTGGGCATTAGAATGGCAGGCTGCATTCATTACTACGATTCCATCACCGTATGGTTGAAGCATATTTCTTCATGGCCTGTCGCAGGCCCTGCCGGCACAAGGGCAGCCATGCAAGCGTTGCTTATGGCCCTGAGATAGACTAATGAGAAAAGTCCGCCTTGTACTCACACACACACACACACACACACACACACACACACACACACACACACACACACACACACACACACACACACACACTTAAGCATGTGATCTGAGGAGAATGCAGAAAGCTAACAGAGAAATCTGAACTGGAAATGCCTGGACTATTAGTTCTTCATTCTGTCTCAGGGCGCCTGGACACAGTGAATTATTGCATCAAAAATGCAAGTTGGAGAGCAATAAAATGGAGCAGAACACAGGGGTCTCAAGACATGTCTCAGTGACTGCACAAAAAACAGACTGTGGTAGCTTCTCAATGATACACACCGAATACTTTGCTTAAGAGCTATGTGCAAAGAATTTTTATTTAGCCAAATTAATTATTTGATTATCAGCTTTGTTTAGATTCCATAGATCCCCAATAGTCTGGTGGACATGCATCTAAACTAGTCAAATTATACAGGGCATCAACAAGACCAAGTGGAATATTGGTTCAGTCACACCACTAACTAGTGGACTTTGAAAATATATGTTACATATTACTTGAACTGAGCTTAAATCTTTCTTTCATTATGTTTCAAGTTCTTAAGATCAATAAATAAATGTAAAAAAATAAAAAACTTTCAACAGCAAAATAAGTACTCAGTATCATACAACATCACTCTCCTTAGAGCAAAACTCAGCACATTTCCAATTAAATGACCCTGAAATTCCCAGGCTCCTTTTAAAAGGAGCCCTTGACCTGGGCTAAATTCTCTTTAGGTTAATTCGGTACTAAGGGTGAATTGACCAGATCATGGCATGAACATTCCCACAGCCTGTTTCCACAACTACCAAAAGAGAAGAATGAGAAAGATAAATAGCCAGAGGCGGAACATGACCTGTGACCCCTAACCTCCGTGACTCGGTCACCTCTCCAATGATGGACAATGTCTAAAATGTCCACGCAGCCATTTCAAGACATTTAAAAACACAAAATAGCTTTAGTCTATGAATATTCCACTTTTTTTCTGGTTATTCCAAATGGTCCAAAAGTTTTAAGTATGTTATTTTCTATACCAAAACAAGTATCTAAAACTTTTGAGCATTTTAAGGTGTCAGTCAAAGAAATTGCATGTAACAGCAGTCTGAAATTGCGGATACCTGAAGAATTTCAAGTGAGCTTTACAAGACTTGAGGGTTATAATAAAAATAGGACAATACAAATGGAGTGTCCTCATTATTTAAGTAGGGAGAAAAAGGGTCCATCTGGAAATGGTGAGGTTTGGTCTAATGGAGGGACACAGTAAATCCTACAAGTATTTGTTTAACCAGGATACCTTAAGGAACTGTACTGGTCATTTTTCTCATTCAGTTTCAATATATTGTGACTGAAGCTTTCGAACTTCAAAACAGAATGAGAAAGCACCAAGAAAGTATGAGAAATGTGATCCATCTGCACTAAATTCTAAATATTCTAAAGCCAAATGATAGCTTTGTGTAATAACAGACCAAAATAGAACTGTTGTTTGTCTTACTTTCCAGTGAGCTGTTAAACTAGATCAAGGAAGTGAACTTGAGAAATGGTCTGATTCTGAATCATTCTTCTGCTTTCTTGAACTGGATCGACTGATTCATTGACCATATGACTCAAGAATTATTCATTCGTAAATTTTGTTTCTCATGAACATTCCAAGCAGATCTAGAGCCAGTGTCAAGATTTTCAGTGATTTAAACACACTTTAAGGTGTTCTTTACATACTTTGTTTAAGCTTTGTTTTATCCTGCATTGTTTGCATGGAAATAATGACCAGCACATTGTTTAAAATGAAATGAGGGTGAGTAAATTATGACAGAATTTACTGAGAATGACTATTACTCTAAAACGCTGCTGTTAACATCATCAGGTCATCAAATGTAAAAGGTCCTAAAGTCCTTTGCCAGTATTTATTATGGAGAGTTTCTTGAGCATTGGTGCTGTACTTTAGCACTACTACACAGCTTTAAAAAATTACCACTGCGTTGCACAAACCAAACAACTAATGAGTAAACACAGAAATGAGTTGCTTTCACAGTACTTTAATGGCCAGAGCTGGCCCCGGGCCCTGGGTTTTTTTTTTTTCATGGTGATTTTACAGCGGCCCCAGTTTAATGCTGATCTTGATTAAGGTGAAACTGAGATCCCCAGGGCCCAGCAGCAGTCATCACTGCTGCTATTAAGTCACACTGTGGAGAATTTATGAGGCATCATCGGCAAAACAAAACAGATGCATTGAGAAGCACACACACACACACACACACACACACACACACACACACACACACACACACACACACATACACAAATGTGCTGGAATACAGAGACAAGCTGAAATGTATAAGCCTCTACATCAACAAATCCTCGGGGCTCTGGGTACATAAAAACAGCTCTTAAACAGCATGACAACAATTAATTAATGCAATTCAAAAAAATGCATTGTATATACATGCTAATAATACATATTGTGACACACAGAAAAGAAAAACACCAATGTTTTTTTTTTATCTAAAAATTCATAGTGAGAAAAAAAAGGACAAGTAAAGCACCATAAAAGAGAGCCATACGACTTAAAATTGAATGTGAATTATGAACCGATATTAAACTCCACATATGAGAAGATTATATCATTATTTTTGGAAGATATTATGCTGCCTTTACAGTGTTTTTGTACTTTATGGAGCTTAAAGGTACAGTTCACCCACAAATGAAAATTCTGTCATCATTTACTCACCATCGATTTGTTCCATGTATGCATTTCTTTTTTAACACAAAATAAGAAGAATATGGGTAACCAAACTGTTGATGGGACCCATTGACTTCCATAGTATTTTTTTTTCCATACAATGGAAGTCAATGGGGCCCATCAACTATTTGGTTACCGATATTCCTCAAAACATAGTTTCCCTGGCTGTTAATTCATTTCCACACACCTGTTTCGGTTTTCCTGGATTACCTTCCCTGTCCATTAAGCTTTGATTTATTTTGTGTTAAAATTAACAGTAATAAAACAACAACAATGATATATAATATAATATTAAAAACAATATGTGACAACTATTATTTTAATAAATACTACAATATAAATATGTTATTCATTTTTAATAAATTACTTTGTACGTTCAATCCACTGTGACATGAGCATTAATGCTCAATAACTGTTTTCAGTGAAGTAGATACATATCTAATGTGACCTGCACAGCACCTCTTATCTTCTGAATATTATAGTGGTTTATTTAGAGGTCAAGTAAATCTGGGGGTCAACTGACCAATCTAATCAAACTGGATAAATAATCCAAACCGCATTTCCAAACACCTTTCACAGGGCTTGACTTCCAGAGTCTGCATTCTGTGCAGAAGTGTTCCACCGCCATGCTCAGAGTTTAAACACAGCCTAAATATCAGCACTGTCTTCTCAAATGCCACAACACCATGATGAACAACTACTCGCTTTTCTTCAGCGTTACAAAAAAGAGAGAGAAAAGAGTCAAGAAAGGACGGGTCAAGAAAAAAAGATTTATTTTAAAGGTGAATGTGAAAAAGTCGAATGTGTAAGACCCACCTTCAGAAATCTATATGATAAATAGCAAATTGGGTCTACTTGCAGTGCTAGTTATGCTTTGACAAGAAAACTTCCTTCAGGCTGAAGAAATGGTGACAAAAGTTCACTGTTGGTGAACTATTCCATTGAATTCATTCAGAATTTAAAACAGTGCAGAAAATGCAAGAACTTGTTCAGAATTACATCAATCATTAGAGATGAGAGACTCAAGCATGCAAATGGGATTTGGCCCATGCATCTACACCAGTTCACACACTTCCCACGATGCACTTCTGGGAGATGATATATAAAGATACAATGATTGCAACAGAATAAACTGTGAGATGTGAGCATTCTCACCCGTCTTAAAGGACAAGGACAGAGCAAGGAAGCGGAAACCGGCATGAGGGGAGAGTGATAGAGAGATGAAGATAAGATGATGGCATTCTGTGATCTTTCCTCAGCTTTATCCTTTTCCCATCAGGAAGCATGTTGGCTAATCTTCACAGCATGCTTGAGGAAGCCCTTACTCTGTCCGACAGCAAAGCTGTAATGGAAATCTATGCTCAGGCCCTTAGGAGTGAACAGGGAGAAGGTGGAGGTGTATAAAGTAAACTACAGAGTGAAGACAAGGATAAATCACAGAGGTTAGTATGTACTTATGTCACTTGTGAGGGGAACTTAATTTTCTGTTTTTAAATCATGATAGAGATGTCATATTGACTTGCGTATGAGATATAAACTCGCAATTCTGTATATAAACTTTTAATGATAACTTAAAATTGCAAGAAATTGTGAAAAATAAAGTCAGAATTGTGGGATAACATGATTTGTTTTACTTATATTTGTGAGTTTATAATACAATAAAGTCAGAAAAGATGTCATAAAAAATTGCAAGATACAAACTTGTATCATAGTTGCTAGAAATAAGGCAAGGCAAATTTATTTATATAGCACATTTCATACACAATGGTAATTCAAAGTGCTTTACATTGAAGAAATTAAAATAATCAAAAGAAATAAGAATAATTAAAGCAGTTTAGAATAAAGAAATTAATCAAAATAAATAAGAATAATTAAAACAGTTTATAATTTTTTTTTTTAAATAAAATACAGTAAAAACAGTCGGAAGAACAGTGGCACAGTGCTCATTCAGTAAATGCAGCTGAACAGAAGTGTTTTGAGTCTGGATTTGAATGTGACTGTAGGAACACATAGTAGTGGCATAGTAGCTAAAAGCACACTCTCTTTGCTTTGAGTTAACCCTTGGTATTTCTAGCTGATGTGATCCTAATGATCTAAGTGAACTGTTAGGTTTATATTTAGTGAGCATATCTGCAATGTATTGAGGTCCTAGGCCATTAAATGATTTATATACCAGTAATAATACTTTAAAATCAATCCTAAATGTAACTGAGCCAATGTAAAGACCTGAGGACTGGTGTGATGTGTTCATATTTTCTGGTTCTGCTCAGAATCCTGGCAGCAGCGTTCTGTATGAGCTGCAACTGTCTTATGGTCTTTTTAGGAAGGAGTCCTTTACAATAATCCACCCTGCTGGTGATGACAGCATCCACATGTTTCTCTAAGTCTTGACTGGAAACAAAGCATCTAAATCTTGCAATATTTTTCAGATGATAGTATGCTGATTTAGTTATTGCTTTGATATGACTACTGAAGCTAAGGTCTGACTATAGAGACACACCAAGATTCCTGACTTGATTTTTAGTTGTTTGACCCTTAGAGTGAAGGTATGCATTCACCTTGAGAACTTCATCTTTGTTTCCAAACGCAATGACTTCAGTTTTGTTTTTGTTTAACTGAAGAAAGTTTTGGCACATCCAACTGTAGACTTCATCAATGCATTTGAACAGGGAGTCAATGGGGCTGTAATCGTTAGGCGATAGCGCTAAGTAGAGCTGTGTGTCATCTTAATAGCTGTTGTAAGAGATTTGGTTCTTTTTCATTATTTGGCTCATTGGGAGCATGTACAGGTTGAATAGGAGTGGCGCAAATAAAGTCAGAATTGTGAGATAAAAAAGATTTTAAACAGGACAAGGATTTCAGATATCCCCATCATTGGTTAACCAGGCCACACACACACACACACACACATCTAGAGCACTCCACAGCAGGTGTAGTATCTATCTGACACAAGATTACCTCATTGCGTCCTTCAGCGTTGGTAGACCACTTATCTGTGCTCATCGCACACACTTATCCACAGGCCCTCGGAGCGATACACACATACACACACAATCAGTTTCACTCATTCTTGTGGTTAATGAGTTTTAGCAGCAGTCTCCCTCAGCATTAGCGACCCTGTCACTACAGATTATCACTGCCAAAACGAGCCTTGTCTTCATCACGTGTCGTGTTTGCTTGCAGAGAAGTTTTGCAGATGCGCAAATAGTTATTTCTTACAATCATTGCGCTTGCTTACATGTGGCTGACTGATTGGTGTGCAAGAAAAGAGAGATAGAATGCAGGTTTGGAGATAGTGGAAGAAGCATCACATATTATTTTCTTCTTCCTGCTGCTCAGTGGGAGATTTTTTTCCTCATCTCTCCGTAAAGCTGCATCTACTGTTACAGCAGCAGGTCCTGGAACCATCCGACAAGCTCAATCCCCCAGAGAACAGCGGGAGAGTGTGAGAGCTCAGGAACACACACCTAGACTCCGGAACGATAAATAACACACTCACACTCGCCTGAATAAAAACACTGTGGAGTATATCACCAAAAGTAATAACATATTTTCTGTTTTCTCACTATATTCGAGCTCTTGCACAATCATTTTCCATTCAATTATTATCATCCTTAATATAAACAGCAACTTAGCCCCTACTTTGATGTATTAAACTGCATATGATCTCGTTGTTTTAAGCACATGGTCGTATAGTGAAAAAAAGAGGTGAACACTCATTAGCATATGCCAGACGCTCGCTGTTGAAGTCGCCCTGGAATAGAGGGACATTTTCAAGCCACAATAACAGCATGGAAGTTCTCACCCCCACTGGGGCTCTCATAAACATGAAGCCAACCCACTGAGACCCGTGCGTTGAGAAAGTGTGTGTGTTTGTGAGTGTGAGGATTCATGCATGGTCTCACTTACTACTGATTTGCTTAAAATAGTGCCGTTTTTCAGAAACAAGTAATTTCTTTTCTATCAAGTCTGACAAAACATTAGATATCACAAACTATTTTGTAACATTATAGTGTGGATGCAACCAGGCGAATTGTGGCAATATTCATAGACACTCTAAATAAGTCAAAAGGAAGGATTTATTTGGATGACAAGGTTCATTTTAGTCATTACTAGATACGACTTTTCAGCATTAGAGAAACAAGATATTTCTGTAATACTTTATTTCAATAGTCTTTAGACCGTCTACTTACAAGAAGTACGTGCTGGGTTGTTTCAAACCATGTTTGGGGACAAACTAAACCATTGGTTAACATTGGGGACAAACTCAATTATGGGGGGGGGGAGGGAGTGAGGTCATCTATGGATTTTTTTTTTTTCGTTTCAAATGTGATTTCTAGGAATGCGCTAGCAGAGAAAATACTATATCAGACAGAGCAAACTCAATGTTCGCAATGCTCAAAATACTGGAATATTTTTTTTTTATATTGAATTAAGGATGGGTCTAATGAATGGTGGCACAGCAACACTGTCGCCTCACAGCAAGAAGATCCCCGGTTCGAGCCCTGGCTGAGCCATGAGTCCTTTCTGTGTGGAGTTTGCATGTTCTCCCAGTGTCAGCGTGGGTTTCCTCCAGGTTCTCCGGTTTCCACCGCAGTCAGAAAACATGCAGGTTAGGTGGATTGGACATGCCAAATTGTCCGTAGGTGTGAATGCGTATGTGTGATTCCCAAGCCATGTAATGGGGAAGGGAGGGGAAAGACCTGGCAACCAATCCTGGAAAAAAACATTGCCAAGAAAATCCATAGGCAGTCTGCCACGTATGGCAAGAGATGGCCATAGAATCATCCAGAGTCAGATACAACTTGGATAGATAGATAGATAGATAGAAGATCGAAAATAGAAGATAGAAGATAGAAGATAGAAGATAGAAGATAGAAGATAGATAGACATGAATGTATCTCTGAAAGGATCTGTCTTCAGAAAAGTTTTGATGGCATTTTCATTTCATCTTACCTCCGTATAATGCCTGTTATAGCCAATAAACACTGCACAACAGACGGCAACAGACACTTTGTCTGGTTTTGTCGGATCAGTGTGTTACCCCTGTCGGAGTCTGTTGGCTTCTGTCAGAGCTTGTTTTTGTCGACTGAACATGCTGAATCGAAATTAGAATGTCTGAGAAGTGACGTGCTGTAATCTGGTGACTGTCGGCATTGGTCTGCAGCAGTGTGAATTGGCCTTTAAAGAAATGTTTATAAGCGCAGTACTGTACCAGGTGAACAAATATCCTGTGTTATCCTGTGTTAATATCCTCCTTACATAACATCATATGTAAGGAGGGCTTCAAGGACAAAAGGGGGAACTACTGATCTAAAGTAATTGAAATAATTGGATCATTGGGGATCATTAGAATTAAATTTTCTGCACTGTTTTTTGAGTAAAATCTGCTGAATTGATTGTGCTAAACAGGGTAAGACCTGTGAGACTCAATTCATATGGATTGGTTTTACCATTTTTTTATGAACTTCTTGAAGTGTAAAAGTGGTAATTGCGTTGCTGTCAATTAAGAGACAATTAATTAAAACGATGTCAATGTAAAATATCCTCATTTGTGTTTCGAAGATGAACAAAAGTGTTATGGGTTTGGAATGACATGAGTAATTAATGACATAATTTTCATACTTAGATGAAATATTTATGCTACTTAAACCTTTCAAATATTTAAATAATAAGTATTTATTTTATAAATATATTAAATGTGCATTTCAGCATCACCTTGTCATTGTTCTGGTGTCAGATAAGCTTGACTTAGATCTTTTAAATAAATAAACAACCTCATCAAATCATTAAAAATATATAATCTCACTACATACCTATGCAGCCTCTTTTTGTTAGCTGTTTGTAGCCAACTGCATTGAAATATGAGCATTAGCCAGTTCAGCACAGTAGTCACTTATTTCATTGCTACGCTGTTTAAGTGCAGTGTAATATCTCCTAAGTCAATTAGCATTGCTAATAACAAAAGCTTGGCCGAGCATGAAAACAAAAGTATGTCACAGACTGTCCTGGCAGTTCAATGGCCGTCTTTGGGCAGCTGCCATCCCCATTACAGAAAACAGCCCTCTGTGCACGGCCAATTCAACAGCTAACATCATAAGCACTGAACCGAAATGAAGGCGAAGACAGACAGCTAAATAACAAAATGAAAGCGAACGAGAGATCGGAGGGATGGAGAATAATTCTTGCTACTTGAACTTTCGCAGATGGGAGCACAAAAAACACACACAAGCTATAGAGAATAAAACAGCCAGCTGAGCGCATCAGCGCACAACTAATCAAAAGTGTTGTCTCTCTGTCTGAGGACATATAATGAACAACTGAAAAAGAACATGACACTTGTGCTTTCTGAGGGACTGTTTAGTCTGGCATCATTGGACCTCTTGTAAAGCCAGACGGACTACTGAGATAATCCGGTCATTTGAGTCATCGACATTATAAATATCACATTATATCATTTTAGTGTAAAGTGTATTTGGAATGGTAGAGAATACATATTTATAAATGTCAATGATACTATAAAGATTACTGTAAACTGAATGAATGTAGTTGGTGTACATTTTAATAGGTGTATATACTGAGCATTCGCCCTACATTAGATTCTCACTTATCTCACTGTCAGATAAGATTTCTATTTCATCTAAATAAAGAAGAATTAACTCACAACGAATTAGTTCTGCAACAAAATAACTGTGTAGCAACAACTTTGTTTCTATATACTATATACGTAGTATACATACTGCTTACACACACTATATATATATATATATATATATATATATATATATATATATATATATATATATATATATATATATATATATCATTTAAATACATACAGCTCTTATATTGTCACGTGCCAGTGGTTATCCCTCCATGTGCCATAGGTTGCCGACCCCTGCATTTTAATATTCTAGTGAATTGAGCCCTCCCAGGCTTCATATTGAATAGTTAGACATCTTTATATTAACCCATAGACAATTCACGGCTAAAAAAATAAATAAAAATCTGACAAGTGGAATTGCGGTGTACAACTGAATAACCGTATCTACATAAGACTGGACTACTGAAAGAAACCTCTTCTTTCACACCATATGAAGCTACAGTCAGACAACGAGTGCCGTGATGTACTCCAGCCTTGACTCTGCAACACAATGACCCTTGTGGTTTAATTATGGCACAGCATGTCTTTGTATCCAGAACTCTGACGGCACAAAGGCCGCACTCCTTTGGCCACAATTGTCTATATATGGTCCCATTCAGGGAAACGCTCTCCTACATATGCAAAAGACAGGTCTCTGTGTGGGCCGATGTGAAAAATAAAGCACATCAGTGGCTAGGGTCCATACATACAGAAATAACAAGCAGAGATATGGGGAGCGGAGTGTGCTGACCAAGACTCTGAATGGAATAAATTATGAGGCCAGATAAAGGGGCCGGATTAATGGCTGGGCTTCAGGACCACAATAAGGCATCGTTTCCTTCTGCAGAAGCTCATAAACGCCGTCGGCTGAGGCAGGTATAGGATAGGATGTTGACGGAGGTCTCATTAACAGATAGGAAGACCGGCGGAGCTGAAGTTTAGTTTACTATCTGTGGAGCTCAGTTTTTTTTTTTATGATGTTACAGTGCTATGTGCAGGGAACTGGAGAGATGCATACAATATACAGTAGAGAAATTAATCCCAGGGGAAGGTTGTATCAGACTCACAAATGCAGACAGGCATGCCCTAATGCTTGCAGAATGAACTGAAACCTGCACATACACACACACACACACACACACACACACACCAATCAAAAGTCATGCTAAAACTGATTTCAACACCAAGAGAAATTCAGAAAACAGCAAATATTCATACAGATGATCAGGGTGATTCTAGGATTTCAGCCCGAGGCGGAATGAGAGCCTTATTTGAATATGAGCTGTGAATATCAGAGGAATACTTCTTGCTTTAAGAATGAGAGGTTGCATTTGGCTCTACGGATTTAAGTTGCCACTCGTTAAGGGTAAGCTGTGTCATCTCAATGAGTAACAGGAATACATGAACAATGAACATTTCAAACAAAAATATGACCAATAAATTTGAAAACAAAAACTGAATAAAATCATAAAGAAGAATATTTACTAAATAAATCAATATTATTTCAATTTCAAATAAACCTAATGGGACCTAAAACTAAAATGAACTGTGTGCAGGCAAATAAATAAAAATACAATCCAATCAAATCAAATAAATATATTTTCAAGGGGGCATTTACATTACACAGTTTTCAACTAAAAACAGAAAACCTTTTATGGGTTTTGTCCATTCATTTACACAATAACAGGTGTTTTGGCGTCCTACAAAATAAGCTTTTGAAAACGGGTTTCAAGTGCAAGTGTTTGAAAACAATACCGTTATCATCTCCATATAAACTGCAAAAAAGCACATTTGTGAAAACTGTAATGTCATGCGCATGTGTATTACGTGTTCAGTCTGTAGGCACATAGTTTCTTTACAAAGGGACATCGCCAACTACTGGCCTGGCAGCAGAATACAGCATTTTTTGCCATGTTCGCGGATCTGTGTGAATGAGGATCGTTTTGACAACATTGCCACACATATATTACAATAATTCTGTTTCATTTAAGAATTTATGATTTTTAGCAGGCAACTCAAAAATATTTATGATCCAGTATAAAAATAGAACAAAATATTTAAAAAGGTTACCACTTTTATTTTTATGTGTATCTCTCAATCACACGTAGGATTATATGATGGGTTTTTCTAAATAAATGTTCACATGACAAAATATTATGCAGTTTACTAGATTAAGGGGGTGACACAGCTTATCGATTCACTCATCTACACTATAAACGGATATTTGTCTGCTGCATCAACTACCGTTTCTGAAACCCCATAGAGTTCATAGAAAGAATTTCAAATGAATTTGCATAGATCACGGCAGTCCACTTCAAGTACTTTCAACATCAGATAAAGACAGAGGATAACCACAAAGAGCAGCAACAAAAGCAACTTTTGGAGCAAGCTGTCCTTCTCAACACTACAGCTCTGCTCAGATCTAAGTGAATGAGAGAGAGAGAGAGAGAGAGAGAGAGAGAGAGAGAGAGAGAGAGAGAGAGAGAGAGAGAGAGAGAGAGAGAGAGAGAGAGAGAGAGAGAGAGAGAGAGAGAGAGATAGAGAGAGAGATAGAGAGAGAGAGAGAGAGAGATAGAGAGAGATAGAGAGAGAGAGAGATAGAGAGAGAGAGAGAGAGAGAGAGAGAGAGAGAGAGAGAGAGAGAGAGAGAGAGAGAGAGAGAGAGAGAGAGAGAGATAGAGAGATAGAGAGATAGAGAGAGAGGGAATGTCAAAGATGAGAAAGATAGAGAAGCGATCACTAAAAAGCAGAAGTGGCATCAAACAGAGCTGTGCTCCCAAAGGAAAAGAGCCGGGGGGAGCCCGTCCCGTCTTTATCAATATGGGGAGCCGGTGGCAGACGTGCAGGGCTGCCCGCCAACCGCATCATGCACCCACGGCACGCTCCAACCTCGCTACAGTGATGAGGCAAACTCTGTTAACCATTAGCGACCGGCATGCTGGAACAGAACATGCTTTAAGAATTCTGACAGGGGTTACGGCTATTTTCATTAGTGATGTCAGCATGCATTTCAGATCAGAGACAAGTATATAGAGGGTAATTCATATTTCTTAAACGGAGTGCAGTGGTCTGGTATGGCCAATTTCACTCTCGTTAAACGTTTAATATAGCTTATTGACCTGTGTTTTGCAAAATGCTGGTTAAGAGTTAGTTTAAAGATTGCTAACACTCTCCTATGTCACTTCCTCTGTTGGATTTGATGGACAGCTGGCATGGAAATGGCTCAATGATCTCTATTACAGATAGCACAGGTACAGTACAGTACAGTAACGTGGTAAAATTTAAATGTAAAAGACAAAAAAAGGCAAAATATTAATCAAACTTTTCAGTTTTTAGTTGAAAATGATGTTGTATATAAACTTTGGAAGATTATTTCTGCCACGGAATAAAACAATTTAAAAGATAATTGTAACTTTTTATTTCACAATTCCATTTATTTCAATTGCGAGACTTTTTTTTCTCCGTCTATATCTCGCAATTCTGACTTCTTTTCTCAGAATTGTGAGATAAACTCACAATTGCAAGTTATAAAGTCCAATTCTGAGGGAAAAAAAGACTGACTTTTTTATAGTATATATCAATTATATCAATTCGCAAATCGCAATTGCGAGTTTATATCACGCAATTCTTAGAGGAAAAGTCCATAATAAATAAATAAAGCTTCCATAATAAACTGCCCCTAAAACCTGATCTTATAAAAAAAAGCCCTTACTTAAACAACTTACACATCCACTATATCCACCTTTTCAGAAAATTACATTGTTTTGTCCTCAACCACTGTGGCATTTAGTCTTTCAGCACCTGCTATTTTAAGTATCTAAGTGCAGGTGATGTGTCAAAAGGTCAATGCCATGCTGCGCAATGATGTGGTTCTGAGAAACACGCTGAGGGGACGGAAACTGCACAGGACGAACAAAGACTGTCAGAGATTCTTGCAGACCACATCTATTGAAATATTAGCATCTTTATATGTAATTATTTTCACACTTAAGTGCTCAAATCAAGAGAAAACACAATTCTCATCTAAATGACACCAGTTAACATATTTAGATCAATTTACACTAAAACAAAGAGTTAAATGCATTACTTTGAGATGTTTTTCAGCTTTATTACTCTAACTGCAACCCAAGGCCACGCAAATGGCTTTATTTTTTTTTTTGCACCAGAACAGAATGCCATTTGGCTTTTCAGGTTGATTAAAGGACACAAAGAGAAAGCGCACATGAGAGAGAGAGAGAGAGAAAGAAAGAGAGAGAGATTTGGTCATTGTGTGCCGTGGCAGATTGCACAGACAAGCCTTTTGCAGGCACTCTCTTTATGCTTGTCTTTGTGTTCAGTCGTCTACCTGAAAAAAACGCACAGCCAGGCAAGAGTCTATTTCCATCCTTCAAGAGGAGCTGCATGCTGTATATGCCGTCACAAACGCATCCACACACAAATACTCCAATCAACGGCTATTCACAAACTCCTTTTGTTCCTCTAAAGTTCCTTAAGAAAGGCT
This sequence comes from Meda fulgida, assembly GCA_030578275.1. Taxonomy (NCBI): domain Eukaryota; kingdom Metazoa; phylum Chordata; class Actinopteri; order Cypriniformes; family Leuciscidae; genus Meda; species Meda fulgida. The sequence goes on along the minus strand of CM060627.1, from coordinate 6,264,931 downwards.
GTCACCTTGCTCAGAAATTGCTACTTTGCCATTATTGTGTTTGTTCAATATGAAGCCCTCCAATTCCCCTTTCGGTCAGCTATTTCTTTTTTTTTTTTGTCTTTCATTACAGGACTGCAGAAGGTTCCTAACACGAAAGACTGATTTGACCAGCAAGGTCATTACATCCAGATGTACAGCATCTGGTCTAACTTCTCTTACTGTCTTTCTCAAGGTGCACATTCTCTCTCATAACCACTAGAATGTCTATTAAAAGGCCCACCCACTTTGTGCCACTGCAGGGACCAAGACAGGCAGCCCTCGTGCCGCATGCAAAATGACTACCATGCCTGAGCCTGTGCACAGCTGGTGGGGTTCAGTCTATTACAGAGGCTATCAGAAGGCTTCTGAAAGGTAACACGAAAATAACTGGATTTCAATAGCTGAACACTGTCGACAATAACATTGCTCTAGCGCAACTATAGCATCTCTTTGCTGGCACTCTGCACTTATTTTAAAATGAAAATATAAAAGTTACCTTAAAGGTCTCTTCAAGGGCCACCCATCATCTGATGCATATTGCTAAAAAAAATGGAAAGTAGATTCTCAGTCTGGTAAGCTCTAATCTGATTGGCTGACTTTAGAAAACAAAGAAAATCAGTATCTATCTATCTATCTATCTATCTATCTATCTATCTATCTATCTAGATTGCAAAATTATATTTGTTCGTGTTTTTGGACAACCTTTGAAGAGGCATGTTTTATTTTATGCCAATCTATTATTGTGGTTTAATCTATGTCACATAGACCAATCCCTAAATGGCAGCTAAAAACAAAATTATCAACACTGCAAAAAAGAAAGGATGTTTTTTTTTCTTTAAAGTATTTTTTTTTGTAATGTACTCAATTAAAAATGCAAAACTTATTTTCATAGATTTCAAGTATTTTGTATTGCTATACTGGATTTTTTTTCTCATTTCAAGTATAAACAAGTTCAAATTTAACGAAAGACAAGTCTTAATATTTTAGGCAGTGTTGCTTCTTGAGTAATTTTTTTTTTTTTGAGGATCTTTTGGTTATCATCTATTGATTTCCTAAACATCTAGCCCTATGTGGAATGATTTTTTGATATTTTAATTGGGGGAAAACAAACAAAAAAAAACAATCTCATTATCAGTCAGATGGTCTAACTGGGCAGTTCTTGGCCAGAATATGATGTTTAGTTAAAGTTTGGTGACACGAGATTGCCCTAAGGGTGAATTTTACAAGAATTTTAAGGACATTTAATACTCACAGCAGGAATGCATGATTTATTCCAGGCACAATCGCTAAAGGAACAGACAGCTGTGGAGCTAGTGCTTCCATTACCCCGTGTTTTTATGCTTTATAGAGCTGAGGACTTCAGAAAGGTGAAGTGAAGCACCTCAGCATCCAGCCCTGCTGCTCTCGCCTGTTTAATAACAAACATATATCCTCACCTCCATTTCCGAAATGGCGGCGAAAAGGCCGTTAGAGACTGAAAAACAGCCACACAAATTAAAGATACCGTTAGGTGTAAACCCGTTTTTTGGTCTGCGGTCCCCACTATCTGCCCCCACCATAACTGCCACGTAATGACCAGAGTGATGTACTGTCATTCGGTCCCAGCGTTCATTTCCTACACAACTGCTCGCATCGCTGCACAAAACACTGTAAAACAAGCCTCGACTCAGAATACAGAGAGGTCCCCTCAGTATTCGGCCTTTGCTTTAGTGGACTGACATGATAAGGACTGTAAAAAGGAAGGAGAGATTGCTCATCAGTGGGGCAATTAATCAATTAGAAAGAGCAGATCAATCTTTCTCCCCCAATCCAGCATGGCAGGCTGACAGCACTCAAGTGTAATTAAAATTGTAGCTATTGACAAATCAAGATGGATGGAGGACCACCACGCCACTACGCTTCTTAGTGGAAAACCAATGCGAATGAACGACCATCTTTGTACATGTCGCACGGAACAGCTATATTCATTCTGGTATTGAATCTTCCTATTGCTGTCATTTAAGTTTTAGTTCTTAGAGTGAGGTTAGTTATTTTTAGGTCAGTTATATTTTTATTCACTACAAAGAACTGGCTTGTAAAAGTAATTTGCTTGGTAATCAGAAGAAATTGGTCATCCCATCTATCCATCCATCCATAGCACCTTTTAAATGTTTTTGGTTCTTAACAGGTATCTTATGTTTAAAAACGCTGTATTTCATGTGATGGCGAAGCTGAATTTTCAGCATCATTACTCCAGTCTTCAGTGTCACGTGATCCTTAAGAAATCAATAATATGCTGATTTGGTTCTCAACAAATATTTCTTCTCATTATCTATGTTGAAAACAGTTCTGTTGCTTAATATTTGGAATATGTGGAAAACATGATGCATTTTTTTTTCAGGATTCTTTGATAAATAGAAAGTTCAAAAGAACATAATTTATTTGAAATATTTAGCAAATGTTCCACCGAATATAGCATAGTGAATGACAGCAGGGAGCATGTGCAAATAAACCTTGTTAATGCTACCAATCTCCTGATTTCCAGTGAATATGACAGGAGAGATATTCCGAAACACCACCTCCATTACCTGGGGATTAGAGAGAAAGATTTCGGTGACAACCTGTGGAGCTTTGCAAACAATCATCGGATCAATGTAGAATTTGAGAGATAATCACCTTGTTGAATATAATATTCACAATAACACTGTTGGTCATCTTAACACATTCTAAAGTTATGAAAATGCTAGTTTCTTTATGGACACAATGGCGTTTCCATCGCCCCCATCCTGCAAGTATGTGAAAAACCACAATGTGTTCACCAATCAAACTGAAGCACCCAACAAATCAAATTTATGGCAATTACACGCCCACATCCCTATTCTTTCTTTCAAAATGGCAAAAGCTGTTTTCAGTGGTCCAAACGGCACTGTAATTTCATGTGGAACACAGATCAATTAATTAGGAAAAGTGTTTTATTATTTCCAAAGGTGGATGGGTAAATAAGCCCTCAAAGGGGCCAAGAAAAGAGGTGGAGAGTTTGGGAAACGAAGGCGTGTACCTGCAGGAATTGATCGAGGGTCCGGGCTTCCCTTAGCGAGTGGCTTCTGCTCCGTGGCATTGATTGATGAAGCCCCTCTGTGCTGGTGAGAGGTGGCATCTTCATGGAGAGTGTGGCAGGCACCATATGCTCATTGATACGCATATGCACACGCACAACCACATGCCTCTGGTTGTGTGCCATATCACACAGAATAATCTTAGTGCAGTATGACGAAAAAGCACACATACACTTCTATCAAGTTGAACCCAGAAGCTTGTGAAGTCTGTCATCACATCTTGGATGTTTACATTGTCACATTTTTACGTAACCATTAAGCAGAAGCTCTTACCTGAAGTGACTTTCAAATGACAATGACAAAACCGATTAATCTTCAAAGTTACAAAATTGCCAAGAATGATACACAATAATACAGAGTGAGTGTGACAAAGTAGCAGAGGAACAAGAGACAAGATTTAATATACATAAACAATATGAACAATTTCATCCATTTCTGCATAACTTCAAACATAGGCTACTTACTACTCAAAAAACGAACCCTCAAAAACACTTATGTTGTCCTGGTTAGGTTAGTAGATTGCCATGTTTTCACTGACCTATTAATAATAATATAATAACACTTAATAACAAAATAGCAGAAAGCTCCAAAATTATATTTAAGAAGGAACAAAATGGAATTAAATACACAAACACACTTCTAACGGCTCATGGCATTTTGCGGTTTGAATGCTTTGCACCCCCTCCGGTTAGAGCTGTGTGCCACGTGTCTTGAATCGAGATCATTAATGCTTGAGGGAATACGGTATGTGGAATCATCCCATGAGGCCAGCTACAGGTCCAATTATTCACAAGAATTTTGAGATTACTGGATTTTCTAGCTTATAAAGACGCATTCACACACACGTTCCCGCAAGCACCATGATGGAGCAACAATTACAGGGTTCAGAGGTGGCACCTTATGCACGGGCCAATCTGATTGCATTTCAATTCAAAGTGCACGGCTCGCTGCTTGAAAGTGTGAGACTCAAAGGCCTTGTGAACAACATTTCACACTGCACGCTCATTAGCATACCACCATGCGCTCTGTCTGACTTTTGTAAACCACCCTAAAAGCGCCTTGCACACGCTTTGTATAATTGTGCTTTAAAAAGGCCTGGGATTCCGCTGACTATTACCTACTGAACGAGTACTTGAGTGCAGCATTCTCCGAGCGAACGTGGAGGTACGTTCATCTGATTTTCTGCATTAAAGAGTTAAGGGCTCTGCCATGTTGCAGGTAATGGGCAACATTCCTGCAGAGGCTCGTACGCGGGGGGATCATACGAGGAGAGGTGCCTGAAAGAGTTCAGATACAAGTGGAAGTGTATAGATTGCAATTCCATCGGGTGCAATTTCTCTCAGATGCAGGTTAAAGAGCAGCGCTGTAAAAATAAAAGTTCTTCAACGATTCTTTGCTGACTCATTAAGAACCATTTTTCACTGTATACACTGTACATGCTGGTCACCAGCAAGGCTGGCTATCAGTACAGAATACTCATTCTGATTCAATTTAGTTTATTGTTTGAGATGTTTCATGCATGTCAATTTTAAATACATTATGAAATAAATCCATCAATCTAATATTTTAGATCTATTTGTCTGTCTGTCCGCCTACTTAAAGGGTTTTATAAACTTTCAAGACAAGTCAACATTCAAAATTTGCCTAGACAAGCTTTGCTGTTCAATAAAATATTAGGTATGTTGTTTTTTTTTTGTTTTTTTGTTTTTTTACATTCATGTCAATGCTAATTGCTTGCATTCTAATTTTAATTAATGAATGGAGCACAACACTGAGATGACATGGCTTGAGATGGCCATTTGGTTCTAATCTTATTAGATTAACAATATATATATATATATATATATATATATATATATATATATATATATATATATATAGATATATATATAAACTTGTTCAGATCAACCTATTTGTTTAGAACCATGATGTTCGAGATTCGATTAAATTGTCATTCTGATTCCGTTTGGGTTATAATGTCAAATTTGCTTGTATTAATGTATGATTTATTAGAAATACTTGTGTTTTTGACTCATTCATCCATCCATCCCTCCTACCATCCCTCCCTACCTCGCTCCCTCCATTCATTCATTCATCCATCCATCCATCCATCCCTTTCTCTGTCTGTCCATCCGTCCGTCCATCCATCAATCCATCCACCCAATAAAAGTTAAAGGTTTTTTTTTTTACTTAAGTTTATCTTGACAAAATTGTCTTGTCTAGAGAAAAATTACAATTAGATGAATTTCTTTAATTTACTTTGTAATCCTAATTGCTTACATTTACATTTCAAATTCAAATCCTCAATTCAATTCTGAATGATGCAAAGCATTGTTTTTATTAGGTGATTAGAAGCATAAAAAAGTTATCTAGAACAATTTATTGTTCTTGGGTACTTTAAATGATCAGTGCATAGATGGTTTTCTACTAGTGGAAATTAAAAAGGTTTTCTTACGGCATCATGCTGTAAACTCACCTCGGTTCTATCTGGAATTTCTTTTAGCTAATCTTGGAGGAGTGTTGGCCAAAGAGGTATTGCAAAAGATGCTATGATCCATGAGTGGTTCTGCTTAAACGATTCCTGGAGATACAAGTGCAGAAGCCGAGACATGCGGGAAAAACGGAGGCGGGAAAAAGCTTTCCATGCTGAAACGGTTGGGTGTGGCGATAGCATCACACATGCTGAAATGCTATTCCCTATAAAGCCCCTTTCTCCCTCTCATCCATTTCTGCCTTGATTCAGACCAAGCCCTACATCAGTGAGAGGAAGAAACCTGTAACTTCAAAGAAACCACTGCAGGCAACCACACACTGTATATGGAAAAGAGCCCAGCGTTGACTCAACATTTCAAAGCTTAATGTTCCCACAACATCGGTTAAAGTGCGCCCACTAAATTCCCTACATGAGATCACAAAACGCTTCTTATTAGAGACGGTTTCAGAAGCAAATGGAGCTTTATTAAAGAGTGATTGGAAAGATTGAGCCATAAACTAGGTCAGCTGGGGGCCAGTTTACTCAACCTGAGAACAGCTGAAACTATGAATGGTCACAGTGCAGACACCCCCACAGAGGCTCAAACCATGAGCCATCTGTCTTAGCTTGTGTACTGAAGTTCCATAGAGGCAATGGTGTAGACCAGGGGCCTGTTGCACCAGCTGTGAAAGTTACACATTTTAGCATAGTTATGGCATAAATAGGCACTAAAATACAATTTATGCACCACAAAACTTAGCTGAAATGTAACCATGCATATAAAAAAAAATATATTTATGGAAGCCTCCGGAAAGAATGAAAGAAGACTGATTAAGGTAGATTGATTTCTTTATGCATGTTAGGTTTCAATCAATCGATCAAATGAAACATCTATATATTGTTGCTTTTTAAATTTTACATAGAGTTCCTTAAAATGATGTACATATTTTATTATAGTAAAATAGTTATAATTCTATTGAAATACAATTTATAGTTTTGAAATTAAATAATGAATTACCAGGTATTAAATTACATTTCTATATAATTGTGCAGTTGTGCAACAAGAAATCTGAAATATCGATTGAATTTAAGTATTCTAAATGTATACATTTATACTAATGTGTTTGCATTTTAAAAAAACATAGTTCCTCAACATTATTTACATATTTAAAATAAATAAACTAATTTTATTTCATAACTATATATTGTATATAGTTAACAGTCAATTTAAGCTACCAGTTACCAGTTATTAAATTTAATTTTTATATATTTTACAGTTATGTAAGGCATCAAGTTTGATAAATAAATTGTCACTTCTTGTTTTGGTCATATCTCATGTCTTTGTCATGTTTCCTGTATCCAATGTTAGTAAGTCCATGTCTATGTTCTAGTTCATGTTTATGTTCACGGTGGACAATTATTACATAAATTAATTTATACAAATGTATTGGTGTTTTTTTTTTTTACGTTTTACATAGAGTTCCTTAATATTATTTAATGCATACATATACAAATATTTTTGTTTTTCATAACTATATATCATATTTCAGTAGATAAATCATTCATCAACAGGAAATACAATATTTTATATTGGCAGATGTGAGGCAACAAGAAGGTTTAAATATAGGATAAATATTTTAAATATTTGTTTGCTTATTTTATATACAGTTCCTTAATATTATTAAGTATTTAAATATACAAATTATTGTATTTCATATACATATATATATATATATATATATATATATACACAGTATATACAACCATGCCCATGGTGTGCACTTCCAATACATGGAATCTTAGCTAAGCAGAAGGTATAGCAAGAAAGAAACTGTGAAGATTATTTTATTTCATTCTTGTAAGCATCCTCTAGCAGTCCCCTTATGTAATGCGACTTCAAAGAGCAAGTGCAGCAAAAGTGCAGATTAAAAAGGTTGGAATACATTGAGTGAAAAAAACAGAGTGCCCCTGGAGTGACAATAAGCACATTCAGATGAAACGTGAGCAACGACTGAGAATAGTGGCATTGCATCAATTACACCGGCCCCCCTGAGTGCCCCCTCCTCAGCTCTTTTCATCTTCCTAAAACTTTCACAAGAGTAAGATATTATCAGCATCATTAGTGATTCATCTTATTTTTTAACACCACTGACGCATCTTTCTCAGTCTATTCCAACGCACTTAACAATCCGAATCCCAGAGCTTCCCTAATTATAGAGAATTTGTTTGACGCTTAGCATGTTTGCATGTATATGTCACAGCCTTTGGCAACTTGGCAAAATCAAATGACAACTGCTAAGCAACCAGACACCTTCTTACGAGTTTGTAACCGGCGTGTTTTAGATGGAACCATGGTACCAATGCACATGCCTACCGTGCAACACAAACGTCTGGCACCGAAGACATATCTTTGTGCAGTCAAAGCTTCAGGGGCCATGACTCAACTGACTAGAAGCATAAAGCCTGCTTCAGTGGGCTTAAAGAGAGCATTTAAAACACGTACCATGGCTAAATGCCTCGCTGGCACAGTCCTTGAACTTGGTATTCGGGTGTGCGTCGGAGTGTGTGTGCGCATTTGGTTGCGTTTGTTGGCCACGCTTGAGTCCGAGGAGCTCTAATCACAAATGGATTTGTCCGAGCGTTTTAAACACGGCTTCTTTTTACGTTGTGGGTGGAGGATTAAAGTGTCTAATCACAAAACGAACAGACTGGTTGAAACGAGCAGAACACAGTGGAATAATGAATGTAGGTAGAGAAATTACACTGCTCTTGATTTAACAAACATTATTATCTGATTAGCACTAATGAAAACTGTGGAATATCACAAGCATTTTTTTCGCTCTGTCTCGCTTTGTATTTCTAGCTTTCACTTTCTTCCAAAAGTATTTTTTTCCCCCCAAATATTTAATATTTGCTGACTTCTGTGCTAGCTCTCCAAAATGGATGTAATATTTGACCCGGCTCTATGTATATCAAGTGAGTTGAGATACATTGAGTCATTAGGCTCTACAGGAATCTGAGGTACCTGTCTGACAGAACAAGCCATTCCCTTTGTGACTCTACATTCTGATCTCTACATTTTCCAGATGCTGTCGCTAAGGTACAATTATGGACAGACCTGCTTTTGCTTCTGCATGCTTTTAAATGCACATATAAGGTCATTGATAATATGTATATTTGAGTTTCACTGAAGATATTTTGAGATTTCAAATGTTAAACATGCACCTCACACACTGTGTTTGAACCTTACCTTTTTTCCCTCCAGCGTGTAAAAAAAAAGCCAAACAGTGCCTTTTATCATTTTCACAAAAGTATCATGGCCACTAGAATATTTTGTTGTATAAATATCTGAATATGCAATACATCAAAAAACAGAACAGCTTCTTCCATTCCTTTTTTATCAACACTTGAATGTGGGTAAGTTTCATAAAAAAAGCAACACTGAGCAAAAAGCTGAGAAAAACGTGTTTTTGTCAAAGACTATGTCGTTATGACCAACGTTTTCCACTTCTGATGTCATTTCTAGCAAGAAATTACTACATTAATAATTCATTTTTAAGTTTATAATAATTAGGTTTTTTCGTAATATCATAATTGATGATGTCAACTAGTAAAAGGAAAGCGGAAAGATGTCAGATGAAAGTTGTGCCAAGCATAAAACAGGCTTTATCATTCCTTGATCACTTTGAGAATAGCTATGCATATTTTAGGACATACTTTACTGTCATCAACTCTGATTGACATGATGCATCAATAATCTCCAAATTTCAAAGCAAAAGATAACGATACTGTATTACATATAGAAGATTTTGAAAAAAAAATGACCTTGCTTGTTACGTTATCAATTAATAATAATAATAATAATGCAAATGGTAATATATTTTAAAATTGTATTTATTCTTATGATGAAAACAGTTGTACTTTAAATATAAATAATTTGTCGCATTTTAAATGTCTTTACTGTCAATTTTGATCAAATTAATGTGATATTACTGAAAAAAAAATTACTGACTCCAAACTCTTGACCGATAGTGTACATACAAATATCTTTTATTTTACAAATATATACCACGGTATAGGAATACTTAATTTCCTAGAAAGCCATGACCTGTTGAATGTCCCTGAAATGTAATTCAGTAAATTCCACTTCCAACCCTGCTATACTCAGACTATATTTATCACTGTGGTGTCTGAATTATGAGAAAGTATTTTCAGGTATCTGAAATATGTTTGGTCATGGGCTGAGTGATAGGTTCACTTTTGATTTGAAGCTGAGTCACTCATGCAGACCACTAGGGCAGTCATCAGGGGGTAACATCAAGCCACTACATGCAATTGGTATTCAGGCAATGAAAAGGCCTGAGGCATTGCCCACAGCAACAGTATGTCCGAAGAAAGCAGCGGCCCCCGTCCAGACCCAAGCTGACCCGACTGGGAGTTTCACACCTGTCATGTTTAACATGGCAGAGAAGATTCAGGATGAATGAGTAAATGAAAAGACACTTAATCAATAGTTCCTCTGTCTTTTAGTTTTTGGGTGATTCGTATTTATGAAAAAGCAATGAGGGCTCGATATGTCTGTTCATGTGAACTGGTTTCCTAAGTGTCGAGAGTTAGCAACTTTACAGGCCATCGCTGAAATCTCAGGGAGCTGCCAAGGTCAGACCCCATGAATACATCAGTCAGTCCTGATTTACAGAAAACCCACAATATACCTCCAAACTTGAAATATCCTAAGCCGAACTTTTGTTCTTTGTCTAACTTTGTCTAGGTTGGGAAAAGGTCAAAGGAAGAGAAGCTAAATATTAGATATACACACAGTATAACTGACAGAAAAAGTGCTTCACATGCGCCGTTTTGGGCATTGAAGCACTCAGAGAACCAGACAGCGCATCAAGAGCAAGGCCTTCGGTTGAAGAGCATCATCACATCACAACCACCCCTAATCAATGTCAAACACTGCAGTCAAGCAACGAATGACATTCAGCGGAACTGTTTTCTAGTTCACTGTTGTGGTGGCGATGATAAATAAGAAAATGAATATGAATATAAGAATATGCTCCGCAAAGAGTTGAGGAGAGTTACCATCTCGACCCTGCCATACACAATAAATTCCTTCTGAAACCTCAAGTGAGAAACACACGGTTTAACAGCATGCTAACAAAGCAAATCTTCTGAAGTCAAATCATGTACGCACATGCATGCCTCAAAATTCATTCTCCTCAAAATGACGCTAAAGGGGTACCCTGTGTATTAAAAAGTGACTCTGAGGGGTCCTGACCAATGTTAGACGTGTTTATGGTCTCTTGGCAAGGCTCTGCAGCTCCATGTTTGCTACTGTAACTGAATGACAGATTTGGTATCATATCTGAGACCACTCAAAACAAAACAAGACATAATATATGTCTCGATTACGTCATTTAGTCCAACACCATGTCATTACCTGGCATGGGACGACAAGCGATAAAAGCTGTGAAGGTATGAAATTTCACATGGAAAGGTCCATTGTCCATCGTCAATTGCGTTGAGATGTATGAAACACTGCTCACACAGAAGTCACCTTTCAAACCAAGCAGCTTTCTGTTGAGCCCCTTTCACACAGTGCGATGATCCCGGCAAATTGCCGTCAAATTGCCAGAACGCCTTCTGTGTGAACGCAAACACAACCCGGGATTGATAACGGCATTGATACTCAAGTGGTTGAGGACCTAGTAACATTGCCGGAATCAGTCCCGGAACGCGCCCTGTGTGAACAAAAGCCAGGACCAATGCCGTAAGGGGTGTGTCATAGTGATGCCGCACGTGCCATCGCGCGACTCTGGTTCTTTTAGAAGAAAGTTTGTGTTCGTCATCAACAAAGAAAGAAACTGGAACGAAGCAGAGACCAGGAGCTCCTTACTATCCGCGCTGAAGCTGAGATCGTTCGTCAGCTTTGTGGAACGGTACGCGCGTGTACATGTTATCAACACGTCTCATCCTGACGTCATGTGTCTTTACGGACATTTTCGCCCTCACACAATACTCTCAATCAATCTATCACAACCTATCAATCTATCACATGGATTCCTATTGAAATGATGCAATGGTAAATGTGACTGCACTTTTAATCTGACTTTTTCTCCTAACAAACCGCATTGGTTACTGATAAACTTAATCTTTGCTGTAGCTCATTATATCTAGTTCTGAAATATAATTTGCTTTGTGAGCCATGGTAGGTATAATGATCAGTCAATTTCAGTGGAAGTTCAGTCTATATTTTATGATTAGACATACATCCCTGCTATAGTAGAAAAAAAAGGTATGTGAAATGAGTATTATGTTTGGTAACACTTTAGTTGAAGGTGTCTGTGTTACAGTGTAATTATACATTTAAGTACGGAGTAATAATAATTAACTGCACTTACTATAGTGTAAAGGTTAGGATTAGAGTTTGGTTTAGGGTAAGTTGCATGTAATAATATATTTATTACTATAGTAACTACATTTAACACGTGTAACAAGGAGACTAAAATAAGGTGTTACCGTATGTTTAAATTCGTGGTATCCATAAAACAGTACATGGATGACCTTCTGGTGAAATGTGAAGTGAAGCAACTAATGCCGTAGCCAATAAGATGATGCCAACATGACGCATGTAGTATGCTTGGATTTGATTCACATTCATACACACTTTTTAACATCACAAAGTTGTTATTCATCAAATGTAGTAGCGATTTCGGATGCACCTTTGGAATATAGGCACAAGGTTTGCACGAACTGCGCTTATGGTGCTATTTTAGTGTTTTTTTTGGAGCAAAACAATGTGAATATCTTTAAAAATATTGCATTGTATAGAGAAAATAAGAGCATACAGGTTTGGAATGATATAAGGGTGAGTAAATAGTGTCAACTGAATTTAAATTCTAAGTTGAACTATCTCCTTAAGGCTGTTAAACACTTATTTATGCAGTCTGTACAGAGGAAGTCAAAATAAAGACCTCACGGTTCTGTTTAGGTAATACATTCCCAATTTATCACAGATGGGGGGCTTTTTCTCTCTGCCGAGTGGGAGGTTCTCAATGGATTTTTTCATTAAAACCTCTGCAAGATTCAGAGAGCTTCATAAGCGCTGTGGTGGGAATCTGTTTTAATGATGTTTAGGTGAGAGTCCCAGACGTTCCTGAAGAACCTGTGAGGTCAGAGACAATTAACTTGAAGGGATCATCCGATGCCACAGATCATTATAGAACACAAGCACTGGATGCTGAGAAGGTTGGTATAACACACACATTCCCTCTCTCTGCTCTTCTTGCTCCGTTTTCCTTCCACGCACATGTACATAAACTGGTACCCTAATCCTCCCAATGTTCAAGTTATCACTCTACTGTAAATGTCAGGTTGGACAGCATACACTCATGAATGATGGATATGTGGCACGTCCTAGTTTACCACGGTTTACACCCTAGCAGCATTACAGAACAGCCTCCTTCCCGATCCAGGGCTTAGTGTTTGCAGCTATCACGCATTCCCAACACTCCCACCTGTGCTTGCATAACAACTACCTAAGCAGCCCAGCTACGCTTAGAGAAAACCAGCAAGCTGAGAGAAACTTTTTAGTAATACACTCCAGCTGCATTGCATTACAGTGGGGACAATATATTGGGAAAAATATTAGAAAATATAAAAATTGTTGTGCACCTGTGTAGATATTTTCATTTGAGCCAGTATCACCCACCCAGCCAATGTATTTTTTTTCACCATTCAAGGTATTTGAGTATATTACTTCTATCCTTTTCCAGGCGGAAAGAACGGAAGCGACTGCTCATGCGAGCTTCAGTTACTCGCCTGCTGTCTGCAAAATTTAGACGAAATTTTCCCCGCTTGAGGCTATCAGCTGAGAAGAGAGACAAATTACCACAAGTGGCCAGTTAAAATGCCTTGCACTCTGCATGCAGAGAAACTCAATGGACTACTTTCTGTCTTTTCAGTGTCATAAAACCATGTTGGACGGGAGGGGGGTGGGGGGGGGGGGCATGCGTCCTCAAAATTAGGGAAAAGTTGTCGATATTGCAATGAAGAAAGTATTTTTTTATTGAAATGGGCTCTGTGCTTCTCATTCATTCACCTATGTGTATCTTTTATGTCTCTAGATATTCATATATGTATACGTAAAAGTATAATTATATGCCTACATGCACTTTTTGCAAGTCCCCATTACAAATAATGAATCTTCCTATCATAGCATCTCAAATTAGAATATGTCACTTTGATAATGTACTTATTATGAACATGCACCTTATGAAAACACTTTTCTAAGTGAGCTCACTGTAAACGAGCTTTCTCATTATGTGCACTCATAAAACAGGCAGGAGTTCATTCATTTCATGGTTAATCTACAGACGTATTAATTGGCTTTGGTTAATTTCGTGGCCATGTCATGTATAATACACAGTTGCTGCATGTGGTATGGGACTTTAATAGACTTCTAAATGCAGGTTGGTTTTTAAATATTAGTGATTGCAAAGGGATGTACAGCATGTGTGTTCTGGTCCTGGAGGACACCAGTAGTCTACTGCACATTTTGGAGGTCTCCCTTATTTAACTCACCTGATTTATATCTTAAGATCATTATAGGCTTCCAAGCCCTGAAATGTGTGTGTCAGATAAGGGAGACATCCAAAATGTGCAGTGCTGGGGTAGGTACTCCAGGATTGACTACCACTGCTGTACAGTGTCTCCATGAGACAGAGAGAGATAAAAGAGAAGTAAAAGAGAGCAAGCAGAACTGCATGGCACACATCTCACATAAGGAAAGATGCACATATTTTGTGCATTAATAATTGAATAGCAAGTTCTCAATCAATTGGCCGTTAAATGATGCTGCACATGCTGAATTCATCTGCATATATTACAATTAATCATTAAATACACCTTGCTTTCGAACTGTTATCACCCGACTACAAAACTCGGAGGTTAAATGTTACAGTCCCTCAGACTCACTCTGGAGACAGTTCCTTTCCAGACTTTAAACACTTAAAGAAGCACTCTTTACCTTGTGCTGACGCCAGATGTAGGAGCACCGACAGCAATATTACAATCCAACAGGGTCTCTTTCTCGCTTTTCCCGAATTCCCACACATTGCCAGAAGAGCAGATGGAGAGATACTGAACGCGTTTGTCAGGCACGCCGGGTACATGTTGCTCCTCCACAGTCCAGCCACAGTTGTGCGCGTAATTTTCGAGAGTGTCTCTTGCGTCTTTGCTCAAAAAAGCGAGGTCGTGTGCAACTCAGTAAAAGACTAATCCTTCACATTTATGTATCAAACTTGAATATCGTTCAACCCCGTTGTAAGTGCGAGTTTGTTTAGATTCAAACTTTGCGCAATTACGCACGCACAGTCTACGACTTCAATGCACAGAGATATTGATTTTTCAGTGATCGCATAAACTTTTCCCCGCCCTTTGTATCCACTGTCTCTACACTCATGCGTTCACTTAAATGTTTGATCAATGAGTATATTCCCAATCCAGAGCGCAAACGCCTCTAGTTCACGAATTGTTGATAACGATCCCCACAATGTGATTAGACGGGTGAGAATTCGCTCATAATCAATAATGCCGTGTTATTCTCATTCCAATAACCAAAAGTTAGTCTCTGCTCCTGGCGCGTTGCTGTTGTTATCCCCAAGACGAGTCTTTTGCAATGAAGAACCTCCCGTTCACTGAGTCCGCCCAGATAAAGAATAAGCTTCATTCGGCATAAGTAACTTTCCAAGTCCCGTTTCAGTGCGCCACGGTGCCGTTTGGTCTAAACGAACCATGCTGTGCGTAAAGCACCGCTGTGTATGAGGGTGCAAAACGGTTATCGTGGGAGATCAAATCGTCATCGCTGAATGCCGCTCAGGAACCGGCCCGATGCGCTGAAGATCTTCAGCATCGTATGAGCAAGCGGATCGGAGAGTGCGGTGCGCGCGGAGGGGGCTGACGCACGGTGCCACCGCGCGGTGAGCTCCAATAAGACACGCAGTGAGACAGACGGGCGCTCGCTCCTGAATGCACTGAACGCGTGCGAAAACAGCCCGACAGTAATTCTGAACGGGTCACAACGACCTTTCAAAAATGTCTCCATCACTCTATGAAACAGTGATTAGTGGCTAAACGAACATGTCTCTCTGTCTAAGCTACTTCTGTTGTTTGTGAATGTGTTTGCGGAGCTGAAAGATGATGGGTATCGATATTTAATTGACTGAATTGAATAGACATGACCTTTAGCGAATGAATAGAGCTCATCCATGAGATATTACCTTTCTGATTTCCAAGAACTTGCTTTTATTGTCTAAATTTCCTGCTGTCTCTGTCTCATTTTGACCCTTATTGTGATACTTTAAAAATCATAGTTCTATCTATCTATCTATCTATCTATCTATCTATCTATCTATCTATCTATCTATCTATCTATCTATCTATGGCCCCTTTCACACAGAGATTCCGGAAAATACACGGATAATGTGACCCTGGATTTGTCCCGGGATTGTTTGATTTTGGTCCATTCACACTGCCAGTGATTTTCCGGGATCTGTGAGTGCGTTCACACACATCCCGTGAAGATCCCGTAAAGATACATGACGTCAGGATAAAAACGTGTAACGTACGCGTTGAAAACATATACACACGCGTACCGTTCCACAAAGCTGACGAACGATCTCAGCTTCAGCGCGGATAGTAAGGAGCTCCTGGTCTCTGCTTCGTTCCAGTTTGCAGGCATTTACTTTCTTTGTTGATGACGAACACAAACTTTCTGCTAAGAGCAACAGAGTCGCGCGATGGCACGTGCGGCATCACTATGACACACCCCTTACGGTCTTTGTCCTGGCTTTTGTTCACAGGGCGCGTTCCGGGACTGATTCTGGGAATGTTACTAGGTCCTCAACCCGGCATCGATGCCGGTATCAGTCCCGGGTCGTGTTTGCTTTCACACAGAAGGCGTTCTGGCAATTTGACGGCAATTTACCGGGATCATCGCGCTGTGTGAAAGGGGCTATATCTTTCTTTCTTTCTGTCTCACTTTTCCTCTGTGCGTCTGTTTGGCCATCTGTGTGCTTGCCTCTGTCCATCAATCAGTCTTTTGTTTCTTTATTTTTCATCAACACTCTATTCACATCAGTCCTCCCATTCAAATAAGAATTGGATTGTAAATTGACATTTAATCAAATGTTTGTATTGTGGCATTGCTAAAATTCCTGGCTTCTTGTGATTAATATTTTGTGCTTTCATTTTTTCAAAATTATTGTATTTTCTGTGGGCAACAGAATCTGCTAAATGAAAGATAAATGTAAATGCACTATTGTTGTTATTAAATTGGATTAGAAACATAAATGAACTACCCAATCTACCCCAAAACAGTTTGACTCACAACATACATTGTTTATTGGGCTATATGCACGCATAAGTTCCGCATTTGACGCAAGGATGCTCCTCAGTTTCCGGTTGGGGAGATTAAAGCAGAGGAAAACCGAGGAAAACTGCATAGGATATCATTTTATATTCTACCCCATTGACAGAATAAATCTGAAATTACTACAAAAAAAAATATTTATATATATATATATATATATATATATATATATATATATATATATATATATATATAAATAATATACACACACACACACTTTAGCCTTTTTTTAACTTTTGATCTTGTTTTAAGAATATGCTATACAAGAATGATTAAAAATATAACACTGATTAGGATTTTTTTCCCCAGGGTGGTTTAATGATAAACAAATATCCTAATCATATTTCTCAGAACAGAAAACAAAAGGAGAAAACTAGAGAGAGACTAAACAGACTTTAAAAGAGAATGTAAAGAAGTGTGTACATCAATTTATACATAAGTCAAAGGAATCACTTGGGACACATTGAGAGCAGGTCTGAGTTTTGCTCTTATGATCCAGTGGAGAAATACAGAGAGCCTGCATACAGCAAAACACACACCTACACATGCTCCGGGCATGCAAATGCAAACACATGCACATGTATATGTAGGGATTTACTGTAGGATTGGAAGCACTTCACCAGAGTGGAGGTCAGATAGCAGAACAAGCCAACATCAGACTACTTTACAGGTCTGATTTCTCCTGCGAAGCCTGTTCGCCCACACACCCAACAAACACACAAACATACTTCAAAGACTATTGATCTTCTCTGGCCTGCGGGAAAAACAACTTCCACATCAAGCAGCACTCCTTTGGGTTAATCATACATGTCAGAGGGCCGAAGCTAATCTGTGAATAAACCTGTAAAGCATCTTTATGGCTACGTTGTGAGGCCTGTAAGTGGACCAGCCTTCTTAACACTTGTGAGTACAGGGGAAATGTGGTACTGGATTTGGGTCTTTAAAAAAAGGGCACACTAGTGGTGCAATCGGGGATTCAAAACCATATAGTCTGACAAAGACAGACAGACAGACAGATAGATAGACAGATAGACAGATAGATAGATAGATAGATAGACAGATAGACAGATAGATTGAACGAGGCAGATAGATAGATTGAACAAGGCAGACAGATGGATGGATGAATATTGCCATCTTTGTACCTAACCCCCATTGAAATTCATAAGAGGCTGATGATGAAATACTTTTTTTATAGTCAGCAATTCTCATAATGATAATTTCGCTGTCACAATAAAATTCAACTGTATTTGATTTCTGTGGAGTATGATGTCAGCATGATGCTAATCTAATGACATGATACTCACATAAGCATACAAATACAAAAAAGGAGTAAAATAAAAAAGTAATTAATGAGAATTTTAAAAAGTCCATAATTATTGCTACATTTCGTATTAAATAAATTATATTCGACATTTCTCTTGCTTTGCCAACTGTGATGGATTTTTTTCATCGGACTTGTCACAATGCATTATAGGATTTGCATCAGTGAGGTGAACAAGCCTATACTCTTCTCACTTTATCAATTGAAACAGACTAATTTAAGAGTGGTATTGCTTTAGAATTCACCTCTGCATGGAATCTCACACAAAATGGAACCTTCATGAAATATGACTGGCAGCAGAAAGAGTCAGAGAGAAGGCTGTGGTCTGGAACACTGCTACTTTTGGCAGCTAGACTGCCAGAGCATTCATTTTAACAAAAGCATGCAGTACTGCAGGTTGTAGGCTCAATTTAGCAGATTGTGAAATAACTTGCATTAAACAGCTATTGTTTTTCTTTCATCCATATGCTGTTACTGAAAGATTAGAAATAACAGATCAAAAAAGCCACCTAGGGTGTTGTGGATGGTTGCCAGGGTTTTGTTACGTTGTTTCTAAGGCGTTCAATGTGTTTTTTTTTTTGTTTTTTTTTCACTAAAATATGGTTTCTAGGTTAATTGTACCAGTACAGATGGTTGCTGGCTGACACAAGTCTAAAGAGCCCAGACTCTATGACATTCACATTCTGGTGTAGATTTCGTTTCAGGTCCCTCCTTAAAGTGATCCTATTATGCTTTTTCAGATATTACCTTTAATGTAGTGTGTAGTATAGAGGTTTACGAATGTAAAAGGTCTGCAAAAGATCAAAGAGACGATAAAGGGACTTATTGTCTCCCAAACAAAGAACCGATTCTGAACTTCCTGAAACAAATCGTCAGTAATTTCAGTCTTACATCCTTCATGAACCTACATAGGTTTGTAACAAATTTGCATAAGGCCAGCCTATGGTCTTCATGGCTTCCTACAAACAATCCCAATTTGACCCGCCCTCAAGCACTGCTGCAACTGAGGCCTGGAAGAGTTTGGTTCATGTTACTGACGTGTTGAGAAGACGCTGTTTTCTGCACTGTGAAAGCAAATTCACTTGCATCCACTTCCAAATGTTGAAGACTCGTGCTGGAATTGACATGATGCCATTGTTACTGTTCCTATCACTGTGTACAGGTCCTTCTAAAAAAAATAGCATATTGTGATAAAGTTCATTATTTTCCATAATGTAATGAAACAAATTAAACTTTCATATATTTTAGATTCATTGCACAGCAACTGAAATATTTCAGGTCTTTTATTGTTTTAATACTGATGATTTTGGCATACAGCTCAAACCCAAAATTCCCATCTCAAAAAATTAGTATATCATGAAAAGGTTCTCTAAACGAGCTATTATCCTAATCATCTGAATCAACTGATTAACTCTAAACACCTGCAAAAGATTCCTGAGGCTTTTAAAAACTCCCAGCCTGTTTCATTACTCAAAACCACAATCATGGGTAAGACTGCCGACCTGACTGCTGTCCAGAAGGCCATCATTGACACCCTCAAGCAAGAGGGTAAGACACAGAAAGAAATTTCTGAACAAATAGGCTGTTCCCAGAGTGCTGTATCAAGGCACCTCAGTGGGAAGTCTGTGGGAAGGAAAAAGTGTGGCAAAAAACGCTGCACAACGAGAAGAGGTGACCGGACCCTGAGGAAGATTGTGGAGAAGGACCGATTCCAGACCTTGGGGGAGCTGTGGAAGCAGTGGACTGAGTCTGGAGTAGAAACATCCAGAGCCACCGTGCAAAGGCGTGTGCAGGAAATGGGCTACAGGTGCCGCATTCCCCAGGTCAAGCCACTTTTGAACCAGAAACAGCAGCAGAAGCACCTGACCTGGGCTACAGAGAAGCAGCACTGGACTGTTGCTCAGTGGTCCAAAGTACTTTTTTCGGATGAAAGCAAATTTTGCATGTCATTCGGAAATCAAGGTGCCAGAGTCTGGTGGAAGACTGGGGAGAAGGAAATGCCAAAATGCCTGAAGTCCAGTGTCAAGTACCCACAGTCAGTGATGGTCTGGGGTGCCATGTCAGCTGCTGGTGTTGGTCCACTGTGTTTTATCAAGGGCAGGGTCAATGCAGCTAGCTATCAAGAGATTTTGGAGCACTTCATGCTTAAACCTGCTGAAAAGCTTTATGGAGATGAAGATTTCATTTTTCAGCACGACCTGGCACTTGCTCACAGTGCCAAAACTACTGGTAAATGGTTTACTGACCATGGTATTACTGTGCTCAATTGGCCTGCCAACTCTCCTGATCTGAACCCCATAGAGAATATGTGAGATATTGTGAAGACAAAGTTGAGAGACACAAGACCCAACACTCTGGATGAGCTTAAGGCCGCTATCGAAGCATCCTGGGCCTCCATAACACCTCAACAGTGCCACAGGCTGATTGCCTCCATGCCACGCCGCATTGAAGCAGTCATTTCTGCAAAAGGATTCCCGACCAAGTATCGAGTGCATAACTGAACATAATTATTTGAAGGCTGACTTTTTTTGTATTAAAAACACTTCTTTTATTTGTCGGATGAAATATGCAATTTTTTTTAGATAGGAATTTTGGGTTTTCATGAGCTGTATGCCAAAATCATCAGTATTAAAACAATAAAAGACCTGAAATATTTCAATTGGTGTGCAATGAATATATGAAAGTTTAATTTTTATCATTACATTATGGAAAATAATGAACTTTATCACAATATGCTAATTTTTTTGAGAAGGACCTGTATACAAGTGCTGAGGAATCAGAGCTGAAATTCAGATATGGTAATAGCCCATTTCGTTTCCAACTTACGCAGTAAGCAGTAGACCAATCACAACAGACTGGGCCGTCTGACCAATCAAAGCAGAGCTGGCTCTCAGAAAAAAGGGGTTTAGAGAGAACGAATCCTTGATTAAACCGTTTCAGACACGTGAGAAAAGAGTTGATGCTCCAATGTATATTATGAGAACGTTTTTAACCTCAGGATGCATGTACACCTAATTTAAGAGACCTCCAAAATAAAATAGGAACCTTTAAAATAGTATAATAGAAATGTAATAGTCCACCAGGTGAAAATTCTGAATGTTTAGAAAAAGTAGTGTAACATCAACAAGCCACATGGTTTACAAACAGTGCATGACTAGTTACCCGTTGAAAACACACAAAGAGTTATGTTTTTTTTTTTTTAAATCCCTTATGTGAAACAATAGCAATAATAATGTTTACCATATCAAACTCCACTAATAAATAGGCTGAACACAAACTGGCTTTTATGAGAACGTAATATAAGAATCTACTCATCACCCTCGACAATTAGTATAAATTTAATATTCACATTTACTTTGCCTTTCTTTCTTTGAAGTAACTTATTGACATGCTATTCAGGCCTTCCAGATCTGTTTTTGGATGCAGTGATTTGTTCAGGAGATTTTTAAAGTCCTAATCAAAGTGTAATTTTCCACCTCACCGTTGATATTCAGTGCTGGATACACAGCAGGTCTGAATGAAGAGAGACGCGTGTCGAGGATTCCTGCAATGCTGCTGGAGTCTTACAGGGTTTTCAGGTGTGTAGGACTGACGGGTACTAGAGCACTAAATAATGTAGGTGACAGTGACTGTGAAGGAGATGCAGAGAAACTGAGGAAGGTAGAGAGAAAGAGAGAGTTGGGGAATGTTACTTTTGAAAGTAATACATTGCATTACTGTCATACTTCCTGATAAAACTTACATTTATATTTAACCATTCAGCAGTTGCTTTCATCTGAGGAGACATGCAAATGAGGAAAAACATAAATGATTTATCATAAACGAGCCAAAAAGGCAATAAAAGAGAACAGTAGGGCTCCAGAAGTAAAAATCTCATTAATTTTCTCCATTTTCAATTATTATTATTATTAACAATTTTATATTAAATAGTAATAATAACAAATCTAGCAAATTAAACATTTTACAGTTGAGAATAAGTAGAAAAATTGGTAACATTTCACAATAAGGTTTAGTTAACATGAACTATAAAGGAACAATAAATGTATTTTAATAAATTCATTTTAGTTAATATTAATTTCAACATTTACCAATCCATTGTTAAAATCAAAGTTTTTTTTTTTTTTAACATTAGTTAATGCTCTGTGAACTAACATGAATAAGCAATGAACAGCTATATTTTTATTAAATACAAAGTTCTGGCATGAAACACTAGATGGTGCAGTCTAATTGGTCCTTTTACTCACCTGTCCATAATCACATCGTTATCTATAGGGCGTGGCAGATTGGTTCCTGCCATATCAGTAGCCAATGAGCTCGCTGCTCAACCTTCAAATACTTTTGCCTTAGCAGTGCAACGCTTCAGAAACCCTCCACCTTCCCCAACTCCACTTGTATAGATCTGCTACGGGTAATTCATGTAGGCTATATTGTGCAGCAGCAGCATGTCATGTATATATTGGCAGTAGCAAGTCCCTTACTCAACAGCAGCAGCAGCAGCAGCAATTAATCCAGCAGCAGCATAGCATATCGATTCTGCCAAGACCAAACATATCAACATTGTCATACTTATTACCATGCCAATCCCTCCGAGAGTTGTCAGGACAGAAGTAACATTAACAAAGACGAATAAATACTTTAACAAATGTATTGCCCATTGTTAGTTCATGTTAGATAATACATTAACTAATGTTAACAAATTAACCTAATTGTAAAGAGTAACCGAAATATCTTTATGCAATAAAGTAATTTCTTAATGCCATTATTTATGCAAAAAATGTCTTAATTTCCATGACCATTCCAGTTCTATAAATCACAAAAAGTCTCAAAGCTCTCTCAAGAAAGTATATATAGCGATAAACTTGAAAAAATGTTGTATTTTTTGTATTGATCGTTCTTTGTATTAATCAGTAACTTTATTAATTGTGTATATTGCAATTTTATTATTGATTAAATTGTGTAATATAATAATAATAATAATAGTTTGTTACAATTATATAGCGCTTTTCTGGGTACTAAAAGTGCTTCAAATATGGAAGGGGGGAATCTCCTCAACCACCACCAATGTGCAGCATCCACCTGGATGATGAGACGGCAGCCATATTGCGCCAGTACACCCACCACACACCGGCTTACTGGTGGAGAGGAGACAGTGATTAAGCTAATCAGTTTATGGGGGTGATTAGGAGGCCATGATGGGCAGAGGCCAAGGGGCAAATTTGGGATTTTTAATGACCACAGAGAGTCAGGCCCTGGGTTTAACGTCCCAATGTTACATGGGATGAGTTATTAATTCCTTCAAGAATGTCTACCGTTGTATTTATTTTCATGAAAAAAAAATCTGGTTCAAATTAAAGTTTGTAATGTTGTAATTCATCTTAGATCGAGTTGGTTTGACTCAGAACTCAAAGGAGTTTTTTGTAACATCTATGGAGAAATTGAAATAGGCAAAGACTTCCAGAACCAAGCTAGATAGAAACTGGATGGTAACTAGACCTTATAGGCTGGGTGTTATATCATCCATTTCATTATTTCATTTTAAGGGCTTTCTTCTATAAAAAATTTTTTCCTGTAACTGCAAAGTCTGGCCAAAAAAGTTTTCAAACTGAACTGAACTCAGAAGAAAAGAGAAGGCAACGCATCAGCAAGTTCCTGATGCCTGATTAATGTAAGAGGCTTTAATCGTGGCCATTATGACAAACGGAGACAGGGTGAAATGCCAGTGGATTTTGCAGGATGGAGTGAATGTTGGTTTGAGATTTCTTTCAAGGGAATTAAAAGCATGGCATAACCAAGGTCTCAAGCTGGTAAATTCATTGTACATGCAAACTATACTTTCTGTCGTTGTTTTTCTCTTTCACTCTACGGCATTTATATAATACATACTGTATGCAAATGGAAAAGCGTGGGTCAAGGTGTATGTCAAATCTTACTGAACAGATCAAGGACAAACAATAAGTAGTGTGTCAGTACACCCAAGTCAAAAGTCGCACATGTACTTTCTGTTTCTCAGTAGCTGTCTCTGGAAAAAAAAAATATTGTGAGAAAATGGAATGGAAGTCGTGACAGTCTGACACTCTTACACCTTGGTGGCATCACCCTATTGAGCAAAAGAGTGAGAGGTTAAGGTTAGGCCACAAAGTTTCAAGATAAAAGGCAGCCAGACTTTGGCAGTGTTCAAGTGTTATTGTGTTCTTCCAGGCCACTGCCACTGCACAAAACACGTCTTTTAATTTCACTGAGAGCAAGGAACTCCAGGATGAGATTGAATAGAAACATTAAGTAAATCATTTGTTTGATGCTTCAGTCGAACTAATTCCAAA
Source organism: Meda fulgida (assembly GCA_030578275.1). Taxonomy (NCBI): domain Eukaryota; kingdom Metazoa; phylum Chordata; class Actinopteri; order Cypriniformes; family Leuciscidae; genus Meda; species Meda fulgida. Next base: position 6,240,267 of record CM060627.1, on the reverse strand, counting down.
AGCACTTGAAGAAACATTCAACACTTGACTTAACTACTAGTCAAAAACATGTATATGAGAGAAAAAAAAACATTTTAATTTAAAGGGGTCCTATTATTCTTATGATTGCGGGGTGTGTATCAACCGAACCAGGAAAAAAAATGCCTCTGCATTCAATTGGATAGACCGAATCCCGTAGGAAGGACGGCAAAAACATCTTTCCGATCGACAAATGCCTTGATCGCGGTTCTCTGTTCCTTTTTTTAAATGAATGCGCCGTCTACATCTTCTATAACAGACACGATGGCTGAATCTACACATCTCAATGGCAGCCATTCTTTGTTGTAAACGAATTCAACCCAAGCGCTCTTTGGTGACGTGGATGATTACTTTACTGTTGATCATCTGTCCATCATCGTATAAAGCCCGCCCTGACAGTTTGATTGGTCCGAACAGCTTTGGTTCAGACATACTTGCTTCAAAACAGATCAAGTCCAGACTGAACTTCCCGAACTCAAATGTTGTGGGCGAGGCTAAGTTCGGCTGGCATCCAGGCTACATTATTACAGCTCCTCTCTCCCCAGTCTGGCTTGAACGTGCCATGTAGTTGCTGTTTCGATGAAGACCCTCCTTACGCAATACTGTGCTGTGCTGTGATGTGATTGGTTAACTGACCCAGTGTGATGTGATTGGCACCGGTTAGCAGAGAAGCACGTGTTTGGGAAATGTCACGACCCTTATCAAAACCACCAAAGCCACTAAACCACAAGTTTTATCTGCTCAGGTGTAAATATTAAGGATGGTGTCAATTTCAAACCAAGTCAAGCCTGATTCAGATTTAAGAAGGTTAACAAACAAGAGGATCGTCCAGAACAGATTTCATGCAGAGATTGTTGTTTTTATTTATTTATTTTAAAATTTTCTAATACATTTTAGATATGCTAAACACCATTCATGATACTTGTCGGACAACTATGGTAATACAAACAGAAATCGATCACAAAACCATGGTTAATTTTCCTAACTTGTGGTGGTGAACAGCCTTACAAAAGCAAGACCTTACAAAAGCTAAAGTAAACTCTATATCAACACTAATGTTGGCTAGCAGCTGAGCGGAGGCAAACAGCTTTGCCCTTTGTTTACTTCGTAGCAACAATATAAAACTTATAATTGGAACTGTTAATAGAAAACACAACTACAAATAATAAGACATACTTACATGTTGTGATCCACAAACAACAGATTGTCCTGACAAAGTGGGAACTGCTCCATTTCAGGAGAAGCTTTTGTGCGCATCCTGCGTTGTACTCTCTTAGGTTCTGCCTGGAAGCTGTTCTCCTTAAAATGTGCTGCACACAGATAAACATTGGGATTATAATGTTCAGGAACAGTGTTTAAAATATTTTTTAACCACTCTAAGTTTGTCAGGCTTAGGAAGGTTAAACAAATAAGGTTTGGAAACGAGGTGGAAAAAACAGCGTCTCTTTGAAATAGCGACAACACTGTCTTTAATGCAGCTCAACCAGGCCTCGCACCTTTTTTACGTATTCTGTGGGTGTGGATTATTTAAATGAGTATCATTGTGACTTCACAAGATGCGGAAAAAACGCATTGTAGTACAAAAGAGTCATTCGTTGTAGTTCTACCAGAAAGACTCGGGAGGCAAAATAACATAAGTATGCATTTATTAACAGCCCAGCAAGCAAGTTTTATGATATAAAGTTATTTGGCATAGAACTTGTCCGTAGCTCACAATCCGAGGGTCCGGACTCTGCATTTCCTGCCTGAAGACGAAGGCAGAGGCGCAGCCGACCCCCTGTGAGGTATGGGAAGGGACCATCCTGGTGGTGGTGGGAAGGATGGAGGGGAATGTAGGCGTCAGAATCTGCTATATATATATATATATACAGTATATGACTGGAGTAATGACTGGCAAAAATTGTTGTTTCAAAGTATAATGATATTTCACAATGTTATGGGGGGGGGGCACATTGTTTCAAACACACATGCACAAAAGAACAAAATCATGATAGATCTTGTTAAAGAGATTTTGGTGCTATTTTCTCTGTGTAGCTCGCAAGGTTTCGGCTGGGTAATAACTACCCAGAGTCCTATTTATTGCAAGGACGACAGCTTACAAAAATAATCCCTGGCTCCATTGTTCTGTAACTTTCTGACTCAGTCGCCTGTCCAGCGATGTTATAGAGCTGTGATTGCACTCCACAGTCCTTCACATGCCTGCCACCACACCATGGAGAGAAATGATAACCAAAGCTTTTCACCTTTCTTCTAAACACAGGTGCCAACTGCTGCGTCAGAGGGCACGCTATAAGCACGGTGAGAGAGAAAGACAGCAGAGAGAGAACGAAAAAGCAGAAGGTCGCCCATTGAAAGCCCTGAATAGTCATGGCACCAATATCCAGTGTGATTGCATGCATTAGTCATGTAATACGTGGTTATCAATGAGCATGAAGACAAGCTTTTACAGCTTCTATCTTTTACCAGGTTGCAGACAGTAAGATTCTTATTGTATAAAACAGGAATTTTAAATCTATTTAATGGCAGCCAAATATTATCCTTTTGCAAGGCACCCTCTTTCTACAACATAAAGGCAGCTATATATTTTCATACTGAGCTATTGTCTTATTATAAAGACATGTTTTTTTCCTAATTATTTAGCTTTTAAAGAGTCAATGTATGAAGGCCAAAACGTAAAACAAAATGAACAAATGGCTAAAATATTATCGGGAAATAAATTAATACAAAGAGGATATTTTCCACATAATATATTAAAAGTCTTTTAAAAGCATTAAGTTATAAGTTATGTTAATCATATTTAATAAATATCTTAAGTTAACGCAAAAAAATTAAGGAAAGAAAGATCTTTATTCTGATGGACAGAAGGACAGATGGACTGATGAGACATTGGACAGAAGGACGGATGGATGGATGGATGGATGGATGGATGGATGGATGGATGGATGGATGGACTGATGAGACGATGGATGTGGATGGATGGATGGATGGATGGATGGATGGATGGATGAGACATTAAATATTTAATCTGGATGGATGGATGGATGGATGGATGAGACATTAAATATTTAATCTGGATGGATGGATGAATGAGACATTAAATATTTAATCTGGATGGATGGATGGATGGATGGATGAGACATTAAATATTTAATCTGGATGGATGGATGGATGGCTGAGACATTAAATATTTAATCTGGATGGATGGATGGATGGATGGATGGATGAGACATTAAATATTTAATCTGGATGGATGGATGAGACATTAAATATTTAAGATGGATGGATGGATGGATGGATGGATGAGACATTAAATATTTAAGATGGATGGATGTATGGATGGATGAGACATTAAATATTTGATCTGGATGATGGATGGATGGATGGATGGATGAGACATTAAATATTTAATCTGGATGGATGGATGGATGGATGGATGAGACATTAAATATTTAATCTGGATGGATGGATGAGACATTAAATATTTAATCTGGATGGATGGATGGATGGATGGATGAGACATTAAATATTTAATCTGGATGGATGGATGGATGGACTGATACATTAAATATTTAATCTGGATTGATGGATGGATGGATGAGACATTAAATATGTAATCTGGATGGATGGATGGATGGATGAGACATTAAATATTTAATCTGGATGGATGGATGGATGGATGGATGGATGGATGAGACATTAAATATTTAATCTGGATGGATGGATGGATGAGACATTAAATATTTAATCTGGATGGATGGATGGATGAATGAGACATTAAATATTTAATCTGGATGGATGGATGGATGGATGAGACATTAAATATTTAATCTGGATGGATGGATGGATGAGACATTAAATATTTAATCTGGATGGATGGATGGATGAATGAGACATTAAATATTTAATCTGGATGGATGGATGGATGGATGAGACATTAAATATTTAATCTGGATGGATGGATGGATGGATGATACATTAAATATTTAATCTGGATGGATGGATGGATGGATGGATGAGACATTAAATATGTAATCTGGATGGATGGATGGATGGATAATACATTAAATATTTAATCTGGATGGATGGATGGATGAGACATTAAATATTTAATCTGGATGGATGGATGGATGAATGAGACATTAAATATTTAATCTGGATAGATGGATGGATGGATGGATGGATGAGACATTAAATATTTAATCTGGATGGATGGATGGATGGATGAGACATTAAATATTTAATCTGGATGGATGGATGGATGGATGAGACATTAAATATTTAATCTGGATGGATGGATGGATGGATGGATGGATGAGACATTAAATATTTAATCTGGATGGATGGATGGATGAGACATTAAATATTTAAT
>CM060627.1:4763380-4963380 GCA_030578275.1 Meda fulgida | reverse complement strand
CGGTGCAGACGACCCATCGGGCGGCCAGGGCGGTGCAGACGACCCATCGGGCGGCCATGGCAGAGGCTCTGGAACAGACACTGGCTCCGGCTCAGGAACGGCCATTAGCTCAGGAACGGACACCAAAACTGCAACAGTCACAAGAACAGACACAAAAACAGAACATGAAACTTACTGGAGGATCACAGGAAACATTAGACAACGATCCGACAAAGACTGCAAACAAGAGGAGGCTTAAGAAGGGGACTAATCAAGAGGGGACAGGTGGAAGAACTCAAACAATAATCAGGTAACGAGGGAGAGGGATCAGACAACGACAAGAGCACATGGCCCAAAATAACAAAACACCCATGTGCAGCACAAGACAGGACCGGCATGTGACATTACCGTTATGTTTCCAACATTGTAGAGAGCGATACATAAAATGCATTACCATTCAGATACATTGATTTGTAGACGAGAATGTTCGATTCAAGCTGTTTTAAGGCATTGATAAATTATTTTGACAAAAATGACATTTGATTAAATATGATATTTCTTAGATTATAAATTGTCTTCAGTGGTGTCATCAAAAAGGAAAACTGCAAAATAATTCATACCAATAAATCATACAATTTCTAGAGCTCACAGTTGAATTAGTTATTATTTTATGTGTTTTTGTTGGTTTGACCACATTCACAAATGGAGGCACTAAGAGGTGTTTAAACTCTACCATTTTTCTGCTATTATATTCCACAAAATAAAAGGTAGCAATACTAAGGAAAAAATCACCTGAGCCTGTAAGACTCCGCATGAAGTGAGAAGTTTACTGAACTTTGCATTTATCCTTTCCCAGTAGTAATCGTTGAGAGGTGAAGAAAACAAGAAAAACACATAACCACCGCCAGAGTCTAGACATGCACTCAAGCACTACATGTTTTGCAGTTTAGTTTAGAGCGTTCAGATGCTAACTTGTATATTTAAAAATAATAATTTGAAGAAGTCAAATAGAGTGCAACAGTTGGTTTCCGGAAGTAAACACTCCAATCATTTTCTCCAGGGAAACTGATTTTTAATAACTTATAAACCTTTATAGACAGCCCTACTCTGAGCTATGAGGTTGTTAATAAATAGTATTTGCTTCTGTTGAAGACGTCAGCCCCACATTATTTCAACTTATTTTTAAAACGACTGTTGTGAACTCGTGGTGGAATTCTACATTATTTGTGGTGGGAAAACTACATTACCCTTTATACTATACCAAAAAAAATCCTCCAATCAGAAAATTGAAACAAGCTAACCGTGCCAAAAGAGCTCTTTAGCTCCTCCCACTCCCATGAAGCACTGCAAATGACGTAATCGAGTCGGTCTCCCTACGCTCTCAAAATAATAATAATTATTATTAGTATTTGCTTTTTTTCCATCAAACTCAATTTGGACGTTTTTATGTATATAGTGTACAAAAGATGGCGGGACGAATGAATGGCAATTTCACTGTAGACGAACACTACAGTTTGATTGGTTTTCTTTTTATTAAAACCAAACCTATGGCCTTGGAATGGTTTGTGAAATATCTAAGTCTAGTCGTACCTGAGGCTTGCATGAGGGTCAGAGCACAGGTTGGACTGTTATGAAAGGTTCATGTCAACAAGCTCTCGACAACAGATGTATTTTTAGCCAAATATTTATTCATCAAAGGGTTTTAGACATTGTTGACATGCTGCAAATATAATGTATAATTATTTGACTTAAAAAAAAACATTTGTGGGAATAAATTGATAGGAATCGTTTTTTCGTTGTTGTTGGATGTCATCATTTTGGAGAGAATATCAGCACAAACCTCAGTGAGTAGTTGATTGGATGTGTTTTTTGATATTTTGCAGCTGGTTTGTTTCACATTTTATCCATACATTTTCTATAAAAAGAGAAAATAAGCAATTTGTCCTTAGCCACAAAATAATAAAGAAATACCCATTCAAAGCAAGTGTAAAACACTTTCAAAGTAATCTAAACTGTCTTCTACATGTAAACTATACAGTCACTACATTATTATTTCCTTCTTATGGCATATTGAGTGGGAGACAAGGTCTTTCATGAATCTGCCTTCCTTTGATATATTGTGGACAGCAGAATGGAACTTGATGCAATCCATAGAATTCAATGCTAGTTTATGACTTGGGAAAGTGACACTAGGGCGAATTTGTTTCAGGTTGTTTTTGCAAGTTCTCCAGTGCTGCCCATAAAATATGTCTGACTGCAGAAGGTTAGGGGAATGGATGTTGCCTGGGGCATTTATAGGTCAAGATTCAGAGCTCGTTGTCTATTCATCTTATTGCTATAGTGAATCTGATGGCATGTTTGTGGGGAAAAGCCACCTTTTTTGATATGATAGATTAAGAAAAATCACAATTATTATGTTGTTTGTTTAGCAGTTAGTCTATATTTGCCAAAAAAAGTATTTGGAAACTTGTGCCACATTTAAAATGTATCATTGCATTAGAAGCAAAGATGCATTTATTTGAAATAAAGTCTCTTTTCAAGCACGACATTATTTGTATGTACCAGATAATAAAACAATAAATGTATAGTGTTTGCAATTATATGTTCAGCTGTAATGGTAGGTGTTATAAAGTAGGAATGTTCCACGGAAGACATTTAAGTGAACACAATGTTATTCTTAATCTTAGCCTTTAATTCTATTCAGCGAAATGGTTGAATGGAAAATATCAAACTAGGTAACAAGTTAAATGTAGCATGTTTAAGGAATAGTTCATCCAAAAGTAAAAAAAAAAAAAAAAATCAGTAATCAACATTCAACATCATCCTCTTAGAAACCAGCATTTTCTTTCTTCTGTGAAACACAAAAATAGAGAACTTTTTGCCAATGTCATGCTGATCTCTTCCACAATGGAAGTGAAAAGGGAACATATGCTTTCAAGCTCTTAAAATGTCAAAAATAAATATCCGTTTGATTTATGCACTACATGACGTACAAGAGCTTTGTATGAGGAACACTGTGATCGCCATTTATTTTCATTGCATGGAAAAGAGTACCATGAATATCCTGCACATCTCACTTTGTGTTTCAAAAAAAAAAGTAAGTCATTTTGGGTTCTGAAGACATGAGGGTTACTGATTGACTTTCTTTTTTGATATTGTGTATAATTTGAATAGTATAGAAACCTGGGCTGCACAAACCATATGGAGTGGAATTTTGAATTCACACACTTGCACTTTGTGACTATGAATAGATCTACCCTTGTTTGATCTTCCGAAAGCAAATTTGTGATCAAAACAAAACATATATATATATATATATGCTGAAACAGCAGTTCTGTTGCTTAAGGAGTCTAGAAGCTCTAAGGGTTCATTTTTTTGCTCAGACTTTGATGCCCGCAACCGAGGGAGGAGAGAAAGAGCGAGAAACAATTGAATTAATGTCTGCAATGCGTCACCTGAACAAACTGTACCGGACCAGCCCTAAGATAATTCCATCGAATATGAGCCTTATCTCAGCCTCAGAAAACTATTTCCAAAGCCCTTATCAAAATCCTCTTTTATTCATTTATCATTTTCTGTGGCCTTGAAGCCAACAGTCTGAAAACTATCCTCCACAAGGCTCCAATTACTCTTCGCCTCCCTCCTTTCCTGCGGCTCTCTTTTGCTAAAGAAAACAGTTCACCTCCAGAGCATCCCGCACCCTGCTGTTGCAACTGATCTCAGATTGGTTTTGTTGTGTTAAACTTTAGATTTTGCTAGATAAAAACAGGAGAACCCCATCCAAAGTCATTTTGCTTGAACTAAAATCAATTTGACTAGAAAAACTAGAAATTTTGCTTCTGAAAATACAACTTTTAAATTCGTTAACCCGTTCAATGAACTACTCTTGGCTTTGTGATTTCAAATGTGTTTTTGAGCACATTTGAAATGGGAAATTTCCTCAGCATGGGAAATTAATTTGTAGACCAAACATGTTTTACATTTTAGTAGCATATAGTATTCTTAAGATTAATAAGGTTGCTTGCACCATAATTTAGTTTTACCCTAAAAAAAATCCAAACTTTCCCCATTTTCTTGTTAATGCATAATCCAGTAGAGCTGCACGATTCTGGAAAATTTGAGAATCACTATTTTTTTTCTCTTTCAAATAGAGATCATGATTCTCCCACGATTCTGGACAGACAAGAGACAACTAAACACAATATTCTAGAGGTTCTGACAAAATGTTCATTGCTGCAGTCTATTTAAAATGTTTTACTAATTCGAATGAGTTGGTTAAAAAAATATCGGTTTGAATGTCAATGACTCACTCATAAATACTTGTTTCTGTCACGGTTCGTAAATACATTGTCCCTTCTTGTCTCGTGTAGTTGTTGTTAAGTGTGTTGTTATGTGTGTGGGCGTGTGTGATTGTGGGCGTGACGGCTCGTTCCACTTGATCAGCGATCAGCTGATCAATCTTCTCTCCAGCTGCATCCAATCTGCTCTCCCATAAATACTCACCGCATTCTTCTCTCGTTGTCAGATCGTTGTTTGATGTCTCGTTCTTGGGTGGTCCTGTCCCAGTCGTCCTTGCTGTGTTGCGGTTTGTTCCTGTCTTTGTCCCGGTTCCTGTTCGTGTCTGGATTACTCACGCTCACTCCTCGTCACTTCAGCATCCTTCACTTGGACTCTGACCATCTCGTCCCTGCGTCACCAAACGAACTTGAGACTGTTCTTTAGTTCTACCAGAATAAACGAGTTACTTGCACTTTTGCTTCCGCCTCATTAATCATGACAGTTTCATTACAGGATGAATCAGCGTTTTTGAACATGTCTCTTGAATGGATAATTCAATGACTCACATTTTTAAGTCACTTGTCGCACCTAGTGCCGTAACGATGTAATCGTTATTTGAAGTGCCAAGTTACTTTCAAAAGGATTTGCTCTATTTTGATCACTTCCTTAGACATCACTTGTTTGTATCTGAAAAATAATTTGAATATTTGTGACACAGAAATAACAATACTGTGTGGATGAAAAGACTGTTCATGCCTAAACATTACAACTGCTCTCTCTGGCTCATTTTGGTTAGATATAGCCAAATCATTGTCATGTAGGAATGAGATTGCTTGGGTGTTTGAATCGATCGTTTAATGATTAATTGTGCAGCTCTATGATCCAGGTATGATTGGTAATAATTCATCTGTTCATATTTTTCATGTTCTTCTTTTTTTCACTTGTTTCACTCAAATAAAATGGGTTGTGAATGATTTCACTTTAAATTCAAAGAGGTGCCAAAGTTATAAAACATTTCATTGGGAGTTTGATAGATTTTTTCAAGAAATTAAAAATATACATGTGGCAAGGATTAATTAACTATTTTGTCCTTTATAAATAAACAGGGGTTTTTGCTACTATACCTTTAAGATAATGGAATTGACCTCTGTTATAAATGTCTGCTTGTTTTTGTGTCAGTTGAGTCAGAGTGGTATTAAGCTTATAGTTGATGCAGTATGTACATTTAGGTAGTCGTATTAATGTGCTGATAGTTCTGACATCATAACCATAGCTTGTTGTGAATGACCCCATTTTTGCATTGGAGTTTCTAAGATTCAAGACAGACTGGCAAGAAACAGTGTTGTGCGTGCACAGTATATCAACTATTTTATTAGAGCAAGGGAACTCCTGTTTTCAATGAAATGTCCCAATTCAGTATATGAACATGAGGGTCATTACACAGAAATGCCATAATTGTCAGGCCTCTTCAGTTTTAAACAGTGTACAGACTCATTTGAATTGCTAATTTAGGGACCTTGTTAAAAACAATACTGAGCCACTCTGTCTTTATTTTGGAATCCTTAGTAAGGTTATGCAGATGCTACACACAGCACATCGCTTGGCAAACTTTATCATATCTTGTTTAGACCAATGTCTTTGTTTTTACCTCATATAACTGTGCAGGCCAAGTTGCTAAACACTGAACAGCCCTTGTTGATGTGTAAATGTTGGTGGTCATATGCTAATGTTTCTGGTTTCTGACAGTAGGAATATATTGGAATGAGCCATTTTTGTAGCTCAGTTTGTTTTAAACTAGTCTCTTGTTTTTGGACTTGGGAAGATATTTTTAGTCCTTTAAGGGTGATTTTACACCAGGTGTTCGGAAACAGCGTTCATATCGTCCAAAACAACCAGACTTTAATATCTAACAATCCCGGATGTTCACCAAAAGATACAGTATGTTACTATAGTACAATGAACTCTTATTTTCTTAGATCAAAGGTAAATTTCTCATATCACAAGTCACAACCCCTGAAATAAATATATCTCTTTCCTTTTTAGGTTAGAAAGAAAGACAGAAAAGAAAGAAAGAAAAATATTCTTAAAATATAAATATAAAATATATTAAAAAAAATGTTACCCTTGAGCACCCAACAGATGAAATTCAAAGCTTTGATTCAACAGGCAAAATCCTCCAAAAGAGGTAGACTCTCGCTTTTGCTCTAACTTTGTCACCTTGCAGCCTAGGTACGATAAGATCAGCACCCCAGCAAACACAGAACGTTCCCCTAACGTTCCCATATGGTTCCGATTTGGTTATTTTTTTGGGAACCAAACAAGAACGTTCTAGGAACGTTCCCTGTAGGTTATTTTTAGGTTTAATTGTATAACTTAAGGAGAACGTTCTGGGAATGTTCCATGTAGGTTCTTTTTAGGTTCTATTTTTATAACCTAAAGGGAACGTTCTATTTACGTTAAGAAAACTTTCCTGGATCACCAATAGGGAACGTTCTTGGGAACGTTCTGGGAACCAAAAACTAACGTTCCCAGAACGTAAAATTGTTAGCTGGGACTCTGATGCATGTAAAAAAGAAGTGCACTTCTAAGAAACTTATTTATGCGTGGATTATGTCAGTCTTTGTTCATTCTTAGCATCTCACGGCTGTATCAGAGCAGATGTTACGGGCGCACCCATATGTGTTAGGTCACAAACCTCAGCTTACCAGCAGATTCCAACGGTGGCTGCCATATGGTCACATATACAGGTGAATCTGAGGCTCAAATCTACCAGGACCAACAGATTTGAGCGAGGCCACTGTGCAATTAATATTCCTGAATTCAATTAAATAGAGCACTCAAATCATTAGTCTGTCGTCATTTACTGTTAACTTGGTTAATGGCACTTTTCTTGAACAGCCTCTTAATGTGCTGAATGTGGTTCAATTTATGCTCAGTCTCCTTATAAAAATACATTTGTACCTAATAATTGTATTTGATCAAACTGTTGATTGAATATACTTTTTAGTGGATGCACTTTTTAGCATGCATTCTAGAGAATGGTTTTTGATAGGTGGAAACAGACAGATGATAGACAGACAGACAGACAGATATGTAGATAGATAGATAGATAGATAGATAGATAGATAGATAGATAGATAGATAGATAGATAGATAGATAGATAGATAGATAGATAGATAGATAGATAGATAGATAGATAGATAGATAGATAGATAGATAGATAGATAGATCGATAGATAGTTAAAGTTTTTAACTTGACAAATCGTCTTTGTCACTGAACAGTGAGACATGATGCAACAGCCAAAGAAATTCAGTCTGACATATTATGTAGACCAACAATTAAAGGGGTAGTTCACTCAAATATGCACATTTTGCCATTGTTTAGTCCCTCGCATGTCATATCCAAGCACGTTTTATTCCGTCAAACACAAAAATGAATTTTGTGCAGAAAATCCTGGCTGAGGATTAAGACTGTCAAACTTCAAAAAAGAAAGAAGAAAAAGTATTAAACTGGTCCATATGACATGAGAGCATCTGAAGTAATGCGATAACTTTGCGTAGGGAACAGACCAAATTTAAGTCATTAGTCACTGAAAGATTTTGGCATCCGTTCCTTGGTGTGAGACATGGTCAGATTGGTGAAATATTTGTACTTTAGAGGCAATTCTGTTCAATGATTGATATTTTAAAAAATGAAAAAAAAAATATATTCATTTTATATGTAATTTTTTAATATAAATTATAAACTAATATATATATATTGTATATTGAGTGATTGTATAAAATGCCAGTCAAAAGTTTTGGTATATTTTAGACATCACTTAAAAAAATAAAAAACTGTGGCTGGACACTATGTGTCTCTCTAAGCTGCAATGCAATCTTTTGCCAGAAGCCAAAAAGACCAGAGACCTTCAGACTCAGTTCAGATGCTGTAGTTACAGTTATTTCAAGTTAACAAGTTTTCAAGTTATTTTTGTCTGAACAAACTGTAGTGGTTAGACTGGTTATTAATGCAGCCAACATTTTTAGAGCAAAATATGTATAATAAATAATAATAAAATAATAATAATATAACTAATAAATGTATTTAATAAAATGTATACATTTAATACATTTATATACATGTATATACATAATACATGATATATAATACATGATACATACTAAATGCAATACATTTGTTACAGTATTATTCATCTTTGTCAATAATAAAAATATATATGTTCATTGTTTGTTCATGTTATTTCACAGTGCATTTACTAATGTTAACAAATACAACCTTTTATTTTAATAATGTATTAGTAAATGTTGAAATTAATATTAACTAATATTGTTCATTCTTAGTTCATGTTAACTACGGTATAGTTAACTAATGAACCTAACTGTAAAGTGTTACCAATTCATCTTATAAATATATGAGTATGACTTGAAGGCAGCATGGGTGACAAAACAACATGTTTATTAGAGCTCCGTTCTCGACACTCACATCCAAGCATATTTGTATCACACTTCCTTTCATGTAGGTGTAGATAAATCACAGTGCGTCGAAACATGGTTAACATGGAAATGAAGTGTTAAGTGCCAGCTGTGTTTGCAGAACGAGTGCTATATCCCCATATCTTGCTCTTTAAATCTCTTCCTCTTTCTTTCACAGCTCTCTCTTCATTGATCACAGGTACATGGTTTGCTCACAGATGGCTGTAAGGCCAGCTAATCTCACTGTAGTTAAATACCATCTGCCTGAACTAGACTCCAAGCATTCAAATGGCCACTGTGAGTTACGACACAGACAGTGACGGCACTCTTTACCACTGGACTTGTACCTTTGAGAGTCCCGAGAGTTTGCGATTTGAAACTCAAGGGCGAATCTGTCCGTAGCAGCAGAATTGATTAGTCCCAGGTGCACATATGACATATACACAGACTCACTCTTGCTGGACCACACAGGCAAAGTGCAGGCATTCTGGGTAGGCAGAAAATGCTGGTGAGGTCTGTTTGCCAGCTTGCTTGCAGGCACACACATAGAGCCGTGACAGTGTTTAGACCTAATGGTGGAGCAGCTCCAGGAATGAAGCGGTGCCCACACTTGTCTGCTTCAGGGGCAGTTAAGAGCCAGTCGAACCCCCAGGAGGGATCACTCTGCCCGGGGACGAAGGTTTGCGGCTTTCCCCTGGAAGCACACGAGCTGATAAGAAGCAATGGGACAGTAAATATGGATTAATGGATTTATGTGGGATGGGCAAAGAATTAACAACACTCGTGATGGGGACAGATGGCTTAACATTGATCAAGGCTGAAATATCCTATAGCTCAACTTATTGAAATAGAAACTTAAAGTTTACGACGCATCTGTGGTCTTGCTAGTCAGAGGCAGATGGTATTAGGGGGAGGGATATTATTATTCTAGAGCATGTAATTGGACAAAAATATACAAGGTGAGTTTTCAGCATATTTTGGTGCAGAATAAACACTTTTACAGTTTAATTGTGGATTTCTGCGGTGAACTACTTTTTTTTATGGCCTATTATATTGCCTTGTAGTATATCATCCATATTCTAAATAGAATTAAAAAAAAATCTAATTTTATTTTACTGTATTTTTTTTTGTCAATGAAAATAGACAATAAGATTGTATTATTATTATTATTTTAATTCCCCTTATACTAATAGACAAACAATTTTTTTTAGCATTGAGGTTATGTGTACTATGTTAAATATGTGACCTTAATGCTATGTATTTTTTATTTTTTAATGTTTGTGCATTTAATATGACCGAATCAAACCAACTGTTAGTTACCCAGTGAGCCTGTATCTTTCTCTATTGCTGTTCAATTACTTGAAAGTCTAAGGCCTTCAAAAGCCGTACAGCAAACCCATCTAATCTGATGCCTATTACACGCCAAACTAAGATTGCTGTGGGGACAAAAAGTAAAACTGTTAAGTTAGCACTTTTAAACATCCGCTCACTTAAAAAGAAATCACTTCTAGTCAACGACTTAATAACCACATACAACCTGGATTTTATGTTTCTAAATGAAACTTGGCTAGAAGACAGCTGCAGTGCAACAGTCCTCAATGAAACATCCCCTCCTAACTTTACTTTTATGAGTGTCTGCAGAGCGGGCAGGAGAGGCGGGGGTGTGGCTGCTCTTTTTAAAGATGTCTATCAATGTAAGCAAATATCATTTGGGAATTACCCGTCTTTCAAATATCTGGGTATTGTGTTAAAAGGTGCTCCACGCATTTTACTTATCATTGTTTACAGGCCTCCAAAATACTCTCCAGCCTTTGCTGAAGACTTTACAGAACTGCTATCAACAATTTCTTCAGAGTTTGACCGTTTTGCTATTGCTGGAGATTTTAACATTCACATAGATAATGCAGAAACCAATATGGCAAAAGAAATCAAAACTGTTTTAAAAACTTTTGATCTGACTCAGCATGTACATGGACCCACACACAATCGTGGACACACTCTAGATTTACTTATCAGTAAGGGTCTAAACATTTCATCGATTGTTATTAAGGACGTAGCACTGTCTGATCATTTCTGTATTTTCTTTGATATATTGATCTCTCCTACCATTGAAGCTAGATCTGTGTCTGTCAAGAAGAGATGCTTAAATGAGAACACTAGTGTACTATTTATGAAGGCTATATCTTTAACACCAAGCATATCTGCTGACTCTCTTGATTTTCTCCTTGATTCTTTTAACTCAAAAGTTAAGAGTGTAATTGATGATATTGCTCCTGTGAAAGTCAGGAAGAGTGGTAGACAAAAAGCACCTTGGAGAAACTCAACAGCGGTGCAAAATATGAAAAGAAAATACAGAAAAGCAGAGCGCATGTGGCAGAAGACAAAACTTGTAGTCCATTATAACATCTACAAAGACAGCATCCATGCTTTCAATATGGAACTAGGCAAAGCTAGACAGACTTTCTTCTCAAATATTATAAACAGCAATATAAACAACACACGCACTCTTTTTGCTACTGTAGAGAGACTGACAAACCCCCCAAGCCAGATTCCCAATGAATTGCTCTCAGACAGCAAGTGCAGGGAGTTTGCTTCTTTCTTCTCTGAGAAAATCAATAATATCAGAAAGGTGATCAGCACATCATTGAGCAGCACTGGGGACAGACAGATCAGAGCACAACCTGATAAAGTAGTTACTATGTCTGATTTCAAAGAAATTGATGGCAAAGTTTTAGAAGAAACCGTACAGCACCTTAAAACATCAACCTGCGCCCTTGACGCACTTCCCACATCTTTCTTCAAAAGTGTGTTAAACAGCTTAGAATCAGATCTTCTAGAAGTGGTTAATGCCTCACTTCTCTCTGGGAGTTTTCCGAACTCCCTGAAAACTGCAGTTGTCAAGCCTGATACTGATAAAGGCAAATTATCAGTTCTAGTACTACTCAACCTCTCTGAATGCATAAATAATCAAGTCAGGAATCTGGGTGTGTCTCTAGAGTCAGACCTTAGTTTCAGTAGTCATATCAAAGCAATAACTAAATCAGCATACTATCATCTGAAAAATATTGCAAGAATTAGATGCTTTGTTTCCAGTCAAGACTTAGAGAAACTTGTGCATGCTTTCATCACCAGCAGGGTGGATTATTGTAATGGACTCCTCACTGGCCTTCCTAAAAAGACCATTAGACAGTTGCAGCTCATCCAGAACACTGCTGCCAGGATTCTGAGCAGAACCAGAAAATATGAACACATCACACCAGTCCTCAGGTCTTTACACTGGCTGCCAGTTACATATAGAATTGATTTTAAAGTATTATTACTGGTATATAAACCATTTAATGGCCTAGGACCTCAATACATTGCAGATATGCTCACTGAATATAAACCCAAAAGATCACTCAGATCACTAGGACCACATCAGCTAGAAATACCAAGGGTTCACTCTAAGCATGGTGAGTGTGCTTTTAGCTACTATGCCAGCCGTAGCTGGAACCAGCTTCCAGAAGAGATCAGATGTGCTCCTACAGTAGTCACATTCAAATCCAGACTCAAAACACATCTGTTTACCTGCATTTACTGAATGAGCACTGTGCCACTGCTCGTCCGACTGTTTTTACTGTATTTTATTTTTATTTTTTTTATTATAAACTGTTTTAATTATTCTTATCTCTTTTGATTATTTTAATTTCTTTATTCCAAACTGCTTTAATTATTCTTATTTCTTTTGATTATTTTAATTTCTTCTATGTAAAGCACTTTAAATTATCATTGTGTATGAAATGTGCTATATAAATAAACTTGCCTTGCCTTGCCTTATATTACACTAACAGAAGTTATTTGTAAGCATTAGACAACGTAAAAAAAATTACACATTTTTACATTTTAAACTACTGTAGGTACAAATTTAAGAGGCCAGAGAAAATTAGCAAATGTACAAGTATGCATTATTGTAAACATGCTTTGCTGTGGTTTTTGGACTTTTTTTTTTTCATTGTTTCTTTTAACATCCTCTCTCTCTCTCTCCAGAATGTCATAACATATTTTTTAGGTTTTTTTTTTCTCTTGTTTTAACCCTGGTAACCTCATCAAGCCTGCCTGACACAAACATCGATCCCAAATCCTATTAGAAGCACTTCCTCTGCTCTCCAAAACCCCCGAACATGAGTGTGTCTGAGCAGCTTTTCACAAAGAAAACCCACAACTAGCCCCGACCCAAGTTCATAATTAAGTGCTCATATAAGTGCGGTTACATTACACGCTGTGCCATCCATAAGTGTGATTTTTACACAATGCTGGCTGCATGAAAGAAAACTCAATAGATGCTTCGAGAACTGGGAAGATGAAGTGCAACAAAAATGATTTACAAGGCTTTTAAAGAATTGCAAATAAAACAACCACAAGGCCAGGTTGTCAATCTGTTTACAATTACTGAAAACTTGGTAAAATATAATGTGTTAAATGTTAAGTTGACAATTGCAGCTACAGATTTATCTTGTACCATATGCTTTTGTTAAATTAACATGAAACCTGAAAGAGGAGTTGCATAAGATTTTTTTTTTCTTTGCTCCCATCATCCCAGTATAAGAGTCCTGGGTGTCATATTTACCCTGCAGGCAGTATAATAGAAAATGACACGGCTCAGACACCTTTGTCGAGCAGACGTGGTGGAAATCTTGTATAAGTGACGCAATCCCTTTAATGTGATTTCTTCTCCTTAAGATGATAAAGAGGGATTACTTCAAGAATTAGCAGCGAGTTTTTACCTGCAACATGTCACTTCCCAGAATGCACGTCTGCTTGCCTTTCCAGTTAGAATGAGAAAGCTGACTAGCCCACGATTTATCACCCGCACTAGAATCGCTGTGTTACAGTGGTGACAAAGGAAGCCTCATTTGACTAGTTTGCCCTGTATTATCCCGTTACACAGGCTAATGAGTAAGTGATTAGCATGCCAGCCTTCCTCCATTAGCATGCGCTGGGATTCAGGATGATTTGTTTCATCAAGTCACCGTTGTCTGTGCCTGCAATTCATTTGAGGCAGACAACAGCGAGGGGCGAAGGGTCATGCTAATGACTGTAAATCATTGATAAACACATTTTACAGATGTTGTCGCAAATTTACTCTTGTTGACTCTGTTCAAGCTCGGATCACAAACTAGAGAAAAAACCTGAAGCTTTATAGTGTATAGATTGTCTCTAAATATTGCACAAAATATTATATTATATGAATTATATTATATTAATTTTTATGAATTATATTCATAAATTTGTTTCGTTTTTGCAGTTATAGTTAAATTTAGTTTTAGATTTAAGTAATTGAAAAAGAAATTGTTTAGGAAATACTCATATGACAATTCCTTTCTTGTATTATCTATTTTTTTATTTTTATTATTGATTCGTTTTTCCCCAATGGAATTATTTGTTTGTAGCTCATCTAGAAGAGCATGGGACAAAGACACTGGAGTGACCTGTAGCTGTCAAGTCATTGGTTTTCTTTTTAGTTTTTCAGCAGTTTTTGTGAAAAAAAAGAAAAACTGTTAAAAGTTCTGACTGTGTTTACGTGGACTCATTTTGACATTATTTTGTGTGTATTTGACTGTTAAAGCACAAAAAGCAGCGACAAAGAACTCAATTTAGTACTGAGAGGCGGCTTTAATAAATCTGCGGGAATGAGTAAAATTATGCGTGAAATTCAAGCCCTGAAACATCAACAATATTCATGCAGAGCAAATGAAACGAGTGAGTGAGTGAGTAAGTGAGGCAGGTTTATGTCTAACTCTCTGAGAGAGAGAGAGAGAGAGAGAGAGAGAGAGAGAGAGAGAGAGAGAGAGAGAGAGAGAGAGAGAGAGAGAGAGAGAGAGAGAGAGAGAGAGAGAGAGAGAGAGAGAGAGAGAGAGAGAGCAGGAAGAGCAGCTAGTACCATGTATCTATTCTATGGAATTGGAAGCATTTCAGATATTTCAGTATCAATATGTATCGAAAATCTATATTTTTGACAACACTACATTGCAAAAATGCTATTTTAGCTTTAATTTATTTCAGTTTAAATAATGTTATTACTTGCACATTTTTTCAGTTAATTATAAGTTTTTCATCAAATTTTTATGTAATTTAAGCTTTATTTCACTTACCTGATTTTTTATAAAAAAGTTTTAGTTAACAATAACAACACTGTTCTCAGTGTGAGTATTATTGAATGCAGAGCTAATATGAAGTAATTTTTGAGAGGGAAAAGGTCAGCTCTGAAAAGACTCGCTTTGTGACGGCAGACTAGTGTAATCAAAAACAGGGACCAGACAGTTATTTCATTTGGTTTGAAAGATATTTCCTCGTATTTCTTAAAGATAAGAAATGCAGAAAATATTTAAACTGTTAGATCATTGAAATTAGAAAATTGTCATAATTTTCTCACCCTTGTGTTATTTCAAACCTGCATATTTTGAAGAAAGAACTGATTTTGATGAGGCCTGAAACAACAGTGGACCACACTGACATTCAAAACAAATCGCAACATATCTTCTTTTGTTTTAAGATAGGAAATCATGCATTTGAAACAGCATGAGGGTGAGTAAACTTTAACCTAGAGTGTTTGTCCGAATGCATGATGTCACTAATTGTCGGTGATGCGCTGATGCAAAATGCCAAACTAATTTAATATTATGTAAATGACCTTCAAATGCATCTTTGATGTAGAATCTGTGGATCTTTCCAGTTGAAGTAGAGCAGTTAGGCACAGACTACAAAGCTGTTCTAGTTTAGCTTCTTCCAAACAATCTTGTCTTAGCAGATCAAAGTGTTTTCAGCATCTAGCTGCTTTGAAAAACAACCCCCTGCTGTCTTACGAGTTATGGCAATACTAAAGATTTATTCAATATTTCATATTCGTTAAGAGTGAACAGGTGAGACTGTCAATGAAAAACCCCGGAGCTCACAGACTGGCGCTATCGCAAGGACGTACTTAAGGGGATAGTTCACCCAAAAATGAAAATTCTGTCAGTATTTACTCACCCTCATGCTGTTCCAACCCCGTAAGACCTTCGTTCATCTTCGGAACACGAATTAAGATATTTTTGATGAAATCTAAGAGCTGGATCACTCCTCCATACTAGTCCATAGGCTTCTTCAGGAATTGACTATTCATTTCCTTCTGAGTCAGTTAAACTAGTGTAACAGCGTAAGCTTCTGTTGTTGTACGTCACACGCATCACACACATGACCAGCGTCGGCCAATAGTAAGCCTACGTGTGACGTAGCTCTACGCAAACATACTAGTTTAACTGACTAGAGGCCCACGAGAAGGAAAGGAATAGTTGAAATAAAGTCTTTATTTTTGTTTGTTTTTGCGCACAAAAAGTATTCTCGTCGCTTGATAAACTTAAGATTGAGCCAGTGTAGTCACTTGGACTATTTTAACAATGTTTTTAATAACTTTTCGAGGCCAGTAAGTTTCAATTCCTGAAGAAGCCTATGGACTAGTATGGAGGAGTGATCCAGCTCTCAGATTTCATCAAACATATCTTAATTCGTGTTCCAAAGATGAACAAAAGTCTTACGGGTTGGAAAAACATGAGGGTGAGTAAATACTGACACCATTTTCATTTTTGGGTGAACTATCCCTTTAATGAAGTTTTATGATGTGTGAAATCAGACTGTGCTCTGATACAGCAGGGATCATCTCACAGATCATCTCACCTTTTGGTCTAGATGGTATAAAGTCATGTGTATTTGAAAACTAACGACGTTAAGTGTTTGACACATTTCTATATTCTGTGACTACATTCTTGCACGCGCACACACACACGCACATTGTTTGAGATTGACAAACACATGTACATGGACTCATAGATTTGAATTTTTAATTTTAAGTACATTTTTGTTCATATTGTTTTGGGTTGTTACTTGATGTGCAGTGCAAAATAAACAACGGATGCTGAATGTCACATGATTATGACCTCATGAATTTAATTCATGCTACACACATTCTTACTAGAACATACATTTTTACTCGCAAATTAAGTTTCAAACCAAATATGCATACTATACAGTATGATGGGATTTTATTATGCAGCAACTTACTAGCATGTAGCATAAACAGATTCATATTTAGCCGTCCAAATCATGCGTGAGCATCCTCATGATGTTTACTGACCCTTCACGCTGTATTATGTTGCTCTTGGCCTCTCTCCACTTGACCTGGCTATGTCATTCAACCTGAAAGAAGATTATCTGTGTCTACAACTGGCGCCCACACACTCAACATGGCAGGCGCTGTTGTAAGCCAGCCGTATTTAGAGCACATTCACATTTAGCCTACCTAGTTCCATGTTTGACTTGTGGATTGCAGAAGCGTTTCTCTGGCTCTTTGTGAATCCCTCATGCAGAAACACACACACACACACACACACACACACACACCCCTACACTCAGAAAACTAAGGGATACTGTACACCAGTGAACGCCAAATATAACAGGCTTACACTAGGGGAAGAGGATTTAACAAGGTATGGTAGATTAGAGCAGTGAGTCCCTCGCTGCACTTGTTTATTTTAAGGAATGTAATGCCAGAACATTGTCTAACATGAGGAAATCATTCTGGAGCACTTGAAGCCTGTATGAATGATTCTTATAAATGTAGGCCTATGAAACAATTTACAATGAGGTTCAATTAGTCAACATTAGGATTAGGTATGTTCATATTAAATTCTGCTTATAGTAGGCTAATATCTTATAATTTTTTATCACATTATTTGTGTTTTAATCAATAAATGAATCAATTACATGCATTAATAATTTAATGTTAATGCATACTGTTAAAATGTGTGTGTGTATTTGTGTATTGTGTAAAACACGCAAGCACGCACACACACATAGGCTCCACATAGGCTATATGTAAGCAACACGGTACAGAGGCTTTGCTGTATCGTGAATAAGTCACGGCTGAAGTACGTCGAGTACCTTATTGCTTTCATAAAACGGTTGCCACACAATAGCACATATTAAATCCAAAAAATATGTATCAATGCAATTTTTATGAAGTAAAATCACCAAAAGCCTTCCTTCCGCTGGAAGAAATAGTCCCTGGCAGTGAACAGCAACAGAAGTGACATTATTTCGCCTTTAGATGAAGACTGTCTTTAGGAGTGAGTCAGTCAGTCAGTAGCCTAGAGAAGACTTTTATATTAAAAGGACTAGTTGTGAACACGGAAAAGCAAAACGGAACTGACAAAAGTAACGCATTATAACAGAAACGGCCAGAAATGACTTTTAATTTTACAATTTTGGAGAAATAAGCTCAATATAATGTAATGTATTTATTAAAAAAAAATCTATTTAGCCCAGAGCTGGCTCGGCACCAGCTGACAGATGATTGCGCGTTTAAATAGTGCGACAGTAATGACGTAATCAACAGCGCCGAGAGACGATCAAGTAGTGTGTAGTGTCAGAAAGGTGTGATTTTTTTTCCCAAACCACTTCAGCGGAAATCCCGCCCTGCAGCCGATTCTAAACTTTTCATTGGTCATGTCAATCACTGTACTGATTGCCTACACCAAACACTGATCCCTAAACCTACCCGTCAATGTAACCTAAACCAATGAAATCGGCTGGAGGGCGGGATTTCCGCTGAAGTGGTTTGGGAAAAAAAAATCACGCGTCTGAAAGTGGTGTTTCTATTATGCTGGTGAGTTCACTATATAGTGCTCTACTCCCTACCTCCTACATGGGGGTTAGGGAGTAGTGGTTTTAGTGGAGATTTCGGACACAGCCTATGTTTACTTTGCTAAGAGTGGTTGCTAGGGGTGTTGTGTAGTGATACCACTGATATAATGAGATCAGTGAGTGATAGCCTACATTATATTCTATTGGGTGAAGCGCTCATAGCCGTGTTTTATCGTTACGGTCATAGCCGTGTTTTATCGTTACGGATTTTACTTTTTTTTTTTAAATGCTCGTTGAAGAAAACCTCTTAGCGGTATTATATACCGTGTTTTATCGTTACGGTCATAGCCGTGTTTTATCGTTACGAATTTTCCTTTTTTTTTAAATGCTCGTTGAAGAAAACCTCATAACGGTATTATATAAGGATGATTTTTTTTTACTTTTTTTTTTAGCTGTGACGAAAGTGATGTATTGTAACTTGTAACTGTGATTATCACCCCTGTCCACATTGTAGCGCGTGCGCTCTTGCTGGCTATCAAGTTATTGGTCAACGAATGTTGTTTACAAGCTGTTTTATTGACCCGTTCTGCTTTCTAACACTGATTGAGCGGTTAGAGACATGATCAGGGACGTGCACAGGAATTTTGAGGGGCAGTTGCTCTGACCTGAAAAAAAGGGCATGTGATGTGAAAAAAAAGGGCACGGCATGTGAAAAAAGCCTTCCACCCAAAAAAAAAAAAAAAAAAAAAAAAAAAAAAAACTCACGGGCTATATGAAGAACTGAGAATAACAGGGTCTTTATTAAAATCACTAATCACCTAACTACTACTAATAATAACACAGAAAAACATGAGTCATGAAAATCCATATATTCAGTTGAATTTTGCCCGTACAAATTGCCTTATCTGACCGTGTTTATGTCCAAACTCAATGCCTCATATTATGGTCTTATTATTATTTATAAAGATTGCAAAACGTCAGAGATGACAGGTTTATGATATACAACTTTGTAAACAGAGTACAAAATTTATATGTTAAATGTCACCAAAATAGGCTACATGAGAAAAAAAATTGGAAAATAAATCATCTGTATTGAATTGACAGATGGGGAAAAACTCGCTTCTAATAATAAAATAAATAAAAAAAAACGCTTAGATTTCGGGAAAGAATAAAATCCTTTTTTAACCTTTTGGCTTCCCGTACATTCAGTTCTGATGGTACGTATGGTAACTGGGCAACTATGCATAATTTATAGCTACACCGGTCGCGTGCAGCACTGCAGCCAAGTAAACAGAGTTTGCCTAGCTTCCCATACTGACTTTCACTTTCGGTGCCCGAATGGAAGTGAAAGTAGCTTTGCGATTTTTTTTTTTTTATCTAGGCCTACGTGAAATTCTGCATCATTGTACGATTTATTTATTACCCCTTGGAAGGGCAACGTCAGTCGAGAAGGGCATTTGGGCAGTTGCCCGGGCAACCTGAGCAACCCATAGATATAATAAATACATAGATGCCCTATTGGCCGCTGGAGCGTACGTCAACGGCGCCGCCATATTGGGGATGGCAACTTTCCCATCCTCTCATACCGGGAATTGAGAAAAATACCTGTTTCGTGCGCTGCCTGCGGCTGTAGGCCTGCAAATCGCCACACAATTGAAAATAGCTTTCGAGGAATTACCTTTCCCAAGCAAGAACAAACGTTTGTTTTTGGTTCTATTTGGTCATGATTTAATTAGTAATTAAATCATGGATACATTTAAAAATACTACTGTTATGTCACGAAATGTAGTTTTAATAGTTTTTCAGTCGACAATGTAGTTTTTTAAAGCTCAAATATGTGGTTTGTTTATAAAGATAGCGCCTATTTAAAATCTGACGTTTTCGGAGTTGTAAGATGCGATCACCGGGCGCTCAGAGCTCGTCTACACCGCCTGGAACTGCCGTACCTCGGCCAGTGCTTCTGACGTTTGCCGCTGGCTCGGATGTCTCTAGTCTAGTGGTTAAACATGAGATATAATTTGTCTTGTGTATATCTAACTGGCAATCTTTGGTCTCATTAATCTATAAATGGTTCCCTGGTAAATCGTTTTGGCTGAGGGCAAAGTGAAGAAAGTGAAGTTTCATAACTTTATATTTAGGCTATTTTAACGTTGTATCCTGCTGTATGTTTGACTGAAACTACTTCTGTTATAATGGCTATTACTGATCAATAAAACTGACATTTAACAAAGAGTTAAATATTAAATATAAGTCACTATTTAAATTCTTTTTTATTGTGTATATTCTGTAATTTATATTTCTTATTCTATTGCTATTATTATAGTATTATTAATAAACTATATGCTATTATCAATATTTTATGATTGTATTATTGTACTTATGATATTATAATTATACTATTCATTACTATTTTATTTGCTGTATACTATTAGTTAATTTTTTGACTAAACTATTTACTATTACTTCTCACTTTATGTTATATTGACTATTTGTACCATAACATTATGTATTATCATAAAGGATCCATCAGTTATCTTTGTTATTGCTAAAATCAGGTCAATCACAGAAAATGCTTTTCTCCACAATGAGAAAACTTAAATTATATCTCAGTATTGGGGTCTTCCCCATTCTTACCCAAGAATAAAGAGCCAGATAGGCCTACATGACAAGCCTGAGCTTTGACCATTATTTAAAAATATATATTTTACAAGTCTAACTATCGAGATTTTAAACAACTAGAGATGGAACTTTTTGTACACCACATACAAACCACTGAAATCGGTTGATAAATGTAAAAACAGTCTTTGTTTTTATCCAGAAAAAAATGCATCTCACCCGTTTACTTGCATTTGATTACACTGCAGTCTTGCCCTCCGCAAAATGGCGGACCCGTTGACGTATCGCAGCAACGTTCCAAAGTGGCCAATAGGGCGTCTATGTATTTATTATGTGTATGGAGCAACCCCCCTGTGCACGTCCCTGGACATGATACGGATTCCGGTAAGTTGAACTGTAAATATCATAGTTTTTTGATGTTCATTCATGTTTATTTAGCTCTGTAACTTAGTAAAGAGGAGGGAATTGATCGCATTCACTCGCGCTTCACTTGAACTCACAGTAAACTCTCGCGCCACATGAAAGAGCGCCAAAACAGAATTTATTGTTTGAATTTTGTGATAAAATAGAATTTGAAAAAAAAAAAAAATCAAAAGCATGACCATATTCTACATCCCTTAACCCTACATAATACCTACATTTAACAACTACTTTACTAACTTATCAATAAGCAGTAATTAGGAGTTTATTAAGGTAAAAGTCAAAGTTAATAGTTAGTTAATGTTGAGAATTGTCCCTAATCTATCCTTACAATTATTCATGAAAACGAAGTTTAATTGTAAGGCATTGCAAATCCAATATAATGGATATGCACTATATACAGACTTCAAATTATTGCCAAATCTTTAAACATTTGTAAATGATAATGCAATAATGTATGTTAAAATACAGAATATTTAGTTATAAAGTTTTAAGGTGCCCAGTGAAGAAGCTGAGCTTTTTCAGACAGCACAGGTTACTCAAATAGAGCATATTGGGATTGAAGTATTTTAACATAATACTAAATGGCACATTTTACATTCAAGAATAATAGCAGGATCTGAAAACATTATGAATTGGGTCATGGCACAGATTCAGTGGTCCAAAATGGAAGGACATTTAATGCCACAATTCCCTTCTGCTTGCACAATACCAAAAGAGGGAGGCAGGAAAAACCCGATAAATAAAGAAGGAAGAGACAGGGATAAAGAGGTGTGTGTGAGAGAATCGGGCCCACATGCGGATCCACAGACAGAGAACATTTGTGATCCGCCTCACTTCACTGTGGGAGAGCGTTTCCTAGCCCTGGATTACCGCAGCACATTGAATAGACCAAAGACACTCTGTAAGAAAGTGTGTGTAGGCCTACATCGGTAGGAGATAAACAGTACTGTGGAACATTACACTGTGTAAACATTGCATTGTCTGCCGCAGCATGCGAGTGCAGCGTATAAACACGGTGACCCCATATTGTTAATTTTGCTCATTACGAAGGACAGTTTGCATCTATGAGGCTTGGGTTGAAAGCTGTCAAAAAAGGTTAGAAAAGGGGGGTTTCACAGAGATGTCATAGAAGAACCATTTTAGGTTCCATAAAGAACCTTTCATTGAACAGTTCTTAAAAGAACAATTTTCTTAGTGTGAAGAACATTTTAATAATCTAAAAAAAAAAAAATCCACTTTAAATAACCTGCAGAGGTAAGGTTTTATGGATGTAAAAGTTTATTTATGGAAACATAAATAACTTCTAAAGAACCATAAATAATCCTCTAAAGAACCTTTATTTAAGAGTGGCATGTGCTACTGCAAGCATTGCTATGACTATTTCAAATAGGAAATTATTTACTTACGCTGCAGTCCGTAACTTTTTTTTTGTGTTCAGAATACATTTGTATAATAAGCAAGTACACAATGAATCTATTTTCCGAATCGGTACACCTATAATAAGTGTTTCTATTTGGACTATTATAGACTGGCTCAGGCCGTTCCACTGCTGAGTAGCCCAGTACCTGCGTGACTCGGACATAAAAACAGAGAAGTGGCTCCGGCTACAATGTTCTTCCGCAAGACGCGTGCAGTTCTGTTTGTTAACCGCTAGGGAGCCAACAGTTATGGACTGCAGCTTTAACTTTGAGTATTACAATTTAAGTATTTCAATGCACATTACAAAATGAATTGGCCGAACAGCATTTTGAGGCTTCCACGCACCTCATGTCTGATCTTTCTAACTATCGCAACTGTGTGAACACGTTGGCCACTACTGAAAAAAAAAAAAAAAATGCTTTTCTAACATTTTTGCTGCATTCAGCAGTTGCAAACAGCATGTTGGCTTAAAGTTGTACTCTGATATTGCTTCTCTTTTGCAACTTAGTCAAATTGCATATTGGGTATTTGAAAAAGGTTACTTGTTAATTTGTTTTACTTAGTATATTATCTTTAAATAGAGCATAATGCCAACATCAAAATGAAAATTTGTATTTTTTTTAAAGCCTTTATGCTCACCAAGGCTGCATTTATTTGCTAAAAAAAATAAGCAAAACCAGTAATATTGTAAAATATTATTACACTGTAAAATTACAATTTTATGCTTTGATATATTTTAAAATATAATTTATCCCGGTGGTGGCAAAGTGATACTTTTTTTTTTTGATGAATCGAAATAACAGCATTTAATACAAATATAAATATTTTTAACATTATGAATGTCTTTATTGCTTGAATAAAATTATTAATTTCTCTCCTGAAATAAATATATATAACAATCTTACTGACACCAAATTTATGAACGGTAGTGCACATATAAACCATTGCTATAAACCATAACTAGATTAGCAAGTAGTTGTCAAACACTAAAAAGCGGCGTTTGCTAAAGATAATGACAGAGGAAAGAAGCACCATTTGATGTTATTTAACTTCTGTAAATATAAATGTTAAAAACATATTTTATAAAACAGGGTTTTGTAGTGTTTTAACTTAGTTAATATATTGAAAAGAATAAAACGAGTGTTTTTAAAAATTTGCTTTTATTTATTCTTTTTTTTTAGGTTAATATGGATTTTTAACGTGAAACATTTTATCTTAAGAAACCTTTCAGACTTTCCATTTATTAGATATATTGGAATTGGTAGTATTAGCCTTGATATTTCCTTGTATTGATTTGAAAAGAGTGGCTTTGGCTAGAACTTTCTTTCTTAAAGAGCTCTTTTTTCCCTATTTGAAGTCTACCTGATGTCCTTGAATTAATATAAAGTGGTAGATTGAACCAGTTTACTCTTGTAGTTGCATAAACTCAAAAATGCTTTGCAGCTTAGCATGTGACTTGATGTTTTTGTAACATACAGTTTTACAGTGACACAGTAACCTTCTCTGTCATAAATATCCAAGGGACAACAAACAAACAACAACAAAACAGCTAATTAATCCCACTGTTGTTTATTTTAATGTGAAAAACAGTTCGGAGTTTGGTAAGAAATATTGCAACCTGTAAATTGACAGATGTGGCAAAGAGTTAATTTTGGACCCTGTCTGTAGCCTATGACCAGGAGTATGAAAAACATATAATCAGATCTCCAAAGATAGCTACAGGAATAACACCACATTGAGCCGACTTCATCCATTCTTGTCAGTGCTCTGAGTGATTGTGTGCAGAAAAAGAAAGTCAAGGTTGTCTGTGAGAGTGGGCAAACATAAGGAAATGTGACTGGCAGGCTCATTTTCAAGCAGCAAGGTTGGTTAAGATTATAAGCTGTACTACTGACTAACCGAGCAATCTCTCGCTTTCATCCACTGACAGCCTTGTTAAATGACAAAAGCTTAATTTACTTGTCAAAAATGATAGAAACGGCAATTCTCTCCCCTCTCTTCAGTATTCCTCTTTTCTCTGAATAGTAACATTAGAGCAGAAATGTTCAGTCTTATGCTGTCAAATAATCACTGACTAGTGATTCTATGACAGATGAGTCGATCTGCCTTTAAAAACGAGGTCAGGAGTTTTTTTCAGCTTGTGTAAACATTTGATATGAATTCTTATGGACCACGTGTTCTTGCATGTTAGTTTATTTAATAATAGCATATGTTCTAATTAAGAACTCAATATTTGACCTATTACTAGATTTTTTTTTGTCTGTGTTTTCTGCAGAAACTGTGGGAAGTGTTTGCTTCGAAACAGTCTTGCAAGTTCAGTTCCATACCGACGTCTTTGTTTAATACGTCTGTATTTAAAAGAGGATTTTCCATCATTAATTTGTAGTTGCTGCCATGGCGTAGCTTCCTTGACGCGTGGTCTGGATGGTTGATCATAGATATGGCTCAGATCCCTCTTTTAATGTACTGTAAGTCTGTTTTTTACCAACAGGATTAAGTCTATTCTCTTAGAAAAAGTCATTTAGTACTCTCTTCTCAAGCCATGTCATTTGAGGTATCATTTATTAGAACTAGCTGATTCCATAGTAAGTAAGAATAATAGATACCAATAGGACCTAGGGCTTGGCGATATGGTCAAAATCCATATCTCTGTATTTTTGTGTTGAATGGCGATATATGGTATACATCTCAGTATTTTTTACGTTTTTGGATTTAAAAAAATTAAAAAATAAATCCTGCCCAATGTTGTCCTGGAAACAATGCTCATATTGAAGGCTATAAAGCAAAGATAGTGAATGGGATTTAGGCTCTGGTCTAGCTAGTGACCAATTATTAGCAAAAAAAAGGGTTAAAATCACATTACATTCTAACATTGTAACAATCTAAAAGCAAAAATAACATTTTTATTTTTAAAATTCACTAAACTAAAAAAATTGAATAAATACAAACAAAAGTACAGACTAATTAACCTACAATTGATTACCCCATTACAATAGTCATTTTAGAGTTACTGCTATCATAAAAATACACTTACTTCTAGGTTTTAAATTCTACATGTGGCACATTTATTGACAAATATTTAACCAATATATTTTAGTCTGAATTTTTGCTCTCAGTTGCGCTCCGTTTGTTTTGGCTCGCTCGTTCACGGAAATCTGTGAAGTTTAGCGAGATTCAATCCTGACAGCAAAAAAAATATTTGCATGATTTTCTAACATTTACAGATGGAGAATATACCGGCAAAATGTAAGTTAATATGCATTGTGGAAAACACCACATCTCAAACACATTCAACAGCGCTTTAATATATCTGTCTGTCAACACATTATATGTCAGAACATCCTGATGGGACCAGCCGCTTTAAACAACACGTGTTATATCTTACCAGTTATTTTAAAGCCCTTAATATAAAAGCATGGATAATGTTCAGGACAAACTGGATAATGCACTTTCCCCTCAGCAGCTCACTCTGCGGTAAACGGTATTGCCTCATTCCATATCGTTTCTTAAAAAAATATCGATATATTGTACAAACTCGATATACCGGCCAGCCCTAATCTAAACAAGATTGCATGTGTGGAGGCCCGTGTAAATCTCCCTAACAGCTTGACAGCTTTTCTGAGCGTGTATGTGCGTGTTTGCGTCCAGTCTTCACTCACTAACTGTGACTGTGAATCTAGTCCTCTGAGACGTCGCTGTCTGCACCTCTACAGACACTTCATGTCACAGCAAGGGGGTTGTGTCAGCTGGCATTAGCTCCGCTGTCGCTGTGGAGATGCCAAGAGCACACAGGTGTATCTGGAGGTGACTCGCTTCCCACAGATGTCACCTGATACACTAAAACTGCAGGGGCAATGGAGGCTGATGGATTAAAGCATGTCATGTGAGATCAAGACACGTTTTGTCTCAATTTCAGATCCTATCACAGCCGTATCTGAATTACTACGTATCCAAATATTCCCAAAGAGGATAACTTCTGTCAGTGCATGCTATTCTAAACCCCAGCAGATATAACTGGTCACCAGATATCCTAGCGTCTCTAGGACTCTCAACTGGCTTAACCAGCAGGCTTCCCTTTCTTCAGCAATACTGCGATTATCAGAATATCATGCTGGTGAAGAACATGGATAAGCACCAAACTGGTATAAACCATCTTGGACCAGCATGGAAGTTCATGCTGAACTAGACATTTTAGCAGGGATCATGCTTTAATATATCTCACAATTGCTGGATCTTTTAACAGATTAACATCTTGTTTAGGAAGATAGCAATCTTCCAATCTATCCTTTTAGCTAACAAAACTCATCACTTGATTTGAAATATATATATATATATATATATATATAATTTTTTTTTTACCGAAACACAAAAGTTTTCATTTTGCTGAAAACCAAAAACCAAAATAAAGTTTCAGTGTTTAAATGTAGGTAATAATATGGAAAGTGAAGTATTTATGCTGTTCAGGGTGTCGTGTTCTTAAGTCATAATTAAACCAGTCGAAGTAAAATTGTTAGTCTCTCGAAATTTCAGTTGAACAAATTGCTACTGTAGCATTTTTTTTTCTGCTACCATCTTTACCTGTTTTAGCTTATTTACATTGTGTGCACAAGATAGATACTGATATAGTCAAAATGCATCGAGGAAGCACTAATTCAACAGCACAGTTTACAATTTTTCTGAAACTATTTTTTTTTTATTTGCATCACCATTTACAGTGTATTACATTTTTATAAGATACTCAAAAGTTCTGTTAGATGAAACTAGTCAAAAAAATGGTGGTTGGTCATTTTAAAAGATACTGCTCAAGTGATAATGATCATTTTAAACACGCAAGACAATTTTTTGTGTACTTTTATTTAAAGGGGAAATTATGCTGTTTTACATATTTAACTTGCTTTAGTGTGTAATGTTGCTGTTTGAGCTTGAGAAAGGTCTGCAAATTAGCACAGTCACTCTAAAAGGAATTATTCTCCATATCAGTGTCACTGTTTCTGAACTCCCTGAAACGCCTCCATTGTAGTTTTCTTCCAGGAATATGAACCTGTCACAATATCCTTCAAATAATTCCCGCCCAAGCCATATGCAAAATAAGCATGAAACAAGCATGAAAACCTATTCCAGTTAGCCTGATGTTGTCATACTCAGATTCTAGTGAGAATGTGAGTCTGATATTGCTCCGTTGGGCTGTGGGGCGTTTCAACCGAACCAGGAAAAAAAAAATGCCTCTGCACTCAATTGGATAGACCGAATCCCTTAGGAAGGACGGCAAAAACATCTTTCTGATCGACAAATGCTTTGATCGCGGTTCTCTGTTCCTCTATTAAAATGAATGCGCTGTCTAGATCTTCTATTACAGACGCGATGGCTGAATCTACATCTAAATTCTCCAGCGGCAGCCATTCTTTGTTGTAAATGATTTCAACCCAAGCGCTCTTTGGTGACGTGGATGATTACGTTACTTTTGATCATCTGTCCATCATCGTATGAAGCCCGTCCTGACAATTTGATTGGTCCAAACAGCTTTGGTTCAGGCATACTTGCTTCACAACGGATCAAGTCCAGACCGAACTTCCCATCCTCAAATGTTGTGGTGCGGGAATTAGTTCGGCTGGCATCCAGGCTATATTCCAGTAGGCCCTAAAAACAAAATCAAGACTTTATAAAAGGGCATAATAGGTCCTCTTTAAGAATGTTAAATTTAAGAATACTTTAACTTGTGTTTAACGTTGGTTGTAGTGAAAACCTTGCAAGAGGCAATGCAAGAAATAACCCTAATGCTGATGATGCTAATCCTGTATCAGGAAAGACTCATAATGGTTGGCTCAGGTTCATTGATTCAGTTATGTTTTCATGTACATTTATTGTCTTGGCCAGCCTTTCATCAAAACAAGTTACGGGAGTATACATTTAGTGTGTTGTGACAAATGAGTATTTAGTTGGCAGGAAAAATACAGTTTTTTATTAATACAATGAGGTGCTTTATGCTGTTGAGAAATTTAAGCCAAAAATAACACTCTCTTTTGGATATGCTATACTATGTAAATGACATTTGAAAAACTATTTTATAAGAAGGCATGCAGCTTTTTATGATCTCATGTTAATGGGAAGACTACATGGAGTAGTCTTGTCTTTTCCATTGGCCACACCATAGGAAAATGGTGTTAAATTGAATTTACATTCATATAAATATTCATCTAAATGTTTTTTTTTTTTTTTTCTTGGGCATGTTGTGCATCAACTACCCAAATCTAGATCCACCACCGGGAATAAAGCATGAGTATGCCACTTACTCAAGGTAGATTTGCAATTTCTGGGCAGTTCAGAGCCTGGTCAGAAATAGAACGTTTACCTTTTAAAAGCAAGCATTTCTAGTCTCTGCAGATGAAGGTTGATGACGCTCTGTGAAAAGCCTTTAAAGTCAGGAATACATTTTAAATGAAAGTCTTCTAATATGTATTCTACAGGTTGCACAGCAATTAGAAAGAGTCAAAGTAGTAACCACGTGATTTTGTGCACTTCTTTAATGAGCAGAGTTTAGACAACGCTAGGGCATCAAACCTATCTGTTTTAATTATTTCCGAACAGAGGAATTTGTCATTGATGTCCATTGAACCAGTGCAGAGTAATTGGATGGAGGCTGACAAGGGATTTTGCAAGTACTCCCTGAGCTGGTTTTATGCTTGGTTTAAATTTTAAAGAGTAATCCACACAGGGAAAGGGGGCGGATAAATGGAACACCAGCCCGGCAGACTGCAGAGATTCTATGCCTTTGAATGTCCAGCAACTGATGATTTAGAGATATCTAGTTTTATTAAACTAAGTTAGTGAGGTTTTGCTTCTTCCTCAGTGGTCTGTGCTTTGGCACATGCTTTGAAAATAGCTTTCTTATATAAATGATTGCATTTGATAACTTTAGGCAATGAAGAAGCCAAGTATTTATTTAAAGTATTAGTTATTTAGGAGGTCCAGTTTTAGCTGTTTTTTGTAATGTGATTGTATGTGAACCTGACAGATAGAGGTCAGTCAGTATTTGAGCCCTTAACGGATGCAATAAAACTTTGCCTGAAGCATCTGCTCCCGCGTTCCAGTATCATCGGAGGAAGAAGCAAAATAAGAATTAGTGTGTTTCTCAAAAGAGGATTTTGCAGTTTACTTGATCTTCAGGCCCAACCTAAACAAAACATAACTAATGCAGGTATGCCCAGAGCAACCGGCTGGTTTAAAGTATTAAAGAAAGTGCAACAAGCGAGCAAAACCACGGATCCACAGGCTGCCTGGAGCAGATGAGGTTAAATGTGTTTGTACGCTGCTGTAGCTGGAGGTTGTCGTTTTTGCAAACTGAAAACCACTTTGTGGTTAAGCAAATTTATGAGGGAAAAAATGTGTACTTTTTTCTTTTGAATAAGCTGAAAATAAGCTGAATTTAAGCACTAAATATTCTCAGACTTCAAGTAAATATTACTTATTATCTAATCTACAAAGACTAATTTAAATATTTTGTATACAGTGGTTAAATTATTGGTCCCTTTAAAGATTTAATAATTTTACAGATAAAAAATAAGGTATAATCTATCTGACATGATGTGATATTAAGGGGGTGGTATAATGCTGCTTTTATAATATGTAAAATAAGTCTCTGTTGTTCCCAGAGTTTGTATGAGAAGTTTTAGCTCAAAATACCCCACAGATTTTTTTTGTCACTTTTTGAGGGTCAGTAAAAATGCGTTGTTTTGTGTGTGTCCCTTTAAATGCAAATGAGCTGCTGCTCCTGACACAGAGGGCGGAGCTTCAACAACTTCAACAACATTGTGTTTGTGTGTGTGTGTGTGTGTGTGTGTGTGTGTGTGTGTGTGTGTGTGTGTGTGTGTGTGTGTGTGTGTGTGTGTGTGTGTGTGTGTGTGTGTGTGTGTGTGTGTGTGTTAGGAGCTCTGATTACCTCAGGCAGACATGCACTGAAATGTCAGAAACTTCTGCCTTTTATGGGTAAACTGAAGTCAGACAATGATGGAGAGACTCAAGAAGAAGTGACAACATGTAGAATGCAACAGGACATTTCTGAATGGTTAGTTGATTCAATTATGTTGCTGATTTGATCTTTAAGTCTTTGATTAGCATATTTTGTCATGATAATCTTTAAAATTTATTGTGTGGGAACTGTTGTAGGATGCCTACAGAGTGACATGCTATTGCATTTGTGCTATGAACTGTATTGCATGTGAAAAGACGGATGTGACAGGCAGCTTGAGCAGACTCACAAATGTGCTCTACTACAACAACCATTCCTCTTCTCAACATGGACTGCGTGTTCCCAGGGCGGGGTTTATGTAAAGTTTTTACGGTTAGTGATGTCACAAACCCGGGAAGAATGTCATATAGTCCCACCAGCCGTTTGTTGAAGTCCTTAAATTATTTCTTTAAAAGCAAATATCTTCCTTATCTTGTTATCTTATTACTTTAATAAGATACTTTAATAAGGTTGAAACTTTGCAGATGTTGTTTATCCTCAAACAGCAACATTACACACTAGCCTAACTAAAGTTAGAAAAGTGAAATCGTAATCAACCACCCCTTTAAATAAAGTGAGGTTTGTGAACCCTTTATACACTGAAAAACATAATGGTGTATTTACACACAGAACTTGTGAGTAAATTATTCTAATAATTGCAAAGAAGCGGCGGCAAGTAACACATTATGTGAACTAGAAAGACTAAAACAGTATTTTCTTGTGAAATGTGCACCAAAAACCTTTGTTTCTATTATATTGTATCTATATCTATCTATATATATTTAGTTTACAGTGTAGCGAGCAGTGCAATGTGATGTGACCAAACTAGATTTTTTTCTTTTTTTTTTCTTTTTTGCATTTGGAAGTTGCTTTTATACAAAGCGTCACATTTCATTAATTTCCTGGGAATCAAGCCTGTGACATTGGCATTGCCAGCGTCCTGCCACAAAACAATTAATAATAATATAATAATGTAATGAATCAGCTCAGAGGGGAAATATTAATAATCAATGATAACTGGTTATGATTAATTATGAATATTTGGGTCAGTTATTGTTACTTGTACAGCAAGTAATTGTATTAACATGATATAGCTAACTTAATATTACAATCAATTAATCAGTTCGTCCAACGAACTCTTTTGATTATTCATTTATTCTAAGAAAAGGGGTATCTTCCATGGCTATGTAAAATAATTATTTCTTAGCATGTACAGCGCTTTGAGCATGTAACAAGATCAAAATCGTAAAAGAGACGTTGTCTGCAAGTGGTGAATCAGAACCAAATACATATTGTGCACCAGTTTTATTAACTAAATCACAAACATAACTAAACTAAACAAACATACATACATAAATACATACATGTATAGGTAAAACGGTGAGTGATAGCATGGAACTGGAATTCGGAAAATGAACTATGAAAAGAACCATCGGCTTATTTTCAAAGTACTTCTTTTAATTTATACTTGCATTTTGTAGTGGGAACAATTCTTGAAGTTGTTGAAAATTAAAGTCGTTGATGGTTCTTTAAGTGTTCAAATGTGGAAGCTGGTTGAGAGTTCTCTCTCTCCATGAGCACATGGCTGGTCGGGTCAAGGCCTGGGGCCCTGGGCCCTGCTGAGGCCACGCCGAGCACCTCGGAGAAGGGAGGAAGTCAGAAGAGCTGATGGTTGGAGTTGTTGTGCCGAACTTCTGAGATTTGTTCTGTTATGAGAGAGTCTTCTCTCTCCTGCATGAGCACATGGCTGGTTGAGTCAAGCCCTGGCAGGCTGTGATCATAGAATGCAGGGGCCATGAGTAGGGATGGGCGATATCTTATCGTTTGCGATATACCGTTGAAAATTCTCCTCACAATAAAAATTTGTCTCCTCCCGATAATAATGATAAGTCTAGTTGATGACGTAGATTCATTGTTCACGTTCGGAGTCCCCCAGTATCAGCAGAAGCAGTGTTGCGGCCGGATGAGAAAAACTAAGAGGCCGAGGTCACTGTTAGGGCTGGGACCGTTACCGCATTACCGCATTACCGCATTACCGCGGTCACGTGACCCCTACCGCGGGTCTGAGCTCGTCACCGTCATCACCACAAAAAAAAAAAAAGGGCCTGAACATGTGCACGTTTTGTCTAATTACATGGATTCATTGATTCTAATGACTTGGATTGAGTCTAGTGACATTGTGTCGAACATGGATAAAAGGTTTTCTAAACAAAACTCATCATCATCAAAAGATGGAGCAAATCCGACCTTTCGCGAGTTGGGGAGCGGAATGTTTCATGACACATAATAACATTCCATTCGTATTAACTATTAGGCCTGTATGCAAGATTACCTGTGTAATGTCTCTTGTAGCCTATAATTTGAATTCTATTTTGCTAAAGCATTAAAATACAGGCGCATGACTCATGAGAAACCCCCAAAATCAGGACCTCATTTTTTAATTGTACATGCTTATTTAACACGATTCTCTCACGTGGTTGAGCTGCAGCCGACAATAGCTGGTAGGTAGATTAATAATCGTTTGTTAAATAAGAGGCGATCTGAAATGTGTTCTTTTTTAAATCAAGTGACCAAAGTGCTCGTTGCCGCGGGTACTGTGTTCTGTTGAGACTCGCGCATAGTCTTCACTCGGACGCGTGCTTCAATCCTTTGCGGAGAGACTCTCTATTCGTTACGGTGAAATCACAAAACGTAATGCTCAAAAAAAACGTGTCGCTGCTTGATATACAGTACAACCACTAATAAACAATCGGTTTTGATGAGGAGGAAAAAAAAAAAAACTATACTAGCCTACTTAGTGCGGATTAGAACCCAAAACCTCTGACACACTTTGCAAAAGTTCTGCCACTGAACCATTAAAGTACATTGGGGCATTAGTCGGATCTATGGATTTATTCAAATTTCTCGCCACTAACAAGATATATTACATCTCATTAAACAACAAATTAAACACAATGTACTATTGTATATGTATAATATGCACCACCCCCCAAGTTTTGTGATCCGTCTCGCCACTATAGTAGTACTGATCGCTTTGAGGGGGGGGTAAAAAGAATTAAGCAGAGGCAGGGATACATTGACCAGAAAGGGGGAAATCCCACGCATCCCCCCGATGGGGTCACAGGTCCCTGAGTGAGCTTTAAAGATTATTTGTTAACCATAACAAATAATTGTGTCTGATTGGTCTCAGTCGCTACAATAATATAACACAAAACAATAAACAGTCATTTCTATTAGAATCACGAAATCACAGATTTGTCTGTAGATTGTGTTAATTATTGCAGTGATTTTTTTTTTTTTGTGTTGTGATGTTTTGTTGTGCTGGTGTACATGTGATTGTTGTTTCTCAAGGTGTGGATACTCCCAGCATGCACTAGGGCATGAATAATTAATAATAATTTTGGTGTGATCCAGCTTTATTTGCTCTGTTGTTATCATTGTTTTGTGGCATTTTGAATTCACATTCTGCACAAAAATGACCTACACTGTACTGTTAAAAATGTGGGGGTTTGCAAGATTTTTTTAATGTTTTTGAAAGAAGTCTCACTAAGTCTCACTTATGTTCACTAAGGCTGCATTTTAGCTATTTTATAATGGATGCAGTAAAAAAACAATAAAATTGTGAGATATTATTACAATTTAAAATAACTGCTTTATTCTAATAATTACCTTTTGTGTTTTTTATTTGTCTTACAGCATGTGTCATTTTTAGCTGTATATGGCAAATATAAAAAGTAGAAATTTATCATTTATCAATTAACAGATGTTTTCAATGATATTTTTTCATTTAAAATGTATTATGTTTATACAAAGTAGATTTCACTTAAATTAAAGTGTACTTGTAAAAATGTAAGTCTGTCTATACATTTAATTCAATCCGTTTAATTTCAGTGCATTTATGTAGGTGATATTTCTGGGCTGTTAGGTTTCATATGTTACTCTTTTCTCTGTCCAAGCCATATATTTATGCCTTGCAGACATAATACTATCCATTCTTAGACGAGAAGTTTCTCTCATCTGTCTCTCTGGCTCACGTCGTGTTGATATCATGTCAGACTCCGGGTGGACGTGTTCGGTTACATCGACAGGGCTGCGTCTCCAACCCTTTGATATCTGTGTCAGATTTCATCTGCAGACATAAATACTACTCTCCCGGTGAATATTGATCCTGTGCATCATGTAAAGTCACGAGACTCCATTAGTCTCCTCATAATAATCACATGAATGCATACGCAGGGAGTATTTATGAACAGTTCAGTGAGACTAAGGTCGCATGGTACAGGGATGTCAGTAGGGGAACCTTGTTGCATTACGATTTACCCTCACATGCTGCTCTGGTACTGAATATTATACAGCTAAAAATATTGCTTGAAGATGAATAATGATTAACGGTCATGTGAGACACGATTAAAGACAGTAGGTTAATTAAAATTCTGATTTGATTTGAGTCACCTTAGACAGGCATTCATCACTTCACTCTACTCTGACTTGCACTTTCTGTAAAGCTGCTTTGAAACCATATGTATTGTGAAAAGAGCTATACAAATAAATTTGAACTGAATTGAATTGAACTTGCAAATACAAGTTGTAACTTTTGCTTGGATGGTGTCCGTCCGTTATAAAATCTCAGTCTTTGAGTTAAAAGTACAGTTGTTTTGTATGTTGGTACTTGATGGATTTTTTTTTTTATAAGATATTTTATAATAAAATGCTGCAATAATATGTAACACCGCATGGAATGTTTGCTGTTTACCTTTATAGTCTTTGTTGTGATGGTCCAAAGCAGCAAGTAAACTTTGCTGTGCAAGTTAAATTATTAGAATCTGACTGACACGGCTGGAGAGGAATTGTTTTATTTTATCTCAGTTTTTGAGTGTTCAGAGTAAATATTTGTGAAATATTATTTCCATTTGTTTTTTAAGTAACTGTCCAGTCTTCAGTGTTACATGATTGTTCAGAAATCATTCTTATATGCTGATTTTTTGCACATTTTGAAAAAGGTTGATCTGCTTAATATGTGGATTGAGCACAACCGTGATGCTTTTTGTGGTTCTTTGAATAATATAAAGTTCAAAAGAACTAAAAAGATAAAGTTTATTTGAAATAAACATTATTTAACATTATAAATGTCCTTACTGTCACTTTTTAAATCAATTTAATGCATCATTGCTGAATAAAAGTGTTAATAACTTTATAAAAAAAATCTTACTGACCCCAAACGTTTGAATGGTACTGTACAGAGGAGGGCTATAGTGCAAAGATAAAGTAATTGGACTTATGTTGTGAGCGTGTAACATGTTTTTGTTTGTTATTTTATAAACTGAAGGACGAGTCAAAGCTACTTTAATTGTTAACTGTAGTAACTGAAAGGAAGCCACCGATGCTTTGGACTACAGCTTAAAGGTGCAGTAAGCCATTTCTGAGAAACACTATTGATATTTGAGATCAACCTAAACAAACATGCACCTAACTTTATTGCTCCGCCCACAAAATGCACCAACACACAATGCAAGAGTAGATGTCTCTTTATCATAGCCGAGGCAGAGCAAAATAATGCTTCGCAAAAATAAAGTGAGGATGATGATGAAGAACAAAGAATGAACATATAGTACACAAGAGTATAAGCAAGAGTTGGTTGTTAGTCGCCAGCAGTACACCACCAGGCAAACAATGACACTCACAACTGCCCTGTTACTATAGCTAACATTAAAACAACAGCATATCTTGGGGTTCTGTGAAACATAGCAAAACCAATGTTACTCACGTATGTAGCAGAAACAACTCAACCTCAGCGTCCGTTTTCAGGCCTTCCCACTTAGCTCTCTCCAGCGCTGGAAAGCTTTTCTAATATTAATGCGGGTCCTAAAGCTCTTGCCTGATCAAATCCCTTATTTTTCCAGTGATATTTCTCTGACCGTTTATCTGTTGTGATGTCTCTCAGCCATCTCTCTTTCTACAGTCTTTCTTCAAATCTCCCTCTTTCTCTCCTCCCCCATCATGAGTGGACACGCCCCCTTCTGCTGATTGGCTACAAGTGTGTTGTGCTGCTCTGTCCGATCCACTTTTAACAGCGTTTCTCAGAAATCGCTTACTGCACCTTTTAACATAACCATTAACCTAAAACATACCCTTAAATCATGAATTCCTATTTTATTTGTTCATATCCACAAATGTTGTATGTGAACTTTCCATAGCACAAGAAAACAGAATTGGCTTTTAGGTTTTATTTCTGCATATACTGAGTCAGAGCCACTTGACCATGGTCATGAGAGTCAGCAAACTCCTGGTTTCCGGTCGACTATACATACATTTCACATGTACAGTTAGGCTGAAACTATCTGTCTTTCTTTTAAAAACAAGCACTTTAAATTATTGAAAGAAAAATATCTGTCCCTGAAGCATTCAAACCAAGTGTGTATGAATCAGTGTGGGTTTAAATAGTAAAGAATTAAAAAGGCGACATGCTGCTCAAGCACTATTGATTATGTAAAGGGAGGCTGGTTTGATTAGAATCACTTAATAACTGAAGGACCATTTCCCTGAGGTTATAATTGTTATTCCTCTCTTGCTTGGGGAGACAATGATGAAGGTCACTGAAACGTTTCTGAAAGGACGTAATGGGCTCTCACTGGGGGACCTTTGACCCACAGCCTTAAGCTACAGTAAAAATGTGATCAGTACAGCTTAGATTTTGCAGTCTACTTAGGGACATTTCAAGGTTGTTTGATGAGACACCTCTAGAGCGATATCAGTGCACTTTGTTCTGGGAAAACGTAATATTTAATACTCGTCTTGTATGAAAGTAAGAAGCCTCTGAAACAGCCTCCCAGAGTTCTCATAAAAAGCGATCTATAAAAGCAACATTTATTTGCATATGGTAATTAACTTTTGAATTTCTCTCTTTATTTTACTTTAAATTGTTGAACTGTAAAGATGTTAAGGTAAACACTTCACTTATCGCTGAGTTTTACTGATCTGTTCAGAGTCTCTTATTATGAAATGATCATTTATAATTGCCAGATAGGATTATGTTGTTGTTGTCGATTTTTCCTGATTGACATGGTTGAGCTGAGGCCTAAATTTCCTCCTTCTCGATCAAACAAAGCGTGAATATAACCATATTTTCAGCGTAGGCGAGTAGACGTGCACCGCTTTGGCCTACTTTTATAATGTTACCTCTAATTATCAGTGATGGATGTTCCATATTTATCTCTGAATGAGCCTGACCTAGCAGCAAGTTATTGTACTGTGCTTATTGTCTATATTTAACTTGTTGTTTGCTCAGGCAATTTAGATGCCTGTAATTATTTTGGAATATTTCCAAGTATTAATGCACGGGGGTCAGTGCTTTTGAATTGTAGAGTTTGCAGTCAGTCAGAAAAAAAAACTTGTTTTTATTAATTTATAACCTATTTAATTCATTCAATAATTTGTACATTCATTCTTTCTTTTTTGTATGAATATTCCCTGAAAATATGGTTGTTTGCCACCATGTATGTATAGCCCAGTGGTTCTCAAACTTTTTCGGTCATTCCCCAGGACAAGGGGGCATTTTCAAGCCCCACCTGCCCCCATCGCACAGACACAATGCTAATGAAATACGCAACAAGCTTAAAATGTTCCAATGTTTTGAAGTAACAAGTAGTATCAGTATAGTAACAAGTTGTATCTAAATACAAACTACCTATCTACATCAAATAACAGCAAAATAAAAGTGCAAACTACCTATCTACATCAAATAACAGGAAAATAAAAGTGCAGCTGTATCAAAATGAAAATATTTT
Source organism: Meda fulgida (assembly GCA_030578275.1). Taxonomy (NCBI): domain Eukaryota; kingdom Metazoa; phylum Chordata; class Actinopteri; order Cypriniformes; family Leuciscidae; genus Meda; species Meda fulgida. The sequence goes on along the minus strand of CM060627.1, from coordinate 4,924,742 downwards.
AAAACGAGTCTTTCTACAAAACAAAACTCAATGAAGTGGTCAAAATCATGTCTTACCCACTCCATGTTTCCAGACATTTTGCCCCTCGCATGATGTATCATATCTTTCTCACTTAATGCTCACTTTCATAATCAACATTGATTAAATAAAAAAATAGCATTAGCTTGTAATATTTAAACATAAATATGAAACTAATACGTTTTCTTTAATGGCTACAACACATATACAGGACAGAGAAATTTCATGTCTTGTTGTCAGCCACAACATAATGACGTCACATATTTTCCAACCCAGCCCTCAGCCCCCCCCCGCATGAAACAGCTTCCAGCGTTCCTGCCTGCATGCTGTCCATCGGCGCGAAACATAGATCATACACATATCTATGGGGGCGAAAGTTTGTTCCGCTACAATTAATATGGTGTATGTAATAATATGTACACGTCAATCATTATTTTGGTGGTGGGGAAGGGAATTCCTGTTACACTTGGTGTCGCCCCCCGTGGGTGATCGGTCTAATAAGCGGCAAAACACCGCTATAAGGACGGTTTGCTCTCACACGCGCTGTATTTATAGTCACACACACACGCGCGCGCGCAGTCACTCTCTAGTCTAGTGCGCGGTCTTGCTCCAGATTCCGGTAGATTGGATCTCATTTGCGGGCATCAAGGAGCCGCTATCAATATGCACGAGACTCCCGGAACTTCCGGGACAGTTGGGATGTCTGGATAAAAATATAAAGGCATAAAAAGGAACATTTCCTCCCATTTGGCGTGCCCCACCTGTCACGTCTCTATTCCCCATCAGTGGGGCGCGCTCCACACTTTGAGAACCGCTGGTATAGCCTATTTATTTACTTTTTTATTATTAAAGGGACACCAGGCAACCCTGAGTGTTTTTTCTCTATGAAGCTCCCCTGGTGTCTGGTAGTAAATGCTTTCAAACACACTGAACACACAAACTGTTGTTCCTCCCCCCTCGCCACGAGAAACCCAGCTGATCAGCTGTCATATTATGGATCAATAGAATACAGAATGCGATTGGTGACCCATCGGCTTCTACACTATGTAGCGCACTGCAAAAAAGCTACACCGGCGCCAAATAAAATCAAAGTAACACCTGGATGCAACGTGCAAGCTAAATTAGACACATAGAAGGGCAGCATCCATCTAGCTAGATCAAGCCAAAATCTCCGCTAGCCATTTAGACGCGGGTAGGATACACTGGTGTCTTGATTTGAAGAATTTGAAATCTATTTATTTGCGAACTAAGTTACACAAATAAAACCGATAGAGGAACGGCAAACCATTAATGTTACAGAAATCAAACGTGTTTGCTAATGACAATGCTAACATCAAAGTTATAGTATCTAGCGTACTAGTAAGCCCGTTACAGACAGCGATCATAACAAAAACCTTTACAGACAATAGCAAACATCCTGAGGATGTATATATACATCCATTGGTCATCCAGGCCCCTCATCTCCATATGTGTGTGTATATGATGATTGACCTGACCTGAGGGAGTGACATCTGTAATGATTTCTGTATGCATTTCCCAGCTCCATTTACCAAACCCACAATGCATTGCCCTCATCATTTTGATCTTACTGGTAACTGGTAACAAATCAATTTTACATGTTCTTCTTTATAAATGCCAGTGCATGACATTATCTGCCAAACAAGTTCTGCATATAAATGGATTTGCAGCCAGACAAGTTCTCATCTGTGCTTCATCTTGGGGAATGATGGTCGAAAAATTGGATGTTAGCGGTGATTTTCAGCATAAGTGCTTCTGTGATTTGTACTCATATAAAAATATGGTGGAAGTAAAAGGTGCTGCTTTATTCTACTGTCATGAGCAGCACCTGTTTCGGAGTTTTAGTGTCGCGTTTCCGCCTCTGGTGGAGGGAACAGTGGTTTGTATGGATCCTGTGACTAGTTTAATTGCCTGAGTGTCTTCCATGGCTGTCCGGGGAGACCATCCTTCCTGCTGGGAGACGTCACCAGTTCGGCAGCTTCTGTGCATATGCATGAGGGGAATTGTGGAGATGTTGCCTCTGAGATGTTGCTTCTGTTGTAATTTCATAAGAATATTTAGCTTTGGGCTTTATGCACCCTTGTCATATTCTGGTACAAGACAACAATGGCATTCTGAGAATAGATTCAACCAGAATTGATCATGTTTTTTGTGTTTATCTAGTGTTTTGTTGTTTTGCTTTGTTCTTTTGTGTTATAGGTGAAAGTTCTCACTTGAAAATCTAACAATTCCTAATGAAGCTGAATATGCAATTAAACACTATTTCAGCTTCCTGTTTACCATCTATGGGCTTCTTCCTGTTTACCATATATGGGCTGCCCTGTGAACATGCAAAATGATGGACATGTGGAAAGTTGCCCAAACTCTTCTGATTGGCTGAATGTAGAATCTGATGGCATCGGGTCACATTTTTTTCTAGTCTAAGGTCTAGTGCTTTCACAGAGACAGGTGAGATATTTCAAGACCCATGTTTCAGTGATGTCTATCAGGTAATGGGGGATTTTTCTAAATGTGCCATTCCTTAAAAAACAATCCTTTGAGGTTCTGTGTGTTTGTTTGTGACAAATATATATTTGTCAAATTAAATGGTGAAGTTCATGTGGACTGAGATGGCAGATGCTGAAAACATTAGCGTCATGCGTTCTTGAGTATGTGAGACTAAACTGCACTGCTCATTCACACTAAGACACAAATTATATCTGTATTTTTTGCAGTTTACAGTTGCTTTTATACAAATATTAAAGGTTTACATTGGGAATCGAACTCATGACCTTGGTGCTGGTAGTGCGTGTGGTTATTTAATCAGTGCAGAAACTCTCTATAGTTCTCTTTGGAAGTCAACAGTGGATTATGGACTTCGACAGAAGCCGTACGAGCTGCCCCCTTTGCTTCTCCAATCTTCTCCTCACACTCGGCCGCTCGCTGGTCATTTGTCTGTGTCATGGAGTAGCCCACGCATACCCTCCCACCCAGAGCAGCAGCTTGAAATGAGATTCACTTGACTGCATAATCTCTCTTCATTGAACTGCATGTGGATTAATTGCTCAATCCCCGATCACACAGCCAATCACATACCCCACTTCCACCGGAAGCTCCTAAGAACTAACCTGTGTCAACTGACTTTATAGGAGAACAATGACGCCAATGACTTCAGACTATTAATTTGATTCAATATTAAGATGGCTGTTAAGTCAATCACAAGCTAGATTTGATATGCAGATAACGATATTCCATAAAAGTTTCATATTTTATTTTTTACATAATTATTATTAATTTCAATCACTATATTGAATAACAACTACAAAAACGATCATTATTATTTGTATTGTAATATAATAATTTATAATAACAACAATAGGCCTAATGCATTTTATGCATTACAAAAATAAGTCTTAATTTGAGGTTGTTGTTTTTTTGCAGTACTTTATAGAAGTTATGTTTTTTTAAATAAAAAAAACAAGAATTCATTTCAGAATAAATTAATAATTTAATTAACTACTTCCTAATGCTAAAATTGTGTTGTTTTTTAAAATTACATTAGATTTTGGCAGATTGTATTGTTTACATTTTATTGTTAGTTTCATTTTGTTGTGTATTAGATGTTTCTACTAAAATGATTTAATAAAATAAAAATAGACACAAATGAGATTGCTGATATAAAGAGCTATACAAGATAGCAGCTCATACCATTTGGTCTTTGAAGAGTTTTAAGAGAAATGTAATACTGTATAAATTCTATTGTTTAAATGTTATACCTTCTGTAATAATTTGGTATCTTGAGAGAAATGCTTTCATTTTCCTATGGGAGATTGGCCACCATTAAAAAAATCTTTTTTTCCCCCCAGATCAATATGTCAGTCACATCTACCGTAAAACCGTATGTCAGTGTTGAAGGACTGTCTTGTATTTAACACATCATAAAAAATGATACGACTAAAGCCTGACCTCATCAATATGTGCCAGTCGTCTTACATATCAGTAACAGCATCCAAGTCTGTTGATGTTTTCCCGTCAACATGTTCGCATGCTTCAGGTAAACATGCTTAGATGTGCTGTTAAACATATGCGCATGAAATGATGCATCTGATCAGAAATTATCAGAATATGATATGAATATATTATTATATATTGCACAGCAGGATGTACTTCTCATAACAATTACAATAATTACAATACTGTTTGATAAAACATTTATTTATCATTTTATTTTTAAGGAATATCAGACAAAATCACACAACTTTTCATTCATGTTTTAATTTAAACAATTATATGTTAGGATATTACCACTATATGTCCCATATGTTGCCACTGTAATAGCTTCAAGTGAGCACTACATACATGATGATACATCCTCTGTTAATAAACATCCCGCGATAATAACCCGGTAACAGCTCTGGACCAGGATATAGCACTTTAGATTTGATCAAAATAAAAAAGAGAACACACACACTCTCTTTGGGGAATATTTTTATTCTAAAGCTGTAACCACACTTGTTTCCTTTACTACTGCTTCAGGATGAAATATAAGACATCAGGTGTCACACACCTGATCCAATTCATTAGGCCTCTATACAAATATTTCCATATTTTAATGAAAATATTAAATACTTAATATTACATATTATATGCAGACCGTTTTATTTTGTAATTTTTTCATGTAAAAGTGACAAATAACCACACACATTCATAGCCTATTATCTCTGGTGGTTTCTATATGCTATGAACTCTTAAAAGTTTATATTTATTTATTTTATTTTTTTAACTATTTCATGTCATTTTTTATTTATATAAATTGATTTTACTTTTTATTTTACGCTTTTTATGTTGAAAATTCCACTCATGTATGCTTGTCTGCTAAAAGTGTACATAAATGCATTTTAAATTTAAAGTATGCTATGTTATTAATTTGCTGTATGCTAGTGTACTCAAATAAGTGAAAATATAATTTTTTTAGCAGATTTGGGCAAACTGACCAAAAATCGTTGATCTGTTTGTTGGTTCTGTTGAATGCAAGAAAGCCATGGATAGCATATTTTTTGTTTTAGAACTCAACGTATCACAGAACGGTCATGTTTGAAAGGTTGTCATTGATTTTACCACAGACTCGTTTGAGTGGACGCTCTTTGCCTGCCCTGTGTGTGGTAAACGTTAACGTGTGCACTCCAGGGACTGGAAAGATAGCGTGTGCGAATGATAAATAGCTGGAATGAGTGAAGTTGAGAAGTCAGTAACTGCCTCGTGTCCCTGCTGTCTTTCAGGAGTCCTCCTTTCCTCAGCCTTCACCTCTCCTTCTCGCCAGTTTAATCGTCCGGCACTTCACAAGCTCCACCTCTCGCTCCCTGCTCCTCCACACCTCCTCCTGCTGTCCGACTAATTGATGGCTGAACGCACTGGAGAGGCCTTCACTCCTTTTCTATCAGATTTTATATCTATCCTTTCAAAGGCGATAGAGGCTCATGAGGGGCCTCTCATTCCCACTCCCAATCTCCTCAAATCATTTTTTTTTTTACTCTCTCCTTTGCTACATCTCATCTTTTCTTCATTATTCATTAAGTTTCCCTTCAAAGCCCCAGAGAGAAGGCAGAGAGAGCGAGAGAGAAAATATACGCCGCTGGTCTTCAACTCACCTGCAGGAGGGAGAGGAGAAAATGAGCAAGGGATGACAAACCGATATAATAAAATGAAAGGTATAAGCTATGAGGTATATCGGCTGCATTTACACTGCACATCTTGATAGTTGGACATACAGTGTATCCGATTTATTTTCTGTTTACATTTTTTAGGCATAGCTGACTAAGTTTACATTAATATATTGCTTCAAAGCATTTCAAATTGTTCTGTGCTGTTATCAGTAGACATGGATGCGTAATTGCTTTTGTTTGCTGCTGTCTAGTTGGTTTGCACTGATATCATGAGTACGTTTTTCCCGCTCTGCGGCCAAGCAAAACAAAGCTTTCAAAATGTCGTGTTCTACTTAGACTTTGAGGAAAGTTAGCAATGATTGTTGATGGGCAAGTCAGTCGAGTAGTTTTGTGCGTCATTTTGGGCATTTGGCCTTACTTTAAATTCAAAAATGAAGTATGTGACTATCATGGTTAGTTTAGTTTAGCTTTTAGGTCTGTGTCACCTTTAGGATCACATGAGTTTCGTTGTGCTTGTTCTATCGTTGAATAGTTTGGGGTCGGTAAGATTTTTTGAAAACATATTTGTGAAAGAAGTCTCTTATTCTAACCTGGTGATGATCGTTTATTTGTAAAAACTACATTTTGTGCTGATTTCGTGCTCAAAAAAACTTTTTTTTTATTATTATAAATTTTGAAAACATTGTGCTGCTTAATTTTTGTAGAAACATTTTTGCAGGATTTTTTGATGAATGTTAAGTTAAAAATAACACTTTCATTGAAATATAAAACTTTTTTGTTCATTTAATGCATGCGTGCTGAAATATTAATTTCTTTCTTTCAAAAGAAAAAACTAATAAGCCCTTTAATGCAGTCATTTAATTCCTTGAAATGCACCTTATAATAATGCAATGCATAGTCTCATGAATAAGTGTAACCACACGTATAATACATTATAATACTTATCTATTCATTGAACACCTTTAGAAAGTATAATGCATTAAAACACACGACAAACAACCAATTTCAGAATCTGCTAATATAATGCATTTTAACTTTGCTTTCAATTATTTATGAAAATATATAATGTATTATAATGCACATTATAAATACATTTATAATGCTTTATACATAAGGGCTTTAAGTAAAGTTACCAAAAATCTTACTGAAAACATACGATTAGACTTCCATTGTGAGTGTGTAAAAGGACAAGACAAGTGATTTACTGTTAATCATCAGGAAGCTATAATAATAATAACCTATAAAATGTTAGAAATTACGCAACCCGGTACACTTTGCATTCAGAAAACTTGTTATTAAATAAACCATAATGGTGCGGCAGACATTATTTACATAAACATTGACCCGCTGACTAGTTGAATGACAAGTCTGGCTCAATGTTTATGTAAATTATGTAAATGACTGACAATATTCTGTACAGCATTAGTGCTCTTTGCTGCATCAAGTAGTACAAATAAAAGGAGACTAAATGACCAAAGATCAAATACATTTACATGGGATGTAGTGAATTGAAGATTGTGGGAACATTATAAACCTTATTAGCATGACTCATGAATATTAATTAGATGAGATCGCTTTCGCATCGATTTTCTGAAAGCGGGTGTCAATCATATCAGGATTACAGCTGTTCGATTGCACGTTAGTTTGTTCGATCAAATGCAGATGCTTTTCGTTGACCACGGTAAAAAAGAATCCTGTAAAAAAACTGTAAACTACTGGCAGCTGTGGTTGCCGGCATCATACCGTAAAAATACGGTGTGTTGTTTTTGAAATTAACAGCTAAATACCGTATTGTCAGCTACAGTATAAAACTTTAATTTAACAGCAATATGCTGTAACACAAAAACAGTAACACACCATATTGTTAGGATATGATACTGGCGACCACAGCTGCCAGTAGTTTACCGTTTTTTTTTTACAGGAGTATTTATTACAGTGTAACGATAAATGGTGAAAATTATAGTCTTCTCTCTGGTGACATATGGCGACTTCTCCAATCATTTATTTGCTTAAACCCCGCTCCTCCATAGTCGACTAAAAGCTTGCATTCATTAATGAGTGCCACGCCCACATCTCAAAATTCAACAATCGATTCAAGTCCCTGCACTATTTTTTTTTCAATATTCCGTTAAACACAGATGTATGTCACAATATGGAAAGAAAGATCTGTCGCTTCTTACAATTTTATTGCGACATTAAAGCTTACCAGAAGTGTTTTTTTTTGTTTTTGTTTTTTTGCAGTCCAAGCAAAGCAAAGCTCTCAAAATATGCTTTGAATAAAAAAAGTCAGCATTGTGCAATGAAGAAAATGAATAATATTATTAATGATAATATTAATATGATAGAAGAAAATTAGATTAATGGTTTGCACTGGTATGCATGCAGTGTATGCAGGCGGTTAGAAATAGAGCCAGAGAGAGAGAGAGAGAGAGAGAGAGAGAGAGAGAGAGAGAGAGAGAGAGAGAGAGAGAGAGAGAGAGAGAGAGAGAGAGAGAGAGAGAGAGAGAGAGAGAGAGAGAGAGAGAGCGAGAGCGCACGCATGACGGACGCTCTGTGAGCTCTGAGACGGCCAATCGGATCTCTCGGCTCGCCCGAGCTGCTGCAGCGGAGGAGTGAGAGAGGATTCTCCCACACACACATCCTGATCCGATCAGAGCAGCACACGCTCCACAAGGGAGCGCAGGCACGCGGTGACAATGGTACGCATGGGACAGAAAGTCTGTTTGGAAACTTTACGGAACGCACCAGAGGCACAGAGACATTTGTGGACTTATATCATTAGGTAATGTGGAACATTTTCTATTCTTGTGCATCATACCGAATGTGTTTTGTGTAGTATGCGAGAGAGTGAGTTCTGAAGGAAATCCGACTAGAGAAAGTGAGAAATGCCACTATATTCAAGCATGCAGGAGACAAGGAGTCGACATCAGGATAAAAGAGATCTGTATGCAGTGTGTTCAGTCTGTTGAGTATCTCCCGCTGCGCTGTGTGAACTAAACCCTCTACTGACTCTCTCTGAGACCGGGTATGAGATGATGTGTGCTTCATCAGATTTCCAGACACAGTTGAGAGGTGCATGTCTGCTGCTTATAAGGCTTATCTTCTTACAGACGCACTTTAAATCCAGCGCTCAGCTGGAGCTCTGAGCCAGGGTCGCGCCGTCACCCAGACCAAAGGAGAGGAAGAGATCATGATGAATGCTAATAATGTTTGGGCAGATTCCACTGCCAGAGAAGTTGTTGCTGGAGCACGGTCTGTGTGAGTGTGTGTGTGTGTGTGTGTGTGTGTGTGTGTGGTGTCTGTCTGTCTGTCTTTCTGCTTCATGCCACTTTTCTTCTAATGCAGCTTGTTTTCTCATTGGTACACCCTCCTCACACACACAGAGATATGCACACAAAGCTGTTTGCTGTTCGAGACAGCATTGCTCTATTACAGCCTCTGAAAGGATGCTTGTGGTTCGACACAGAGTGTGTGCTGTCGAACTGTCAGTGGGTTAAATGGAAGATTTCATGAGATAGAAGAAAACGTCCGTGAAGAGATAAAGCAAGCTTTTTGTGTCTGATGTGTGTGGTGAGAATCCGCCACTTTGCAGAGGAGTTGGTTGTAGGATTTGAGAGGGATTTGATTCTCAGCAGAGAGCAGCAGCGTTCACTGTCCAAATCACCCTTAGCCGAGTGACATACAGGCCTAATTACATGTGGAAATGATGTGGTCTTTTCCAAGAGGAACATTTTGTGATTCTTCACATCCTATTACTTCATTTTGACAATGCATGACAGAGCTGTGAGGCCACTTTTAGTGAAAAACTAAAGACATTAGATAGCGAGCAGGAATGGAATCAAGAAGACTGGACGATTCATACCTGCATGTTCTGATCAACATGTCTGAAGTGCATGCACTAAATGCTAAACCACACTACTAACACATTTTCATCATCAATATGAACAAATAATAATTATTATTATATGTTATTTTTTTATTTTTGAGTTATCCTAAGTTTAAACCTATGAACTATTATGAATTGTATGTAGGTATATATCAATATTTCAATATTTATAAATATAGTGCATTCAAATGAACCCATGAAGAAGATAATAATAATAATAATTAAATATGTATTTATTTAAAAAAAATTTTGCGCAAACTACCATTCAGAGGTTCAAAGATTGGAATTTCCATCTGGAATCTATATACTGCCAGTACCAATGGCCATTTGAGTGCTTCATTGAGAGAAGTCTACAGACATTAGTAAATGCGACCACTCACATCCAAATGAACCATTTTTGAAGGGTCTTCTCATGAGAACATGCGGTGTTAAATAAAGGCCACATAATAAATCAATCTTTGAACTTTAACCCTGTTAACTTCTGAAAGGCAGTTCACACCAAACAAAGCAGAAAATCAAAGTGTCAGTAAGTGAATGAAACCCTTGAGATGTTATAACCTTCAGACCTGTGATACTGTTCCTCTAATTCACACAGCTGATTCGTCCTAATAGAGCAGAATACACAGCTTTCTAGTCCAGACAGCTCATTACTTCCTGTAGCCCTTTAATTAAGCAAATGCTCTTGATGCTAAAACTTGCCTGTGTCACAGTTCACAGAAAGTCATTAATAGCTTGAATTAAACTAGCATTGGAGGCTGATTTGGCTTTGCCTGCAGGAGGCTAATGTCTATACTTCTCTGTTTTGTTGTGTTAGCATGTCTGCGCAAGACAAATACTGTGTGGCTTACTGCTAAGTGTTGAGGCAGTGATTTCAAACAGCACTTTGAGGAGAGAAACATTGTTATGGAGCCAAAAATGCCTGCAATGAAGTGATTATCCTGCTGTGTGAGATTGTTAAGGATGCTTATGGTTGTCATGAAAGTACCGATTTGTCTCAGTAAAAGAGAAGAAAGCAGATGAAACATGAGCATGGATCACAGAGGGCCGTGATGGCACATGCGGTCTTCATCCTTTCGTTGTTTACTTCTACTGTTCCTTGTCATTCTTCTGTCTTTCCCTTGCTTATCTATCTTGAATATGTTGTTCTATAAGTTGTACCATTCTTCCTTTCTCATCCTGAACCCTCTTCTTTCCCTTTTCTTTCCCCCTGGTTTCCTGTCCCTCTGATATTTTTTTTCTCCTTCCATCTCCATTTTTCTTCCCTTTACATTTTTACTGTCTCATTTCCCTTTAATTGTTTTTCTCTTTTCATTTTATTCCTCTTTTATATTTTTCCTCTTATCTTTCCCTTCACATCCCTTTCCTTTTCCCCTTTCATTGCTCCTTCTTATATCTTCCTTTTCGGCTATTTAATTTCCATTCCTCTTCTCTTTCCCTTTTTTCACCCTTTCCACTTATTTCCCAGTTCTTTCACTTTTCTTTTCGGCTATTTAATTTCCATTCCTCTTCTCTTTCCCTTTTTTCACCCTTTCCTTCCCCTTTCATTTATTTTCCTCTTCCCTTTCCCTTCCCATCCCTTCCCTTCTTACCCTAGCCTATATCTTCCCATATCTCTTTCAACCTTGTTCCTGGTCCTTTCACTTTTCTTTTCCTGTTTTATTTCCTGCTTCTTTCCCTTTTTCATTGTCCCTTTCTTGTTGTTTTTTACCATTTTCACGTTCCCATTCCTTTCTTTCCCCTTCCCCTTTAATTTACTTGTTCCTCTTCCCTTTGCTTTTCCCTTCTCATTCTCTTCCATCTACAGCATTCCCTTTCCGCACTCCTTCATCTTCATTCCCCTTTCGTTTTTCACCCCATCATAATTTTTTTCATTTCTCATTTATTGTGGTACATTTAAGGGCTTTAAGACATTTCATGATACCATTGGGATTTTATGGAAGTACTATACTCATAAAACTGATTTGTTTACCGCACCAAAGGTTATATCACCACATTTATCTCTCTATCACTCTTTATCTTTCGCTCTGTCATTTCTGAAATGTCCTAGCATTTGTGCATATTTATCTGGTCTCCTTCCTCAGAATTTCCCATTAGCGACAGAACAAGTTATGAGAGAGATAGAACTCAGTAAAACAGAATATGGCTCACTTTAAAACACATACACATAGACAATCTCTCTCTCTCTCTCTCTCTCTCTCTCTCTCTCTCTCTCTCTCTCTCTCTCTCTCTCTCTCTCTCTCTCTCTCTCGTGCGCATGTGCGAGCGTTTGCTGAGTGAGTGATAAGTGTGCGTGGGGAGTGGCACCTGAGTGTGTTTTCTATTTTTTTTTTTGTGTTTGTTTGTTTGTTTATGTTTTTTGTGTGTTATTTTGTGTATGAGGAGTAGTTTTCTTTAGAGAAAGTTTTGGGAGTCTGCTCCCGGCGTCTTTATTGCCGGAAAGCATGGCTGCTTCAGGTGTTACAAGTAGTGATGGTCTAACTCGGCGTCATGGGATTAAGATTTTGTGTAATTTTAGTGTAGAGGAATGTGCTTTAGCGGTTGGCAATGTAGTTGGTTACAATGCTATTGTTTCTGCATCTACAGGTCCTTCTCAAAAAATTTGCATATTGTGATAAAGTTCATTATTTTCCATAATGTAATGATAAAAATTTAACTTTCATATATTTTAGATTCATTGCACACCAACTGAAATATTTCAGGTCTTTTATTGTTTTAAAACTGATGATTTTGGCATACATCTCATGAAAACCAAAAATTCCTATCTCAAAAAATTAGCATATCATGAAAAGGTTCTCTAAACGAGCTATTAACCTAATCATCTGAATCAACTAATTAACTCTAAACACCTGCAAAAGATTCCTGAGGCTTTTAAAAACTCCCAGCCTCTTTCATTACTCAAAACCGCAATTATGGGTAAGACTGCCGACCTGACTGATGTCCAGAAGGCCATCATTGACACCCTCAAGTAAGAGAGTAAGACACAGAAAGAAATTTCTGAACAAATAGGCTGTTCCCAGAGTGCTGTATCAAGGCACCTCAGTGGGAAGTCTGTGGGAAGGAAAAAGTGTGGCAAAAAACGCTGCACAATGAGAAAAGGTGACCGGACCCTGTGGAAGATTGTGGAGAAGGACCGATTCCAGACCTTGGGGGACCAGTGGAACCAGTGGACTGAGTCTGGAGTAGAAACATCCAGAGCCACCGTGCACAGGCGTGTGCAGGAAATGGGCTACAGGTGCCGCATGGACCAACACCTCCTCAGGTCAAGCCACTTTTGAACCAGAAACAGCGGCAGAAGCGCCTGACCTGGGCTACGGAACTGGACTGTTGCTCAGTGGTCCAAAGTACTTTTTTCGGATGAAAGCAAAGAAGGAAATGCCAAAATGCCTGAAGTCCAGTGTCAAGTACCCACAGTCAGTGATGGTCTGGGGTGCCATGTCAGCTGCTGGTGTTGGTCCACTGTGTTTTATCAAGGGCAGGGTCAATGTAGCTAGATATAAGGAGATTTTGGAGCACTTCATGCTTCCACCTGCTGAAAAGCTTTATGAAGATGAAGATTTTCATTTTTCAGCACGACCTGGCACCTGCTCACAGTGCCAAAACCACTGGTAAATGGTTTACTGACCATGGTATTACTGTGCTCAATTGGCTTGCCAACTCTCCTGACCTGAACCCCATAGAGAATCTGTGGGATATTGTGAAGAGAAAGTTGAGAGACGCAAGACCCAACACTCTGGATGAGCTTAAGGCCGCTATCGAAACATCCTGGGCCTCCATAACACCTCAGCAGTGCCACAGGCTGATTGCCTCCATGCCACGCCGCATTGAAGCAGTCATTTCTGCAGAAGGATTCCCGACCAAGTATTGAGTGCATAACTGAACATAATTATTTGAAGGTTGACTTTTTTTGTATTAAAAACACTTCTTTTATTGGTCGGATGAAATATGCTAATTTTTTTGAGAAAGGAATTTTCGGTTTTCATGAGCTGTATGCCAAAATCATCAGTATTAAAACAATAAAAGACCTGAAATATTTCAGTTGGTGTGCCATGAATCTAAAATATATGAAAGTTTAATTTTTATCATTACATTATGGAAAATAATGAACTTTATCACAATATGCTAATTTTTTTAGAAGGACCTGTAAAATGAACAACGCAGTTGTTTTATTTTTAAACGCGATCGAAAAAGCTAATAAACTTTTTCAAACGGGAGTCGTAATTGATGCGCTTACGCTTGTTCTGCCGCTTAGTAGCCCTTCTCGAAAGATTATTGTGTTGAATGTTCCTCCTTTTGTTTCTGATGCAGGTATTGCTAAAGAATTTTCTTTCTTTGGTAAGCTAGTCTCTCCCATTTGAAAAATTGCTTTTAGCTGTAAATCACCCTTGCTGAAACATGTAGTGTCTTTTCATGTCTATATGAGACATGTCTATATGGTTTTGAAAAACAATGCTTATGAGCTGAACCTGTCATTCAATGTTAAAGTTGAGGACTTTAACTATACAGTTTATACAACGTCTGAAAGTATAATGAAATGCTTTGGCTGTGGCAGAATTGGCCATCTGATACGTGTTTGGTCCTGAAAAAACAGACGAAAATGCCACTGTACAGACTAACACTCAGAGTAATCCTCCTGAAGCTGTGTCTGTCACATTGGATGTTGTGGCCCCTGCTGCTGCTGCTGAGTCAGGTTCTGGTGGGTCGGTTGGGAATAAACTCGCTATGGCTGAGGTTACTGCAGGTCTGATCTCTGTATCTGATCGTATGATTTTTGACACTGTTAATTCGACCATGCACAATGCACTGACATTAATACAGATAAAATGACAACTACTGATAAACAGGTCAGTGAGGTTGCTGTTGAATTGGAGATGGAAACAGAGTCAATCTTCAAAGTTCCAAATAAAAGAAAAAAAGTCCACCAGAGCAAAGTCCTTAAACAAACAAAAAAAGACAAAAACGAGGTTGAAAGTTTAGTCCCAGAGAATGACAGTGATTCTTCAGATTCCAATATTTCTGATTGTTCTTATCTTTCATCGCAAAATGAAAATGAGAATCAGACCACAGTATATAAAGTTGAGGACATTAGCAAATTGAAAGAGACTAAAGGCTTACCTGGAGTTCAGGTTGAAGATTACTTCCCTTATCGCTCAACTTTCATTAATGATGCAAAAATTCTAATGAAAGAAGGTGCTTTTGCAGACAAAGAAGTTTTCCGTCTTAGGAAAATCGTGAGTAAACTTAGAAAGCAAAATCTTAATGATGAAAACAAGATATGGTATGATTTCTTCTTCCTGGTAGAAGTTTTTGCCTTGCTGACTGTTTCTTTTAATTATCTCTGTCTTTTTAAAAACATATTTTTTAATGAGAGATTTTAAAATTGGAACTCTCATTTTAAATGGTGCTAGAGATGGTCAGAGGAGAATGTGTTTGAATTTATTAAACACAAACATATTGAATAATGAGGTAGACTGGAAAAAAGAATGGGATGGAGAAATATTTTTGAGTAATATGTCTTCCAATAGTGGAGGAGTAGCTGTTCTGTTTTCAAAGAAATCCCTGCCAATTTCTTGTGAAATGGAAGAAATAGTTACAAGCCGGTTTTTAAAAGTTAAAGATAATTTTGAAAACACTACAATTACTTTTTCAAATATTTATGTCCCCATAAAAGGGGCTGAAAGAATTGCTTTTTTTGATACAATTAGTGTTATGAAAGACCTAAGCCCCGAAGAATTATTTTTCCTCTGTGGAGATTTTAACTGTACTGAAAATGATAAATTGGACAGAAATCACTTCACAGAATATCGCCTCACAAAAAGCGCTCACGCAATTGATGAGAACATTTAAGCTTGAACAAAATTTGTCACAAAATGAATTATATACCGCTATGATGAAGATGGAAAATTGAAAGACTCATGGCATTAACGGGATTCCTGTTGATTTTTATACAATTTTATGGCCAGTGATTGGTGCAGATTTCTTTTTAGTTCTTAATGACAGTTTGAATAAAGGATTGTTACCGTTAAGCTGTAGAAGAGATGTTATTACCCTGCTGCCCAAGAAGGGAGATCTCCAAAACATAAGCAATTGGAGACCGATATCTCTTTTATGTGCAGACTATAAAATTTTATCAAAGGCTTTAGCTATAAGGTTAAGTCAAGTTCTGAGTCAAATAATACATTCTGATCAGAATTATTGCATACCCAATAGGTCAATCTTCGATAACATCTCATTGGCCAGAGATGTTTTGGAGGTTGCAAGGCTACTTTGTGTAAATGGTGGTCTAATTTCGTTAGACCAAGAAAAAGCCTTTGACCGTGTAGAGCATGTATATTTGAGAGATGTTTTAGAAGCTTTTGGTTTTAGTCAGGTTTTTGTAAATCTGATTGAGGCCATGTATTGTGACATTGAGAGTGTTCTCAGTCAATGGTAGTTTGAGTGCTCCATTTAGGATTCAGAGGGGAGTTAGACAGGGATGTGCCATGTCAGGCATGCTATATTCCCTGACTATTGAACCTCTGCTTCATAAATTAAGAAATGAGTTGAGTGGCTTTACTATACCATACTGTAATATAACGTTGCACCTTTCTGCCTATGCAGACGATGTAGTTGTTTTTATATCTGGTGCTGATGTCATTGACAAATTGAAGATTATTGTTAACAGTTTTAAAAAAATGTCTTCTGCAAAATTTAACTGGGGAAAAAGTGAGGCCCTTTTAAGGGGCAATTGGAATAGAGGTCCTCCCAGTTTGCCTGGTGGTTTAATTTGGAAGAAAGGCGGATTCAAATATCTTGGAATTTTTCTAGGGAATGATGACTTTGTTACAAAAAATTGGGATTGTATGCTAGAAAAAATCAAAGGACGTTTACAGAGATGGAAATGGCTACTCCCAAAACGGTCTTATCGAGGTCGTACGCTCATAATGAACAATCTGGTGGGGTCCTCGTTATGGCATAAACTTGCTTGTGTCGATCCGCCTCTGGGACTGTTAAACTTCAAGCAGAAATGGTCAATTTTTTCTGGGACAATCTGAACTGGACACCTCAAAGTGTTCTTTTCCTGCCAAGGGATGAAGGAGGTCAAGGCTTGGTGAATCTGGTCAGCAGAGGAGCGACTTTTATGCTACCGTTCATTCAGCGATTGCTGATGGGTCCCCAGAATCTAGTGTGGAGACCATTAGCACAGACTATTTTATCTGGGGTGAACAGAATGGGACTTCATGCTGTACTGTTTTTAATGGACTATAATCTCCTGGATTTGTCTAGACTACCTTCATTTTATAAAAGTCTTTTTAAAGTGTGGAGACTTTTTAAGCATGAATGGGCAGAGTCAGCCACATCTCTTTTCTGGTTGCTTGAGGAACCTGTTGTGTTTGGAAGTCGGCTTGATGTGTCAGGAGTTGACCTTCCAGGGCTAAAAGACTTGCTTGTGTCAAATAAACTATTGCAATTGAAAGATATTATTGAAAAAGCCGGACCTGGACTTAAAAAATGCAGAAACTGTTGTTATACATCTGGGAATAAGATCAGTGAGATTTGTTAGAAGTTTTCTGAACAAACTGGATGGGGTTTTAAACTCCAAGAAAAAAGCTCTACTTGAGAGTTACAGTATGGGTGATATTGTCCCTGATGCTAATGACCTCTTCCCAGACATCAGAAGTACACCTGATCTTGAGGAATCCTCACATAATAGTCCTCTGTTGTGTTTGAATGCAAATGAAAATGTTGATTTTTTTACAGTTAAAGGAAAGATCTTATACAAATGTATTGTGAAGGTAATAAATAAACATACATTCAAATGCAGAATTGACACAGTATGGAGAGACAAACTAGGAGTGGTAGAGGAATTAAAACCAGAGTGGAGAGTACTATACAAACCACCATTGACTAAAAGAGCAGGCGATCTCCAGTGGAGAATACTGCATGGTGCAATCGCTGTAAGCGCCTTTGTGGCGAAATTGAATCCCACTGTAAATGATAATTGTCCTTTCTGTTTAGAGAGAGAAACAATATTCCATTGTTTTATGAATTGTGACAGACTTTCTCCGCTCTTTGATCTAGAAGTTTTATTCTCTTTATTACGGATTTCTTTTACAAAGCAATGTTTTATATTTGGCTTCAAGTATAGTAGACTACAGAAATACGAGTGTCAATTGATTAACTTTATTGTTGGTCAAGCCAAAATACCAATTTATATTTCCAGAAGAAATGAAATAGAACAGAGAAATGGGCAACATATTGTATAAGTTTTTAAGAATATGTTGAAATCAAGAATTCTTGTTGATTTTAATTATTACAAGATGATGAACGCAATCAACATTTTTGAGATCGAATGGTGTTGTGATGTTGGTATGTGTTCTATACTTAATACTGAGTTGTTTTTTATATGTGATTTAAGGTAAAGTCATGTAGTGGTGTTGTTGTTTTTTTTTTTGGTTGTTGTGTTTTCTTTTGTTAAATAACAAATAACATGTTAAATAAAGCGTTTTAGAGAGCATAAAAAACTCTCTCTCTCTCTCTCTCTCTCTCTCTCTCTCTCTCTCTCTCTCTCTCTCTCTCTCTCTCTCTCTCTCTCTCTCTCTCTCTCTCTCTCTCTCTCTCTCTCTCTCTCTCTCTCAAATATACAATGGGATGACTCAAATGAATTAAGAATGAATTGCACCCACTTATTTTAGTGCTCAATTCACTAAAGAAATTATACATATCAGTATTGGTAAAATGCAGAGGATAAATAACTGCTTCCAGGATCTATTCAGAATTTTGTTGTGATGTTACATCCTTATAGAAACTCCTACCTGTAGCGAAAAACAAGGTTTTTCTCCAATGCCCAACTGTCATTTTTACCAGTTTTGTATAAAGTACTAATGGTAAAAGACCAAATTCATTTTACACCTTATTGATGATGCATACTTTATACAGGCAAGCAGATGAACCCAGAATATAAATGCAAAGCACAGTTTCTCGTAAAACGTTTTTTTTTCCATAAAACCATGTATATAAAAACATTGCTTAACCATTTAGCGCATTCCATTCATAGTCTGGGCTTATATGCTCGCCAACAGATAATATGCATCATCAATAATGTGTTTTAAGGCAAAGTGTTTTCACAATAAGCGTTTTACATAGTGTGCTGTCGGTACTGTAGATTACAAGTGCCCAAACAATTTTGTTCATATAAGTATAAATATTTTTGTTTTTCTACTTTTGAGATTGAACTGCATTACAGACAAGTCAATTTTCAATGTTTTGCATGCCAGGTCTCCACGCCAGTCACGTGACTGAGAATTATGAATAGGAATGTACTCAAACCTTTTTTTAACTGCATTATTATAGAATGCTTTCCATTGGTGCTAATGGTGTAACTTGCAGCATGCGAATACTATATTTATGATAAACCAAATTCACATTTAAAAAGCTATGTTTCCTTAGAAAATAACTTTACACAGTTATTGAACTGAACTGAATCAACACGAATAATAACACTGTTGTCTTCTGTAGAGCTGCTTTACAGCTGAAGTTGGTTATTTTTTCTCATTTGATTTTTGCATCACTGATCATTACAGTAATTTTATGTTTATTACCGTAGAGCTACTTTGAAGAAATCTGCATTGTATAAAGCACTAGGCTATATGATTCAAGTTGACTTGACTTGAAAATGACGATTATGACTGAATTGAAATGCAGTGCAGGCCTTTTCTGCACATTTAGGCTAGTTTGGGTAGTTAGTGAATAAAACACTGTTTTATGCACTGAAATACTGTATAATGCTTTTGCCCTCGTATCTTTCTGTTAAGTCTCATGTATTTCTTTTTTTTTTTTATTGCAGTCTATCGGATTGGAATAACCTCTTGATTGACTGAGCCGAGGAAAAAGGCAGCCATGATAAAAATGTCATTACTAATGTTCACTAGGATCATTTTTACACACACACACACACACACACACACACACACACACACTCATTCCATACACTCATGGGATACAAGCCACTTCACACATCACGCTGTAAATTAGACTGCAGGGGAAACGTGCATTTATACTAATTGCTTTGGAATAACACACTCATCCGATCATGTACAGCCACCTGTGACTATATAAGAACAGGCTGCAGTAGATTACAAAGTAAAGAAAGAACAGTAGAGATGCTTACGGGAGCGTGAAGTGAACACAGCCTTTCATTTCAGTTGTCCATTTTGTTACAGAGTAGCACCAGAGACTATTTATATAGAGACATATCACTTCCTCAATCCTCAATACAACTACATAGGGTAAACCTTATTTTGGGGTAAAGTCATCAAACTTTTTCAGCGATTTTTATCATATTTTACTGCTGTTTCTATACATGCAGTTTTTATGTCCTGGTGACCTGTGAAAAGTGCAGTTCTGACGCCCATTCATTTAGACAGGAGCCTGGTCTTGTTAGTGGAGCCTGGTCTTGTTAGTTCGAAATAGCTGCCCGTAGGCGTTGCCAAGATGGTGGCCGAGTGGCATGACTTGCCTAAAAGGACTTTGGTAGCACTTACAAATAAGTGAACAGTTTTTACAGTTTACTGTACACATAGCCTATGTAGCTTATAGCAAGGTTTGGGCAAACATTTTGACAGTATTTGTTTAATATTTCTTGTAAATGATAAATAAGACACAAATCTTTTATTTTATTAACTTTTTTATTGTATTTTACCTGTTTATCACTGTAAAGCTGCTATGAAACAATCATAAAGCGCATTTACGTAAATAAAGGTAAAATATTATGTACATTGTTCAAAAGTTTTGGGTCGGTGCAATTTTTTTTAAATTGTTTTTGAAAGAATTATCTTATGGTCAATGAGGCTGCATTCAAAAATACAGCAAAAACAGCAATGTTGTAAAATATGATTAAAAATTCAATTTTACAAAAACCTGCCAGTGCAGTAAGACAAAAATACAGTTCAATTAATATCGATGTTTAAAGTCAAAAAGACTAAATTAATAACTAATAGACTAGAATAATAACATTTTAAGAAGTAAATGAGAAAAAAATTCTCCCCCCTATGCTACAAAGTATTTTCAAAGTAACTTCCCCAACAATTGAGTTGAGACTGTGCTTCCCATCTTTAAGCAGGCAGAGCGACTGGAGTATGCCGGACTGGATTAGACTGAAGCACATCCCGATATCACTGCTTGTTTCACTGATCCATCTGTGTCCAAATTGATCTGTTCTCGTCAGTCAGACTGTTTCGAGCAGCACTCTCTGCAGTTTGGAAATGTAAAAGTATCTGCTAAATGGCTATGGGTTTCACTGTGTGGTATAATTGGTTTATATATAAATGATATAAAAAACAGCCTGTGTGGCTATGAGTACAGATTAATGTAAGAGGTCATTTGGCATGTAGATACAATGGCTAAATTAAATATATACACGATTAATTGAGATTTTTAGCTATTATACTGTATTATAAAGTTTGTTTATAGATTAAAACAAGTTACATTAATATATTTTTTAAATAATTGTATTGCTTCTAGACTCTTCAATCTGAACTGTCATAGATGATTCCATGTAGAAGCTTTAACATCCATTGCACAAAAGGTTCTTTATAATGAACAAAAGTTCTTTAGATTGTTAAAAAGTTCTTCATACTAAGAAAAAAAAAATGTTTTAAGAACTGTTCGCTGAAAGGTTTTTTGGGAACCAAAAAATATTCTTCGATGGCACTGCTGTGAAAAACCCTTTTGGAAACTTTATTTTTAAAAGTGTATTCATGGGTTTTTGACATGCAAATACATAGATGGATTCCAAAGAGCCATGTCACTGTCTAAAGATTATTCTGTGTCTGCAAAGGGATGTAAAACCTTTTTGAAACCATTATTTTTGAGAATCCACCAACGCAATAGACCGCAGCTGTGTGCAAAGATCATAAAGATCATTAGATCAGTTTCATAACCCAGAGTGGCGTTGAGAGCCATTGATCATGCATTATCGCCTGTCTTGATGTAACAGGGGTTTTCGGACGGTTGTCATAATCAATGTTGTCCCTGTTTATGGCCATTTGACTCTTCCGTCCAACCTCGCAGTGTTCATCTAAACTTGTGTGAATCATTATGATTTCAAAGGGCAGAAGCATGACGCATCGAACAGCTCACGGGCTATTTATACATTACATCTGACACATAGCAGGAAATCAGGGACAGAAAGTCATCACCTATGGGCACCTGGGAGCTCTTTGTGCTGAAAAACGAGAGACGCTGTTTCCCTTTCCAATGGCTCCAGTGCCCTGCAGAGATTCCCCAGAGACAAAACAGGCTCTCGGGGGTCACCTAGACTATAGTACTGCATACTATAAAATAGAGCTAAATCAGGAGCATAAGTGCTCGAAACTATTTGATTTTGTGTGTATTAGTTCTCGGTTTAAATGGGCTGTGTTTTAAATAGCGGTTAAGAGACATCATGATTTAATATTTTTGTATCTTTCTGCATGGATCTCCAGGCCTTCCTTTCAGCTTTAGCCTTTATGTTCTCTCTTTCTCCGTCTTTCCATTTATGTATCATTTATTAATTTCATATGCTGATCATCAGTGGCGCATCATGAGTCCCAACCAAATGCATGAGCATTTGTACCATGGAAGAAAGGGTATTACTGATAAAGATGTGCTAAATTGTTTGCTAAGTGTTTTCCTGTTGTTTCATGAAAAGCTACAAGTAGGTTGAGCGCTAGGTGATTTTACCATGCATCGGTAATAAACAGTAAATAAGTGGGACAGTGCACATTCATTCGGTCATTATCGCAAAATGAACCCCTCCAGGGTATTGTGTGGAAGACCCTTTTTGCATTATATTGTATACTGTATTTAGGCATAATACACTGTATCTCATCTTGTATTTTGTCTGAATATATGCATATAGAGGTACCACTTTTATGATGCTTTTCTGTTTCCTAGCAACCAAAATGCAGTTAAAGACCTCAGAGGCCAGCAGGGAGCTCTATGTGTGTATTAAAACAGTCAGGTGCTAATTCAGTCTCACAGATCTGAGAACAAGAACGAATCACACATAGGGAATAATACGAGAGATGTTATGTGAGGGGAGGAAAGGGAGATCACTAAGAGTGAGGAAGAAGTTAGAACAGGTGCTATAGGCTACATTCACACTACAGGCCTCAATGCTTAAATCTGGTTTATTGCTCAATTTTTTTTTGGCTGCATCTTTATTTTTATCTCAACATTATCTTTTAAATGTGTCCGATATCAGATTCAGGTGTAAACTGGTTTTGGTCCTGAACTGCCCACATGCGCAAAAGAATGATACGGAAGGAAACACATAGGTTACTGAAATCAACATTCACGCATTAATATATATGTATATATATATATATATATATATATATATATATATATATATATATATATATATATATATATATATATATATATATATATATATATATATATATATATATATTAAATATTTTGTTTTAATAGTATTATTTTTTAGTGTGTGTATTTGAAATACGACATCCAAATTAAATGCTAAAACAAAATGTATTAAAATAAAATTTGTCGGTAACACTTTACAGTAAGATTCCATTAGTTAACATGAACTATGCAATGTAATGTTAATCACATTAGTGACCTTTGTACCACTATTTAAAATCCTGGTAAAAATGTATTCATCTTTTTTAATGTTAATTTCAACATTTACTAATACATTATTATAGTCAATCAATGTGATTTAAACTTAAAGAAGCCCAAATCCATACCGATCTTTCATAAAAGTTTTCTTTTTTCTTTTCTTTTTCAGCTCAATTTAAACAGCACGTTAATCTGAATATTCAGGAAGTATAGTCATTGAGACTGTGTTTGTAAACAGTAATTTCATATTTAGACAAACCTGTAATTGCAACTCCACAATTTGCCACATGAATATTCAATAGCATTCAATGATGTGTATCGTTTTTCCTCATCTTGACTTGTTTGGGTCACACGCCACTCTGTATTTTCACATTGTTTCTTAATCGTTCTAATGTGTAAATGTTGTTAAGCAGTCCTGCACATGGATAAGTATAAGATGAATCTATCTGCAAAATCATACAGTATTCGATACAGTGATAGAACCATGTGCAACCAGTAGAGGTTCCGCCCATCCCAACGTACTGTAGGACTTTAAGAGCTTTTTGTTGCTTCATGATATCAGTGAAACCATAACTCAACGTGTGCTGCAATGCAGCAAGGGAATGAGACGAGGAGAGAGAGAAACAGAGAGATGAAGAGAGTTTTAAAGGTAAATAGACTGTCAGAGGGAAAATGGCTCTCTGCAGAGTGTAGCAGATGGATACTGTCTCAGAGGCAGTGTCCTCCTTCTGTGAAGAGAAAGACAGGAGAATCCCCTCTCTCCCTCCTTCCTCTCCTCTCTCTCCTTCCCCTCCCTCTCAATCTCTTCATCAAACGTGCGGCAGATGGGATGCAGGAGTGATTTAGGCCACTAAACCCGTGCAGAGAATGTCGCTTGCACTGGCTTTTGCGGCTTTGTGTTGTTTTCTAAAATGGCTGCAGACACGCCAGGAGAACAGAACAAGAAAGCTGTCACTTTGCTCTGGATCCATGATCCAATGAGAAGAGAAAAAACAATAAGTGAGATGGGGTCAAGTAATATGCTCCGATGAACAGAAGAAAGATGGAGGAGTTGGTATTTCATGTCATTTCATTTCAAATAACTGGCCTTGTCTATTTTAATTTTTGTTTTATGTGAGATTACTCTGGTCTGTATTGTATTGAATTGTATTTTGTTTTCTTTTAATCTATTTTACTTTAGTTTTTTTTTAATATTTATTTTATGTGAGATTACTCTGGTCTTTATTTTCTTTATTATTTTTTCTTTATTTTCTATAATTTTATTTTAGCCTATTTTTTTGTTTGTTTGTTTTTTTTTCGTCTTCTTTTATGTGACATTGTTCTGGTCTCTATTTTCCCTTTTTTTAAAGTTTGGATGAATTAGTTTTTTTTTCTCAGGAGAAAAACAAACAAACTGATAACCGGTAGCCAGTGTCTCCATTTGCTCTCTGTGATCTTGTTGCCATCCAGACAATAAGAGGTATAAAGGATATCTCATTTGTGAATGTTAGAAGTTTCTTCACATGTAAGTCCAAAAGAAAGAACGCTGCCCGCTGCTGAATGGCATCATGAATAATCGGAAGCAAGATCTCAAGACTTTTAACCGCCCTCAGAAATCAAAAGTGTCATTTCCTGCAGGTGCTGTGCGATTTATTTCTGACACTGCAACACAGGCAGCAAGAAAACACAATGTCTAAGTGGCCTTCTCACCTTCAGCTGCCAAAAGATGGTGGAAATGGGCTGAATGAATATTCATGAGGTGATGGAGAGATTTGTTCACAATGTAACTCCGGTTGTATCGTGTGTGTGTGTGTGTGTGTGTGTGAAAGTACTTTTATTGGTGAGCGTCTGATCTTTCCGAACCTTTATGTATATTTCATGATGTAAGCTGGGAGAGTTTGGCAGTCAGTGTACATACATTAGTTTGCACAAAAACATAGAGAGGAATACAGAAAGCAAAACTTGTAATTAATGACACCTTTCTCACCTCCCCAAAAGCTTCCAGGTCTTTTACTTAAAGCTGTTACTGTA
The DNA here is from genome assembly GCA_030578275.1 of Meda fulgida. NCBI lineage: Eukaryota > Metazoa > Chordata > Actinopteri > Cypriniformes > Leuciscidae > Meda > Meda fulgida. Next base: position 4,899,566 of record CM060627.1, on the reverse strand, counting down.
TTGTAAATTAAATGTCTAAATTGTGTATGATTGTATAGACAAAGATGAAATGTAATATATCAACATATGGACAGCTTCAAAATCATAAACCAACAGCTAGACGTAATGTAGACTTTACTTTTTTAATGGCAAATTTATTTAGAAATTAAATGTTTGTCAACTTGTGATTAATTGAATGTTAAGAAATATAAGAAATGTGATTTATTTTATATTTTAAAAAATATTTATAAAAATAGAATTCATTTAATATTACTATTTTAATATTAGTAATACATATTTCTATTATATATATATATATATAATATACACACACACACACCCTGGATCACAAAGTCATTTTTGTGGCAATATCCAACAATACATGGTATGGGTCAAAATTATTCATTTTTCTTTTATGCCAAAAATCTTTAGGATATTAAATAAAGATCATGGTCCATGAAGAGATTTAATAAATTTCTTACCATAAATATATGAAACATTTATTTTTGTGAGTGAATGCAGCACAATCGCGAACATAAATGGACAACTTTAAAGGCGATTTTCTCAATGTTTCGATTGTTTTGCATCCTCAGATTCCAGATTTTTAAATACTTGTATCTTGGCCAAATATTGTCCTATGTATTAATCTCATAGTAATTGGTCAACTTCACTGTTAGCCCGATTACTCTTCCATCTGTCTGACAATGTGTTCTAACAGTGGTTATCATTAGTCTTTCTCTCTTCTGCCGTAGGTAGTTTGACCCTCTACCCCGTTCTCTCCTTCTCTAGTTTGATATCAGCAGAGGGCCCAGACTGAGAAATCACAGCAGGTCATGAAAATGCTCGCTCCAGGCAACACAAGGCCTCATTCTCTTTCTCTCCATCTCATTTCTCTGCTCTAATGTCATCGACTCGCAGTACTTTTTGGTCTCTCTTGTTCTTATCTGTCTTCCTTCTCTTTGTAAATGTTCTCGCATATGTTTTATTGTCTTAAGCACAGTTCAGACTGGTTTCCCAAATGACCTCTATATGTTTACACAATTAAAAATAGCTGTTTTCTATTTGAATATGTTTTAAAATGTAATTTATTCCTGTAATAGGAAAGCTGAATTTTCAGCATCATTACTCCAGGATTCAGTGTCTCACGATCCTTGAGTAATCATTCTAATATGCTGATTTGCTGCTCAAGAAACAAAGTTACCAAGTTACATGTGAACTAATTGTCTTGACCTCTTAAAGGAAAACTAGTCCCATCCAAATATGAATAATGACTCATTTTGCTACTGTTCTTCTGATAAATTGTTCTAAACTCAGCTGATATTTCACTTTACTGCTAACAAATAATGCAGATTTAGGAACAGAAACCAATACTGATTTTGTAATCTAAATTATGACCATTATGACTTGAAATGCTCTCTGATCAGATGGTAGAGAAAGTCCCCACTGCTGTATGAATGCCTCACTATTGGAGACCAGCTGCCATTGATTGAGCACAGCTGTGAGCCGTAACCAATGGACTGAGAGGAAAAGAAAAGGGGGTGGTGGGTGGAAAGGGTGTTTTAATTATAATCAGGAATCAAATTATTATATCAGCGCCCTGATTGAAGAGCAACTCAGGATGTGCCGACACACATGCATTCACACACACACGGAGCAATTTAAATCCCAAACATACCTTATCAACAGGATAATGCCATGCGCGCCACTTTTTTAGGTAGTTAATAAGCATACAAGTGCGAGTTAACAAGTGCAGGGTCTACTTGAATGGGCAAAGACAGAAATATCCAAATCTGTTTGTCATGATTGTGTTTCAGTAACAAGCAGTGGCGCCATAAATCTAGCTTCTATAGCTATAATCATGTTTTTACTCAGTTTGCAGTGATAAAAAATAGTGATTGGCACTTTTAAGAGGATTTAGGCTTCAGTTGTCATATTGGGCTTTACGTTAGTATGTCAATTCCTGGACGTGTGTTGGAGTTAAACCGAAGGGATAGTCCACAAAAGGAGATGGATGGCTATTGACTGTTGAGACAAGTATTATCTCTAAAAAGGGCAATAAGAACAGTCCAGTGCAACTTGTGTGCTATTAAGTCTTATAAAGCCATACTATAGCTTTGTGTAAGGCCAGATCTAAATGCGAGTCATTATTCACTAAACATTGTGTCATATTGTATGTTCAGAGTCTCCTCCAGTAACCCCACACTTTGAGAACCACTGCACTGACTATACATACACGTGTACACTTGTTTTGTTGAAGTGTACCTTTGCTATGTGTTATCCAGCTGATTGATTGAGTGACACTGAATGAATAGTCCACACACAGTTAGGTTAGTCCATTTTTGGCTGAGGATGCTGACACTTGTATTCTTGAGAGAAGTAATTCCTGACAGACCAGGATGCACTCTTTTTTTTGTGTACTAAGATAGACAATGTGAATCCCTCTTAGAAGATGGAGGTCTTGATTTAACAACCAGCTCTTTTTTATAGGTGTCACCAGTGACTAAATGCAAGCTGCATTATTTCCTGACTGAAGAGCTTGTTCAAACATGAGGATTAGATTCCAGAACATATTTTTAATCCATGTACATTTTTAAGGGGATTTCCACTGTTTACAGTTTAAAGGATTTGACACCCATGACAGTATTAGATTTGGAAGCTTCCAAATATTGGAAATGCTTTTAGAGGCATCCGTTGAGTTATAGTCTCATGCATGCTCAAAATATAGTGGTTACTTAGTTGTTGGATGTTCTGTCATCCTAAAATTAGCTGGAAACCTTTGCAAACTGTTGAATGCATACACATTGGATTTCTATTAAAACTCTGTTTACTGTAGATACGGCTCATTCAATGAGAATATCAGTTGATGCGTGTACAGAATACGTACTTTAGATTAGTTAAGGCACTTACACATGACAGAAACTCTTATGAAGTTTGTTCTTTAGCTGAACCAGAATTAAAAATACAGGTTAATAGTTTAATTTGAGCTGAATGGATTGTAGTGCTATTTTTGAATGTCATTAAATCAGCTGTGGAGAATTTGGTCTCTCTCCATTCAGTTTAGAATAGTATTTTCTTATTTTTCTGTTATGTACATACATACTCTTTAAAGACAACGTTATTGGCATCTGTGGTTACATGAAGAACCTGTAACATCCATAGAACCTTTCCATTCCACAAGAGGTTATTTATAGTGTGTAAAGGTTATTCTGATTATTAAAATGCTTTTTGGGAACCATCAATGGTTCTTCTATGGTATTGTTGCACATTTTTAAGACTGTAGGGACTTTATGCAGATTGTATTGCAGCAAAATTGACAGTTTTATCATTTTTATGGTTGCATGAAGAACTTTCACTTTCCCAAATCCTTGATTTTTTTCCTGCATCATTGACATGCACCATTCTCATTTGAATCAGATTTTCAGCATTCCCTGCTGCAAACGGTCATTTATCAGTAGCTGTGTTAGCATGTAAATATTTGTAGTCAAGTCAGAATTACTTTTTGATAATTGACTAATGCAGAATCCTCTAGATTTCTCACATTTAATTAAATTTTATTATATTCCTGACCTTTTAAACCTGATGAGAGTGCTGTTAGTGCATACAAAGGGATTAGCATTTCTGCATTCATTAAGCTAAATATGCCGTTCGCAACTCCACCATGATCTCTCACATTTTATGAATAAATGTTTATCTTCTGTTTATTACCAAAGCATGACTAAAGTGTCTTATGCTTGCCTGGTTTAGCAACCCCTTATGTCACCAAGAACACTCGAAAATGTGTATTTCAGGTTATCCAAGTGCAATCTTTCTGAGAGGTAATCATTTTACATTAGATATGCTTTTACATCTTCATATTAACTTATCTATATTCTGATAATATAGGATGAGAAACTATATTTGACTGCATTGTGAACGTGTTATAATATGGATATAAAACTGCATATGACTGCATATGACTGAATCCAAAAGTACTATATTATGCCAAGCCTTGTTAAACAGCAAAATATTGATTGTAACTTGGAGTTAATTAGTGATGGACTTACTGTGCCAAGCATCTGTTGTTTTGGTTCTCTGTATGGAAATTTCATAAATTACTTCTTTTAATGGAATTTTTCACCCCAAAATGAAAAATCTGTCTTCATTTACTCACCCTCATGTTGGTCCGACTCTGTTATTGAGAAATCTTTCATAAAAGATGAAATGGGATGAAAGAATGTCCAAGTGGATGCTGAGAGTTAATGATGACAAACTTTTAGTTTTTGGGGAAACTTTCCTTTACCATCAGAGTAAATTGCCATTTTACTTGTGTAAAAAACACATTTGGGAACACTTTATTTTACAGTGTCCTTGTTACATATGTTTCATGTACTTACATATGTTAAATAATATCACTCAGAACTTAAATGTATAATTACACTGCAACAAGGACACCTTAAAATAAAGTAACCAAATTTCCAATGTGAAACATAATGTGTGGCATAATGGAGCCACACTGAACCTACGTTTGTTGAAAATATGACAAAATAGCTAATTGAATATTGGTTAACATTTTCAAGGGTCTTTCAAATTACTTTGCGACTGCTAAAAATTATGTTATATTTTTTTTAGGAATGTGTGTTGCATGAATGAATTTTGGACATTCGTCATGTAGTCATTACCATGTGACCAACTGTCATTCATAAATCCTCTCCTGTGGGATCATGGGATAGTAAAATGTCCATCGTATGCGCACTTCAGAATCTCGCCGGATGAAGTAGGTCATCCGGGTACTTTTTGCCTTATCTTTTATGAGTAATTTGAATTTGAAAATACTTATTTTGTCACATAATGTTTTTCGCCTACTATATAGTATGCAATTTGGGATACAGCCAAACAATTTCTCTTGAAATGCCATGTCCTGATAAATCTTTTGCAATAAGACCAGCAACATGCATTAGTAAAATAAACGGTCAATTTTAATTCCATGTTGAATTGCACCGGATGCTATACATTAAATGTATGTTGAGATGTTCCTTTTCTTGTGGTATCATGCAACAGTATAAAATATTAAAATTGCTTTTTCATCTGATCTTTTCACAGGAGATTCAACATGGCCACTGCTGTCATCTTACAAGTTTGTTGCATCCTGGCTTGAACGCATCTGCGTTCTTCCTCGAGTGCTCTTGAGTGCATGATGTAAACGCATTTCGACTGCCTTTCGAAGATGAACGACTGAAATATGAACCTCATTCAAGCTTTCTGGACCTCCGGTCCGACGTCTGATTAAATCAAGCCCCTCAAACGACCATCAGAGGGGGGGAATAAGGAGTAGAGGTGGCTGCTGGTTGGTGGTGGTGGAGGACGAGGAGGTGGAGGAGGAGGGGGGTTTGGAAACCATCTATACCCTTTGGAATATATCATTTGTGGAATATCACTGTGTATTTGGAATATTGTAGAACTTTGGGAGTTTCGCTGTAGTTTTTGGAATCATTTCGGAATATTAGGAATTTCGCTCCTGTTCGTAGTCATGAAGGTGAACCCGAGCTCTTGTTTGGGTCCTGTACTTTTGTGCCTGTGTTTTCTGGAGAGGGGTTATGAGGCGAGCCATTTCGCCCCGGCCAAAGTCATTTCCAGGAGCCACAATGCAACTCGCAACCACAACCAGACTAAGGACGGGGAAACAGAGGTCCACCATCGGCCAAAGCGAGGATGGATATGGAACCAATTCTTTGTCTTAGAGGAACACATTGGTCCAGATGCACAATATGTAGGAAAGGTAAGCATATTTCCCATGGAAATGTTTCAAATCCCTTATTTTGTAATTGTTACAACCCAAATACCTTTATACATTCAGCATGTAACACAGCATGTAACATCAAAGTTTTTGATTCCTACCATCCCTGCTGGATATATATAATTGGTCTTAGCTAGTATAAGTTTATCTACCTTATTTATTTATTTTGTTTTTATTGTAATGGAATTAATCAGAGATGAGAGAATTTGTGCAGTTTACTTTCCTGTGTTGTTTTTAATATATGATAGTCTTTAGGTTACGTCACAGCCATGAATAATGATTAGCTGCTTGCTGTTGGACCAAAAATTAGAGTGCAGGATGAAAAAAAAAAAACAAGCCTACGCTGGTTTAGCAGGCATGTTTTAGAGGGGTTTTGGCCACTTCATCAGATGGTCAGGCTGGGAGACCAGCTGACCAACCAGCTAAACACCAGCTTGGCCAGGTTGAGAGACCAGCTTAAACCATCTAAGACCAGCCAGCCAGATGATTGGTTCTCCTGGAAGTGAAGGACTTTAATGAGTATAGGTATGTACTCCTATAGAGTATGTACTCCTTATATTTAAGGAATACACTAGCATATACTGTAGATGACCTCAAATCTAATAAACAAGGCAACAATACAATATTTTGATTTGACACCAGCCTAAGGTGGTTTGGTGGTTTTAGCTGAATTGAAGTGGTTCGTTTTCCTAGCCTGGACAGCTGTGCTGAGCTGTCTATAACCCCTATAGAACCATATAGGAAACCAAATAGACCAGCATTTTGGCGGCCTTTAAGACCAGCAGATACATTGTTCTTGTTGTTATTGGTTTCAATTTTTTAACACTTTTTAATAGGGATATAAACGGCAGTCTAAGATAATATTGAAACATTTTAGACCCTCAAGAACAACATCAATTTGTAAATCAAGCAAGTGACCTTTTGCTCTTTTTCTGACCTTATTCCATCACTTGTCTGTACCCGCTGGCCTTGATCGATAACATATTTGCATGGAGTTAGCTTGGGACAGAAAAACAGCAGCTCAAAACTGCAGCTTGACTTATTGGTTTGTGTTTGAGATTTGACAGCCTTCATCATTTTAGCTAGAAGTCATGCCGGTTCTCCTGTGTTTGCCTCATGGGCTTGTCGATCTTGTGAAACATGAATGTTGTGCCTGTGCCAAGTAGCAGGCCCATGAATCTATTAGCATCAGCAAGTCAGTCTAGAGTGAGCATGGAAACATTTGCAGTGACCATATATGAGTGTATTTTACTAGATGGCTATATAGGCTACTTTATGTAATTATTTTATTTTCATACTTTGAGATCTTTATGTGGATGATGGGGATAAGGATGCATTACTCTTCAGATGTCAAAGTATAATTTTCAAATACAGTCTTTGTTTTCATAGTAAGTGAAACAGTAATAATACAGACCAATGCTTTTTATCTTTATGTGCCCTTTTAACTAACTTTTCTGTCCAAAATGTAAAAAAAAGAAAAAAGGGGTTGAATGAATGATTCAATGATTCACTCATTGTTTCATTACTAGATGAATCAGCATTTTTAAATTAATCTCTTGAATGAATGATTCAATGACTGACATTTTTAACAGTAATTTGTCACCACCTACTGATGTAATGATGTAATAAATAAAATCGTTATTTGAAGTGCCATGTGACTTTCAAAAGGTGATTTACTTTACTCTATTTTGATCTTTATTGTAGACATCAGTGTTTATATCTGAACTATAAACTTTTATCCCGGTACTTAATATTTGTAACACAGAAATAATGATACTGTGTGTTTCACACATATACATGACAACTGCTCTCTCTGGCTCAGTGGCAGCACCAATGCATATCTGAATGTTCACTGTGACCGTACTTGTCAAAGGTTTAATATACAAAGCAGAATCATTGTCATTTAGGAATGAGATCACATGGATGTTTGAATCAAAATCACAATCTTTTTACAAATAATCATGCAGCTCTACAACATATACACCTTCCTTTATACAAATACAGTATATACATTTTATTTTGGAATCTATTTGTCAGCTATGAACAGATATTCAGTATCGCCAGAACCTATTCACATAACACTAGAAGCTCAATGAAAGACAGTGCCACTGTCCTTGAGCTCCCCAGTACTCAAAAACTGCATTACGCGTTGTAAATTGATTCAATAAACGTTGTTTAATGGGTACTGTGAGACTGTTAGCAGGGGGCAAAGCTCCATCCCAGTGTCCTCCTTTTATTCTCTTTGTGTATCTTCTCTCTTTCTTTCTGAAGCGGAGATTGATTCAGCAGGTCATGTCCATGTGCTTTACGTCTCTCTACTGAAGCATTGTACTATGAGGCCGTAGGAAGCTGGTTAAGTTGTCTGTGTAGCGTTTGGTTTCTCTTATCTTCAGAAATATGTAAATGTGCGGCGGTTGATTAGTATTCAGGGTACTCAAGCATAGGGTAATGCAGGGAACAGAGAGACAGACGTGCAGACAGAGAAAGATAGAAAAAGAGACAGACATTATTACTTGCTGCCTTCAAGTCATGCTGGAATGATTGTATTTATGAGGTGAGCGGTCAGGAAAGACACCAATACATTAGAAATGAGCGTGTTTATCATTCCTGGAGAAAGATATCCGTTTGCATGCACATGCTCACAGTTGCTCGGCTATCACAGGAAGTATGCAATTTGAAATCTGCCAAAAATATATATATTTTTTTTTTTATTTTTCTAGTTAGCTTTTAGTTATGTACCTTTATTTTGAAATAACTTTCAAACAGCTTTCTTCCTGGTTGTAACTGGAAAAAATGTGCAGAATCGATACTTTGTGAATCGTCATTTACATTTACAAATTTAATTCACATTTAATTATTAAATCAAGTTGTTTTCGATTGTAAGTTGTTGTTGTGATGGTTGGCTGGCTATAAATTTACAGTAGTTTGTACACAGTTTTTTTATGTACCTGTTGCTGGTGAAGAATAGTGATTAAAATGGCATAAAATACTTCTCATTTGGTTTATGAGGTGACACTGATTTGCCATCATTTTCTGTGAATAATTTATATGAAGCATAAATTAGTCCCAAAACCATCCAGGCAAAATTAGAATGCATTATTTCTGACTTCTGAAGCTCATAAGTACAAACATCCCAGGAGGACTTGAATGCAGCAATGGAAAATTGCCTCTGTGAGAGAAAGTCTAGAGATACAAAAATGCATTTTTATGACAGTAAATGAGGAAAAAATGGTTTATATATAATGGTTTTAACTTTAAGCATGACAGGGAAATTTAATGCATAAGATAGTGATTTACGTATTTATGAGCTTTTATATTGAGTAAAACTATATTTTGTCTGGTCAGACTGATAAAATGGCAATATTGTGCTGTTGAAATGCTTGAGTGGACTTTAGTGGCCATGCCCCTTTTCAAAGTCTTGTTTTTTGCAGCCTACTAGAATAGGTTTTCTTGAATGGTCAAAAACACAATATTTTTCACATATTTTACATTGTTACAGCACCTCTCTTCCCAGTCTCAATGAAGCTCCTCCTTCCAAAAAGGAATGACAAGCTGCGCAAAAAAAATAATCCTAGCCTTTGCGATTTCAAAATCGTGATAAGCCAACTCGATTTAAGAGCGATCACATGGAAATTGCGATTAATCGGACAGCCCTAGTTTCAACACACTACTAACACAACTCAACCATGCCATGCCCCTTTTTTGCGCATGCCTTGAGGGATATTGTTACAGGTTCATATTCCCGGAAGAAAACTCAAGACTACGATGGAGGCGTTTCAGGGAATTCAGAAACTGTGACACTTATATAGAGAATAATTAATTTTGGAGTGAATTGTGCTTTGTACCTTTGCAGACTAAAGAAAGTTAAAAATGTTGAAAAGTATAATAGGTTCTCTTTAAAGACACATACAGGACTAGGCTTAATTTTAGTGTGGCCTGACATTGTAACTGGAGTGCAACATGGCTATTGAGCAGATAGTATTAATTTAAAATTTGCTTTACTTCAAAATAGAGCTTTATCAGGTTGCTAATTGCATGAAATAATAATAACCTTTTGTCTTCCTTTATTAGCATATCCGCATGACTGCTTCTGAAGAGCTCTGATTGGTTAGTTCACTACAGCAGGTTGGATTAAGAGACCCCCAAGCCCTCTGGCCACCGCTGTGCTTCGTGCTCAAGCAGTTTACAAAAATTGAACAAGGTTTACAGCGTCAACAGAATATGCTAATCTGCAACGATAAAATGCCATTAAGAGCAAGCTGTTATGAGGGATTTAATTTGACATGCGCATGCAAAAGGCAAGGTCCCAAGATCGTTAGTGCGGCTAACTCCCTCATATTTAATTAGCGCCTCTATCACAGGGGCTGGTAAAATATGGCCATGATGCGAAATGACCCTTAATTAGATCGGCAAAGACTCTAGACAATTAATCCTTCAGCCCCTCCGTTTGTGTGTGTGTGTTTATTTTGAGTCTTTGCTTAATTAAAACTTGCAGATGCTTGCAATAGAACAGGAAAGGCTCCCGTGAGGGATATGATATAAACTGATATGATAGACGCTGCCTTCCTACTGCTCTTCATTTTCTTGCATTCATGTGGTTGAGTGCCTCACTGGTTGCATCTTTATCCTCAAAGATGGATAAAAGGGTCTGGAAAAGCTGTTTCGCCAAAAGACTCACGCAGTCTTTAGGGGTCAAAGTACCATATGATTAGAGTAATCACCTCATCAGCGTTCCATGAAGCAATTTTGTAATGAATGTACCCTGGATAAACAACTCATTACTGTTGATTACCAGAAGTTCTGTAGTTGATGCAAATACCAGTGCATTTTCATTATTTTCAACACCATTTTTCAATAGTACAGTCAAATCAAATATGAATTGAAGCCCATATCTTATTTCATATCTCACAATTGTGACTATTTCTAGTAGTTGTGAGTCACGACTTTAATGTCACAGTTGTGACTATTTCTCATGTCATGGACTTTACTGTATCTCACATTGAGACTGTCGCTGCATCCGAAATTGCATACTCTCTTGAGTAAGTACTTATTTGGAAGAAGTTATTACTTTGCAAATGCTAAAAAGTACATTCTAGATATAAATGTGTGTAGTATGACTGTAATCTGGACGTACTACATTCGCTATGTTGTCATTGTCATGTGACCTACTGGCATCAGTTGAGTCTTTCTCTGTCATTCACAAATCCACTCCCTTTGGCTCATGTAATAGTAAAGTGTCCATCGTATGCAAAATTCAGAATCTTGCCGGGAGTAGTAGGTCATCCGGGGACTGTTTGCCTTCTCTTTATTAGTCACATACTGTTTTTCGCCTACTACTGTATATAGGAGGTCAGTATGCAATTCCGGATGCAGCTTGTGTTTCTATTTTTACATTTATTTTGTATGGCAGAAAAGGGATTCCATAAATATATGATACAAATAAAACATAATCAAAAAAATATAGATATTAATATTAGAATATTAATTATGGATGATGTATATTGATTAATATAATAAAAAAATATATTATTGTGTATGCATATAAATATGAAAATCAATGTTGACATTAAATATTACTTAATATAAATTACTTAATTATTTAAATGAATATATGTGAATTAAATACATTTATTATTGACTTTATATCTCACAATGTGACTATTTCTTAATTTGTACTATTTCAAAATTACCTTTTAATTTTTACATCTGAGGCAGAAACAGGATTTCATCATGAATATATGCTACACGTAATATAAAAACATTATATTTATATAATATATAAATTAATATGCATGTTAATTTATAAACTTATGATTATTAATATGTATAAATAATAATACAAATATTCATATTGACATTAAATGTTAATTATGTATTATTTAAATAATTATGTAAATAAATGCATATAAAAATAGTGTTACTGTTGCACTTGTTATTCATTTAAGGTGCTGCATCCAGGTACCACGTTTAGTCAGTATACTGTGAACAAACTGGTATTTTTTTTTCATTTGTTTTTTAGAAAAAAAAAAATTTAAGTATATAAAGTACAGGTACTTTTGACTCCTTTAACTTAACCAAGCATGAGTTGGAAAACAAAGCAGGTATCATCTAATAACACAAAGACTGTCTTACAAGGTCCTTGACTGAGGTGGTAACTCATCCCTGTGCTTTCATCCTCGACATTGGGAGACTGTTATTTCTCATGCTCTACATGAAGACACATGTGTAACATATATGATGTATAATATTTGTGCAGGTGATGGAACATAAGGCGGTGCAGCTTTATTTACGGTATTGTCAGACCTTGAAAGAAAAAAACGGTGCAGACCTGGCTTCTGTCAGGCAGCCTCTCTTCTTACAGAAGTGTCCTTGAAAAACTTCAAGCTTGGTCTATGTGACACTCATACATTACCCAAGAAGAAGAGGAGACAGAGAGACTCAGACAATCCTGTGATCCTCTCTTTAGACGTACAAACAAAAATCCCTCTCATAATCTTGTATTTTTAATCTTGTGATTCTTTAGTAGGCACCAAAATGTTAAACTGGATTAGTGTCTTGAGAGATCATCTAATTCTGGGGGGAAGTTTAGAGTCTGTCAGTCATGCAGTAACTCAACTCAGAGATCTACATACATATTCGTATAGTATACAAATGTGTGCATATTGTATGCAAATTCAGTTGGTTTATTGTGAAAAGACTTATATAGTTGTTGTTGTTGTTTTTAATTATTTATTGATTTTCAGATACTGGTACTTTTGACTCCTTTAACTTGACCTATGTATATAGATATGCTGAACACATACTTTTTCAGTGACAACTGCATTTATTTTTTTCCCTGATTGTAGGGAAAACTTATCGGTTACCTAACGTAACCTCGGTTCTCTCTAGAAGAGGGAATGAGTATTGCGTAAGTTAGCTTACGCTATGGGAGAGATTCATCTTTTCGAGATATTGAAGCCAAAAATTATCCTTAATTTTGTATTTATTGTCAACGCAGTGCAGCAGCTAGCAGACCTAGAGCAGACTGTCTAGCGTGCTCATTGGCTGCCCTGCGGCAACTGGAGCAGCCTACCATTGAGCCCGACCTGACGTCACGTCCAATGAAGGGCGCTCACGCCCTCATCACGTCTCAGCCCGCCAGAATGGGCGTGGCCTAGCGTATACAAGCTGGGCTGGGAGGCTGCTTCCCTGGTTTTCATCGACTGAAGTGAAAGTCGCTCGTGGCGCGAGCACGGCAGGTTACGCAATACTCGTTCCCTCTTCTAGAGAGAACGTCTTGGGTTACGACTGTAACCCTCGTTCCCTGAGAACGGAACGAAACGCTGCGTCGAAAATCGACACTATGGGGAACGCCTTCAGCGTGACGCATCTGAAGCCTGTATGGAACTATTCCAATCTTGATTGGTGCTGCGTGATGACGTCACTCGTGACGCCGCATGTGACGGTGAACCGGAAACTATAGAAGGACACCGGCAGCATAACAGCGCTAGCTTTCAATTGGTCGAAGCAAGTCGTTCTCAGGAGCGCGAAGGAGTGGCCGAGGGACGCAGAGTTTCTTTCCCTTCTCAGGGAACGAGGGTTACAGTCGTAACCCGAGACGTTCCCTTTCGAGGGAACTCCTGCTGCATCGAAAATCGACATTATGGGGAACGAATGCCCACTGCGCCACTCTTGAGAGAAACGCCCTGGTATGAAATCTGGCATACTCAAGACGAGAGAACTTGTGATCCCGGTGTAGAGGGCAGATCCAAACTGTAATGTTTAATAAAGGTGTAAGGGGAGGCCCAGCCTGCGGCATCACAGACCTCTTGAAGAGAAACTCCTGACAGAAGAGCCTTAGAGGAAGCCACTCCTCTAGTCGAGTGGGCTTTCACTAGAAGAGGCGAAGGCAAACTGCGCACCTCGTAAGCTGAAGATATAGCCTCTACTATCCATCTACTGATAGTCTGTTTAGAAACAGGACAGCCCCTTTTAACTGACGCAAAACACACAAGAAGTTGGTCTGTCTTTCTCCAGCCCAAGGTCCTCTGAGTATAGACCTCCAGGGCTCGGACCGGGCACAATAAATGTTGCTTAGCTTGCTCATCCGACACATGCGGTGGAGGATGAAACGCCTGAAGAATTATAGACCGTACCACATTTGACGGCACTTTAGGCACATAGCCAGGTCTTGGGTGGAGAATGGCCTTTACCCGGCCAGGAGCGAACTCGAGACAAGAGGGAGCAACCGATAAAGCCTGCAAGTCCCCAACTCTCTTGAGGGACGTAATTGCAAGCAGGAAGGCTACCTTAAAGGACATAAATTTCTCAGCCAACTCATCCAAGGGCTTGAAGGGGGCCAGGGATAACCCTTCAAAGACCACTGTCAGGTCCCAAGAGGGAACTCTGGACTGGACGATAGGCCTCATCCTCCTTGCTCCGCGAAGGAAACGAACAATAATTGGGTGTCTCCCCAAGGTGCCCACCCCTAGAGGCGTGTGGAAGGCAGCTATGGCCGCCACATAGACCTTGAGCGTGGACGGGGAGAGCCCGTCAGAGAAGCGACTCTGGAGGAACTCCAGCACTGAAGCCACCGGGCAGTTAACTGGGTCCAACTGAAGTTCTCTGCACCATAGGTTAAAAACATTCCATTTTAGTGAATAAAGTTTCCTCATGGAGGGGGCTCTAGAGTTTAAAATGGTCTCCACAACCTCAGTTGAGAGACCAGTATTTATGAGCTGGTCCCCCTCAGGGGCCAGACCCACAGTTTCCACAACTCCGGCTGAGGGTGAAATATTGTGCCCTCGGCCTGAGAAAGAAGGTCCCTCCTGATCGGGATTTGCCAAGGAGGGCCTGCTAGAAGAACCATGATGTCCGAAAACCATACTCGGGCCGGCCAGTACGGGGCTACTAGGAGTAAGCTGATCCCGTACCGCCGGACTCTCTCTAGAACCCCTGGGAGCAGAGCGATAGGGGGAAACAGAGTGGATAGTGAGTATTCTCGTGAGTGGCAAATAGATCCACTTCGGCCTGTCCGAACTCCTTCCATATTAGCTCCACCGACTCTGGGTGGAGTCTCCAATCCCCGGGCCTCAGCCCCTGCCTCAACAGAATATCTGCTCCCACATTGCTGCTTCCAGGGATAAACATAGCCTTGACTGAAAGAAGTTTACCCTGGGCCCACAGGAGGACCTGGTGCGCCAGTCTGCATAGAGGGCGCCATCTCAGGCCCCCCTGTCGATTTAAGTAGGAGACCACTGACGTATTGTCTGTTCGCACCAGAACATGATGGCCTCTGAGGTCCGGAAGAAAGTGCTTGAGAGCCAGAATTACCGCCAACATCTCCAGGCAGTTGATGTGCCAAGATAGATGGTGGTCTTTCCAAGGACCCCTGGTGCAGCGGCCTTCCATAACCGCACCCCAGCCTGTTAGGGAAGCATCCGTGGTCACAATCTTTCGCTGACACGGTGCCCCCAACACAGGACCTAGGGAGAGGAACCAAGGTTTCTTCCACATTATCAAGGAATGAAGGCATCTGTGCGTTACCTTGATAATGCGAAAAGGGTTCCCCCTCGGGGAAAACCCCTTGGTCTTGAGCCACCACTGTAAGGCTCTCATGTGCAGCAGGCCAAAAGGAATAACTTTGGACGCTGCTGCCAGGAGACCCAGCACTCTCTGAAAGTGATTGACAGTGATGGTTTGGCCCAGCCTGACACTCCTTACTGTGGTCAAGATGGTATTTACGCGAGCAGGAGACAACTGTGCCTGCATCGTAAGTGAGTCCCAAACTACTCCCAGGAAAATAGTCCTTTGCAGAGGAGTCAATGAACTCTTCTTGACATTGAGTCTCAGTCCCAAGCACCTTAGATGGTGCAGAACAACATCTCGATGTTGAACTGCCAATACCTCCGACTCTGCTAGAATTAGCCAGTCGTCGGTGTAATTGAGGATGCGAATGCCTTGAAGTCAGAGAGGAGCAAGAGCAGAATCCATACATTTTGTGAAGGTGCGTGGTGACAGTGCTAGACCGAACGGAAGAACCCTGTATTGGTAAGCCTTTCCCCCGAAAGCAAACCTTAGAAACTTCCTGTGCTGCGGAAGGATGGAAATATGGAAGTACGCATCCTTTAGATCTATCGTTACAAACCAGTCCTCGGACCTGATTTGACTTACGATAATAGGTGTGGTCAACATTTTGAACCTGTATCTCCTCAGAGACCGGTTCAATACCCTGAGATCTAAAATGGGACGTAAACCCCCATCCTTCTTGGGAACTATGAAGTACCGGCTGTAGAACCCGGTTTCCTGCTCTTGAGGAGGAACATACTCTATGGCCTCCTTTGCTAAGAGGGACTGAACTTCCTGTTCCAAGACCTGACCCTGCTTGGAGCTGACCAGTGTGTGCACGACCCCGTTGAATCTTGGCGGGCGATATTCGAACTGGATTCTGTAGCCCTTCTCTATTATATGCAGGACCCACTGAGATATATTTTGAAGACCCTTCCAGGTGTCTAAATATTCTGCTAGGGGGATCAGTCTCTCGAGACTGACCTCTGGTGTTATGTTTAAAACCTCGGTGACCTTAAGCAGATGACTGGCAGGTCTTAACCGAAATAATTTTTCTGCAGGCCTCATGAGAGGAAGCGAACTCGACCGGGCCACCAATATTATGGGTGGACGCTGCGATCTGCGTTCGCTGGAAACCAATGCGTCCCGAAGCGCTTTTGGCGGCGGGAGGCGAACATCAATTTCCTGAGGGCTCCGCGAAGGAGCGAGTTCTTGACACTCGATCACGGGGGGGAACGCCCTCAGAGGCCTGCGCAACACGTCAGGACCTCTTCGCCGAAGCCTTCCTTGCCTGAATAACGGTCCTCAGATCCGTTTTCGGCAGGGAAGACTTCGGCTGAGAGTGTTGCCTATGGCTCCAAGCCTTATTCGGGGGAGCACGAGAAGCAACACTCTCTTTTTGTATTTGCACATGGGAGGAGCTGGCGACCGCCCCGTGGGACTGCCCCCTGGCAGCAGACCCACGAGACTGGGGACGACGGCGGGGGATTAGCTGTTTCAATGCAGCTGATTAGCGTTTCGTCTCCTGAAACCTCTCGAAGACAGTGTCATCTGCGTCTCCGAAGAGGCCAGAAGACGAAATCGGGGCGTCGAGGAGGAAGGCCCTGTCCCTGTCCCCGATGCCCGACAAATTCAGCCACAAATGCCTCTCCGTTGCTACCAAGGCTGCCATAGAACGGGTGATTCCGCTCGACGCATCTCTTGAATTTCGTCGAGGGCGACCTCACCGCTATCGTCCACCTCTTTTAACAGGTCGGCCTGGTATGCCTGCAGGAGCCCCATTGTGTGCAGGCATGCACCAGCCCGACCTGCCGCCATACATGCCTTCCCAACCAAGGCCGATGTTGTACGACAGGGCTTGGAGGGAAGCGCCGAAGCCCTCAGGGACGATGCAGCTTCGGGCGAGAGATGAGATACAAATGTCTCTTCAACCCGAAGCATCGTCCCATAGCCCATCTCTCCCGACCCCATTATGGTGGAATATACATTTACATTGGGGCTGGAAAGTCGAGAGGAGAAGGGCTTATTCCACGATCGGTGTGGAGATTGTGAAAAAATGGAAGACTCCGGCGTGAAGGCTGTGACTTGGTTTGCAGGAAGCGCTCATCGAGTTTACTTTTTACTGTCGCTTCCTGCACCTCTGGTGGCCAACTAATGTTTAACTTGGCCACAGCCCTAAGTCACAACCTCCAGCATCTCCTCAGATGCAGGAGAATGGGGTTGCAGATCCCCACATTCCCCTGCACCAATGCTCATATTATCCACCTCCTCAGAGGCAGACAATTCGAGCATCTGGTCCTCATCACGGGCGGGAGAAGCCGCAGAGCGGGCTCCCGAACCGTGAGCGGGACCATGGGAACTGGTTGATGAATGTTGAGAAAGGGCCTCAGCCATCTCAACATCCCCAACCAGATCCCTTTGCGATCTCCATGAATGCAAGCGCCGCGCTGCCTCGACAGAAGCGGGACCTGATCCCTGGGGCGCGCGTGCCTGACCTGTTTTATCACTAAACAGGCCCAGGCGGGAACGGAGCGTTCTCATAGGCATGAGATCACAATTTGCACAGACAGCACCCACGGATGCTGCCTGTGCATGCTCCATTCCCAAACAAACAACACAGAGCGAGTGTGTGTCACCCTCGCTCAAAAAGCGTGGACAAGGGGACGCACACTGTCTGAATTGTTTCTTTGCTGCCATCTCTATAATATATAAATCACAAACAACACCAAATAAGACACACAGTTTTCACATAGAACGCTTGCTGAAGATCAGAAAGCTAGCACTGTTATGCTGCCGGTGTCCTTTTATAGTTTCCGGTTCACCGTCACATGCGGCGTCACCAGTGATGTCATCACGCAGCACCAATCAAGATTGGAATAGCTCCACACAGGCTTCAGACGCGTCATAGTGACGATTCCCCATAGTGACGATTTTCGACGCAGCGGGAGTTCCCTCGAAAGGGAACCGAGGTTACGCTAGGTAACCGATACGTTCTCTTACGAGAGGTTCTCTCGTATTGTGTAAGTTAGCTTACGCTACGGGAACCTTTGTCAACACCGTGCGCGCCAAGCATCCACTTTATGAGTCCCAGGGAACCTCGGGGATCCCAAATAAGCGGGGAATAAAGGCGGCCAGCAATGCGGGCCGGCACATGTACATAAGCACTCACAGGGAATATGGGGCGGCGCCGCCGGTCCGTATAAGCGTATAGCACATAAACCCAATAGTGCAGCTCAACCAGGAGAGCTAATAACACATGAGAGTAGCCTGCGCACAAACAGATGTGGACAGGGCATGCATCTCACTTACACTGACAGAAGTCTAGCCTGCAGGGCAGGAACTTCTAGGTTATAAAACCTAACAAAGGTGGACGGAGAAGCCCAGCCCGCCGCCACACATATGTCATGAATAGAAATTCCACTGGACCATGCCCACGTCGAGGCCATGCCTCTAGTTGAATGAGCCTTGATGCCCAAAGGGCACTGCAGACCTTTCGACGCATAAGCAGCTGCGATAGCGTCCACTATCCATCTGGACAGGCTTTGTTTCGAGGTGGCGAGACCTTTAGTACGCCCACCAAACGAAACAAAGAGCTACTCCGAGCGTCTGAACAGCGCAGAGCGCGTAACGCAAACCCTCAGCGCCCTGACCAGGCAGAGGAGATTAACATAACTCTCGCTATCGGATGCTGGCAGAGCCGATAGGGAAATAACCTGCGCTCTGAAAGGAGTGTCAATCACTTTTGAGACATGACCATGTCTAGGTTTGAGTGTGACCTTAGAGTCATTTGGTCCAAACTCAAAAACGCAGCGCTGACAGACTGCACGTGCAAGTCTCCCACACGCTTGACTGATGACAAGGCAATCAGAAAAAAGTTTTTTAGTGATAGATACTTTAGATCCACAGAACTTAACGGTTCAAAGGGATATGCTTTCAGGGACTCTAAGACCAACGAAAGATCCCACACAGGAACCAACGGGGGGCGCGGGGGTTTCATCCTCCTAGCTTCTCTAAGGAAGCGGATGACGAGCTCGTTCCTTCCTAGTGACCGGCCACGCGTCGTTTCTGCGAACGCTGTGACGCCCGCCACATAGACTTTAAGCGTGGAAGGGGACCTCACTTTTTCCAACAGCTCTTGAAGGAAGCTAAGCAACTGCGATACCCCACGCGTACGTGGGTCCAGACTTTTGTCGGTGCACCATTTGGAGTACACAGACGATTTAGACGCGTAGAGCTTTCTAGTAGATGGAGCTCTAGACTGCATGATCATGTTCATCACACTTTCTGGCAGGACAACGGGTATCCGTTGATCACCCATGCGTGCAGAGACCAGCGCTCTGGATGGGGATGCCAAATCGAGCTGCAAGTTTGAGAGAGGAGATCTGTCCTCACCGGAATCGGCCACGGGGCTGTCTGTGACAACTCCGGAAACCAAGTTTGGTTCTCCCATTGCGGGGCTATAAGGAGCCCCGAATGGCGCATTTCCCTGATTCTCTTGATCACCTCTGGCAATAACGAGACCTGAGGGAAAGCGTATAGCGGGCGGCTGGGCCATGATTGGGCCAGCGCGTCCTCGCTCTTTGAAAATAAATTTGGGCAGTGAGCGTTGTCTTCTGACGCAAAGAGGTCGACTATCGCTTTGCCGAAAAGGCGCCATAGAAACTGGATTGTTAGGGGGTGCAGGAACCATTCTTCCGGGGGAACATTGTCCCTGGATAGTTTGTCTGGGCCGTCGTTCAAGTGGCCTGGCACATGCGCTGCTCTCGGCGAGCGCAGATGGTGCTGTGACCAAACGAGGAGGCATTCTGCTAGATAGCAGAGGTGCCTGGATCTGACACCGCCCTGACGGTTCACATATGAAACCACAGACATGTTGTCCGAGCGGACTAGAACATGGTGGTCATGTATGAACGGCAGGAAGCGCTTCAGCGCGTGCTCGACCGCCATAATTTCTAGACAGTTTATATGAAAAACATTCTCTTGGTCAGAGGCCGGTCTGCCCTCGAAGAGCGCGCCCGACCCGAGTTGGACGCATCTGTCGAAATGACCTTCCGATACGAGACAGCTCCCATTATTACTCCACTCTGATACCAGTCGGCCGCTAACCAGGGTTGCAGAGCCGTAATGCAGCTCTGAGTCACTCTGATTCACTCGCAGCCGGAGGCCCAGGCTCGGCGAGACGCTCACACATTCAGCCAGCGTTGCAGTGGGCGCATGCACAGTAAACCTAGCTGAAGCACTGCAGCGGCTGAAGCCATATAGCCCAGCATCCTCTTAAATGTTTTGAGAGGAGCGATGCTGCCCTTCTGGAGTGATGCGGCCAGGCGTCAAACACGGCGCGCGCGCTGTGTCGACAAGCGAGCCGTCATGGCCACAGAATCCAGTTCTATTCCTAGAAAGGAAATTGACTGGCTGGGCAGTATTGAGCTCTTGGTCCAGTTGACGGGCGAATGTGCGAATGTGATTTTCCTGGTTGTAAGCATTTTGAACGGTCTTTTCATGAGAGCTTTGTTCAAATGCCTCAGATCCAAAATAGGTCTGAGAGCCCCGTCCTTCTTGGGTACGAGAAAATAACAGCTGTAAAGCCTGACTCGCTCAGAGAAGGCGGTACCGGTTCAATGGCCCCTTTGCACAGCAGCTTTGCTATTTCTGAGCGGAGTAGATATGCTACCTCCGCATTCACTGTCGCTGCGGTCCGTGCTCGAAAGCGTGGGGGACGGAGAGCGAACTGTAACGCATAGCCCTGCTTTATTGTGCTTATCAACCATTCTGATAGCCCTGGAATCGCTTCCCATGCTTTTATATGTGCAACTAAGTACAGAATGGTCTCCGGGTTCTGATCGCCGCACTGTGCGGGCTCGAGAAACTGAACCGGAGGAATGGGCGCGGTGCGCGCGCTCTCTGTGCTTGAATAAGGCGGCTCGCTGACAGCGGTGGCAAGCTGTTTCATATATGACACCCTGATTGCTATGAATAGGGAGAGTTTTGTGATCACTTTGTGATGCGCGAGCGGCGCCATGGGCGGCGTGTATGTTAGTAAGCGTGAGCGGGCACGGGACATTCATAACCTGACCGATATGAGGCTGTACCTTGTGATGCGTGATTGGCGCCGTGGGCAAAGTGCATGTCAGTAAGCGTGAGCGCTTGCGAGCGGGCACGAGACTTACAGTACGTTCATATGGCAGGCTGTTTCATATAGGACGACCCGATTGCTATGAATAGGGAGCGTTTTGTGATCACTTTGTGATGGGCGAGCGCCTTGGGTGAAGCGTTTATTAGTAAGCGTGAGCGCTCGTGAGTGGGCACGGGACTTACATTCGTATGACGTCCCGATTGCTGTGTGAATGGGGAGCGTTTTGCAGTCACCTCGTGATGCGCGAGCAGCGCTTTGGGCAAAGTGTTTATTTTAAGCGTGAGTGCTCGTGAGCGGGCACGGGACTTACATACATATGTAACGCCCCGATCACTTGGGATGGGGGACGTTTTGTGACAGCACTGAGACGCGCGAGCGGCGTCAGGGGCGAGGTGTTTGTTAGTGAGCGTGAGCGGGCACGCGATTTACACTCCTATGCAACGACCCGATCGCTTGGATTTTGTGATAACCTCGTGACGCGCGAAGTGTGTGTCAGTAAGCGTGAGTGCTCGTGAGCGGGCACGGGACTTACATTCATAGCCTGATCGAAGAGGCTGATTTGGCTGTGTGACAGAGCGGGCAGAGAGTAGGCGTGAGCACGGACTCGTGGGCACATGTCCTACATTTAACACTCGAGCGGCACTTGCCAGCTTTACGAGAGTGGGCTCTGCGAGTGACACGGTAAGTGTTGTGCTTGTGTGTAGGGGTGAACACTGAGATGTGGGCACTTTATCTACACACAAAACACCATCGGCGTGAGCCAGATAACCAGACATTATACTCTTATGAGATTTCTCTGGGTTGCCGTGAAGACGGTGTTTGTGTGGAGGCGAGGCCTCCGGAGGCCTTTGAGAACGGCGCTTCTTCTTACGCGGTCCTACAAGCGGCGGAGTGTTAAAACCTCGAGTCGAGCCCGCAGGTTGGACATCGGAGGTTCCTGGCCCAGGCAGAGAGCGCAGACACATGGCGGTCTTCGGCGCTGGGCGGGGCTTGGCACTAGCCACAGAAAATGCGAGACATTTTTAGAAAAACTTCTCGTGCTCTTTTAGAAAAGGGGGAGGTGTCGCAGCGGCGAACACACACACACACACACACACACACACACACACACACACACACACACACAGTATAGAGCTCAAAAGGATATGTCGCCGGATAGCATAGATCGCACGGATGGCTGAAGGCGGCCGCCTTCCTCAGGCACTGTCCTAAGCTGGCTTTGTCGCTTTCTCAACGGCGGTGGCTTCTGTCAGAATCCCCCGATGCGAAGAGCTTCGCTGAAGAGATGAAAATCAGGGAAGCAGCCTCCGAGCCCAGCTTATATACGCTAGGCCACGCCCATTCTGGCGGGCTGAGATGCGATGAGGGCACGAGCGCCCTTCATTGGACGTGACGTCACGTCGGGCTCAGTGGTAGGCTGCTGCAGTTGCCACAGGGCAGCCAATGAGCACGCTAGACAGTCTGCTCTAGGTCTGCTAGCTGCTGCACTGCGTTGACAATAAATACAAAGTTAAGGATAATTTTTGGCTTCAATATCTCGAAAAGATGAATCTTTCCTGTTGCGTAAGCTAACTTATGCAATACGAGAGAACCTTTCATAAGAGAACTGGAGTTGCTCCCACGGCCACTATTTTAGAACGATTTTGCAGTCTGAGACAAATTTCACATCCAAAAATATATCTTTTTTGTAAGGTCATAATCAACAGTCTTATCTATTTTGTACACAGCATTTTTTAAGCTTTCCCTTAGCAATGGTATTTTTTCAAAATGAGTTCAGTCTGATGAATGATTAGAAAACTCTCTTATATCCAGCCTCAACTGACTCCAGACTATAAGTCTTGCTGCGAAAAATTTACGTAAAGTTGTGGAGAGCCTCACACTAAAGTTGTGCTTTTGTGGGTCAATATTGATAGTACAATCTCCCATATTAACATTTAATATTACACGTACTCTTTAATAATAAATGTATACCCAAAATTGGCTTACAAGAAAGTGCATATTGAAAACTATTGAAAAGTCCACTGTAACTCCAGCAGAGAGCTGAAGAAGGATGGCAAATATTTGTTTCCCCTCTGATGACTGACTTTTAGCCTCTGTAGGGTTTTTAGGTTTATATAAATAGTTTGAGTATATTTCAACATAATATGTCCAAAAAATCATCCAGCCTCAAGTGTGTCTGTTCTGTTACAGGTCTTGACATATTCTGATACAAAAGGTGTTTGAATGTTTTATTCATATGGTTATATATGGATGGTCCCTTGGCAGAGTCAAGGAACCGTTTCCACTTTGAGTAGTGCAGTATGGGGAAGCTAAAGTGTTCAAGGCTAAACTTTAGCCTTCTCTTTGAAATTTTATCTAAAATGCGAATGCTTGCCACCTAAGTAAATGTTCATTACAGTTTGTTTGAGAGATCATTTTAAGTCAAATAAAATGCATACACGCACACACACGCATGTCGTGCCCGCATTACCACCTTGTGTGCGTTATTTTTCTAATAATATAACCACCGTTCATCAATTATTCTGCTTTTACTATACGGTTACCACACCTCAAAACATTGTTCAGATGATGTATTTCAAGACATTTATCAGGTTGTTGTCCTTAAAATGCTATTGTGTGTGGGACTAATTTCTTACGCATCTCAATCCAAGCCTCCTTTGCTAATTCCAAAACATAATTTTAGAGGTAGTAACTGAGACATCAGCAACTGATAGCAGACTAATGCAGATAATAATGCAGTTATGAGAGAGAGAGAGGGATTAAGCGTGTGTGAATAACCAACACTCAACAGTGTTCGACACTAGCATCTACTAATAGTGAAACTACGTTTATCTGCACCTCGCTAGTAAGAAACGTCTTGTAGCTTTTAAGCTGCTAAAACTATTTTACTTTTTTGTCGTTTTTATCCAATTGTTTACTACATTTATTTGCTCGGCCTGTGTCGTTGTGGGTTTTGGTTCTTTTACTGTTGTAGGCTGTAAAGACATTGGCGAATGTCATTTGGCGAAGTGATATGGAACTGTAATGCGGTCAAGACTTGCCTGGAACTACTTTAGCTGTGCGTTTCCCTGGAAATAATTTATATATATGTAATTTATAATAATTTATATATATATGTGTCAGTTTCTCCCTAAGGAATGAAAATTCACATTTGCGTCTTTAATTTTTCAATTGTTTCTCAGGAATAAGATTAAATGAAGGCTGAATGGAAAAGAAAAGAAAGTGTCTCAAAATGTTTGCCAGGATGTAAAAGTCTCAAAAGTTCTTACAAGACCGTATAATTAAAGTTACACAATCTATAGAGTCAATATGAAAGTAGGGGCTTTCAAAAAAATTATCGCATTTAATCTGATTGCTGGCTTGAAGAAACAGTTCATTCATTCGTTCATTCATTCATTCATTCATTCATTCATTCATTCATTCATTCATTCATTTATTCATTCTTTCACTCACTCACTCTCACTCACTTACTCACTCACTCACTCAGCTTGAGGAAGTAAATGCTGTTAATATTACTCTTTTATTTGTACACTCGATAATGATCAAATGTTTGCCTAGTGTTATTTTAGGAGAACCATCTGAGACGTACTTGAGTGTGTATTTAAAATACAAATTGAAAACGGTTAGTTTGCTGAGCTATAAAAGAGCAACATCTGAGAAATATAATTTTCTCATCTGGGCTACAGCTGCACCTTTTTTTTTTTTTGGTGCAGTGTTGACCAAATGCACCTGATTAGAAAAGTGCAGGCTAGAGAAAATTAAGTGATTATTGAACCACTATCAAAGGCACTGTACACACACACACACACACACACACACACACACACACACACACACACACACTGATTAAAAGCTCTTCAGAGGAAGAAAGGATAAGTTTAATCAGAGACAAGTCCACCTTACTAATTGTGAATATAAAGCTCTGTGGTGATTGATGAGTTTATTTTACTCTTTGACCTCATTCTCCTTCGCTCCTCCTCACACTCCCTCCATCTCCCTCTCCTTCATTCTGTCTTTCTGTGTCTCTCTCCCGCATCTGAAAGACTTTCTGTCCTGTCATTGAGGGTTTTTTTTCTATCCCACACTCCATCCATCCTGACTCACACTTAATGAAAAGCTGTCTTTACTCATTTTGCTTCAAAACTTTACAACAATTATGGGTAATTTTGACTCCACATAATAATACCAAACATTAGTAGATCATTAAATGAATCATAATTACATGAGTTAGTAATTCTGGAATAATGTCTTATGCATAAACTACCCAGGTAAAAACTACCCAGGTTTTAGAAAGATCAGTTCCTGTCTTCTGTCAGATGAAAATAAAAAGTGGAAGAAGTTAATTTGCTGGGTTTCCAAGGTTACAGGTTTACTGTGAGCATTATTCAGAGGTAACAGTCTCTCCTGTTGATGGATGTTGCTGTACAAGTGTGAGACTTTTTATTCAAGGTGTCATTTTTTAAGGATATTCTGAGGGCGGTGGATAAAATCTTAATAAAGTCTTTGATAAGTGGAAAAAAAGGCAGCAAAAAGTGAAAAGAAATAAGTAATTAGTAGAAATGTTATTTCCTGTTTTTAGACATTTAAAAAAATCTTAATCATCATTTTCTCTTGTTTTCTGAGAAAATTGCCTAACAATCCTTAAAGATCAGTTTACTTGCAAAATATTAAATTACTTGTTTTCAAAGGCTATATCTTAAATTTAAGTTTTTCTTCTTACTCGAATATCATTTCTTGTTTTTAAGTAAAAATCTAACAATTTAATGATGTTTATTTAAAACAAAGAATAAAAACTCTCAAATAAGAAAAACAAACTTAATTTACTTATTTTTTCGACAATATTGAAAACAAAGACGTTTAGGTATTACATGACAAAGAAATCTTAATCATAATTTTTCTAATTTTCTCTGGAAAAAATAAGCATCTTTAAAGATTAATTTACTTGCAATATATTATATATAATATTCAGACATATTCTTTAAGGCAAGTCTTACACTTTTTTATAACTTGAACACTAAAAATAATGATGAAGCAATGTATTTTTGCTGATTAAATCTGAACTCACTGTGCCTTTCTCTCTTCAGAAGGAACTCGTTTATGTGGAGGAAACGTTTCTTCTCGCAATGTTCTTAGTGTCACAGCTGCTTTGTCTTATATATATTATTTTAATATTTTAGCTTCATATGCTTGGTTGGCTTGATATATTTGTATTTGATATACTGATTGAGCGGATTTAGTTTTATATGTGCCGCTTAAATTTAATTGATAAAGTTAATACATTGCACTCTGTTATCACTCCAGAAATGATGGCCCACCCTGTGTTTTAGCTGGCTGGTCTTGGCTCTATTGACCCAGTGCCACTTTTATTTCCTGCCGTTTGTGAGGGCTTGACTGAGCGTTAGAGGAGCCGGTGCAGAGACAGAGTGTGATATATTAGCCTGTGCCCAGCTAAGTCAGTGGCCAAATTAGAAGCCTGACTGCAGGTTAAGTGAAATTTATGTTCCCTTGTGTGGCTGGGACCAAATTTGGAAGCAGAGCCGGAGTGTAAAAGGAATGGGGTTGGGTTCAGCAGTCCTGATGGTAGAGCGTTTGGGATTTCACAATGACTCCTGTTTTATTTGTCACGGGGAGTCCCAACTGTACCCATTATCACAATACCATTATTGCAACAGCAGCAGTAAATTACACCAAACTGGAATGCTTAAAATAAGAAACTTTGCACTTGCTGTGTGAATGTAAAATGTGTTTGTGTAAGAAGTGTTTTAATGAATTTATGTAGGAACTGAGAGCAGATCAGACATAGATGATCCTTTCAAACAGACCAAGAAGCAGAATTCCATGGAAAGTCCAAATCAGCAATCCAGGACCATAAATAAGAGACCTGTCCAGCTATAACTAACTCCTCCACAGCTTTAAAACAAAGAGCGCTTTTAAGAGATGAACTAGAGAACACACACTTAACTTAAGATGTCAATATTAGGCAGTTTTTAAAAATACTGATTGATTTGGAGATGGCATGTCTTGAGTCTTGAGAAAATCATAGAGATCCAAAACAGACCTTCTTCCTGAAGAACTCTGTTTGACCTCTCTCTTGAACGCAAGACTAAAATCCTCTATCCTCTAAAAACCACTGCCTTTCCATATCCGAAAGCATCAGATCATATTCCAAAACAATGATAGATGGACTTCAAACATCATTTCATCACATAGATCTGCATAATGTCTGCAACCCACACATTTGACTATCATGCTGTGATGAGAATCACTCATTGTTATGTCCCTTTTAATAATTATTTATTAGTTCATATAAGCAGTGTTTGATATCAGCGTGAATGATTTTTCATTTCTTGAATTATGGTATGAATCAAATGTAAAAATGTAAAATGTCTTGTACTCTTATTATAAAATGCATGTCTAAATCATACCCTGCTAGAGAGGTAAATCTAAGAGACCGTTGACTAATCCGATAACATGTTATGTATGTGAGAGGAGGAGAGACAGTCACACCCTGAACCAAAGACCATACCTAACTGGTCAGAACTTCTCCAAAGGGTTGGACAAACAAAGCATTAGATGAGATGACGAGATGAGATCCGATCAGATGAAAATGGGTTAAGGATGGTTTTAAGGATTCATAAAGTTACCATAATGAAGAAACAAGCCAACTGCCTCACTTATGTTTCTTTTCACTCTTTACTTAGTTCTTTTCGTTTTCCGTTGCGCGTCTCGTTTTCTACGTTTTTGTCGTGAAGCAGCAGTCCACGACTCTAGTCTTTGCCCGTCTCAAACTTTAACTTCAAACTGCAGAAACTCAGCTTCCAATTATCCGCCAACACACCAGAATGTGATTGGCTTCCCAAGACATCACTCCAGACACAGCAAATTAACGATCCTGGGAAATCCCTTTTAAGGAAAAGAAGCCAACGAAGGGAATCCCCATCAAAGAACTGGTGCATTGATTTAATGTAATAACAACATCTAAGAAACGGTATAAGAGTTAAATTAATGATTAATGGTTCATTTAGGTTACGTCTTATAAAGTTCATATATTGAAACTTTGGATTTCATCATTTCACTCTCTTAAAACTCATTATTTGATCACTTTCTTTCTTTCTGCAACTCAAATGAATGTGTGGGTGTATGTGTTTGTGTTAGATATTAGTTTTATGTGTTAGAATAATGAATAAAGTGTTGTCTGTATTTAAAGAGAAGTGTTTTTTGTGTAATGTGCTTACAGATTTAATGTCTTAAACTTCTGATCTTGTTACCGTGCTAATAATAATAGTGTTTCCACTATAGTTTGGATATTAATATCCACTACAGAGTTGATAGTTACAACCCGTTTAACTGAGTGCTGGACGATTCATTTTGTTCGGCTGTAAAATTAGAAAGTATTTAAAAAATCCTTATAAATTAATAATTCCCTTTGAGCTAAATTGACCTGTTTCCCTTACATTTTATATACTTTATTTGATTCCACATTACAAGTCAATTTCATTTGGAATCAAATTTTTTGAATAATCCAACAGATTAAAACAGCAGCACATTGTTATGGTTTACTAAAGTTCTAAGGGTACAGGAAACATCGTCTTCTCCAAATAAACATACTTCCTATAGTGGCTGAGATTGAACAGTACTTTGCCAACTGTTTGGCCCCTTTTTTAGAAATCCCCCCAATACAAAGTCCACGGACCGCCAGCCTGTGTACATGACCTAGGCTACCAAACACTAGCACAATAAGTCGGCATCTATACCCAAGGTTCTCAATGGTCGATAACAATGACTGATATTTTAGAATCTTAGAGCAGTAAGACTCCTCTATAAACAAGTCAAATGCACATACCTCAAATAGTGTAACTTTTTTTCCATTCTGAGAGATGTTGACAATATCGGGCGTATTAGCAATTCCTAAAAAATTGTTTGCAGGAGAGTTAAACCATTCGGACTGTACAGTAGTGTGTTTAAAATTCTGCTCCTCAGCCACGCAGGGAATCTGAGCAGCAATGAGGTCCACGAGTCTGTCTTGTCTGGCAATATATAGTCCTTTCAGTGCTGAGCAACTGTTCATGATGTGGGCTACTGACTCCAGGTGTTGAGGGGGGGTATGCAGCATGCAGAGGGGCGAGTGTGTGGAGGGAAACCACAGTGATAGGTTATAATTTGTAGGAAGAACCTGCAGACGTGCTTTCACACAGAAAATGAGGATCTCCTCTGATGGTGGCATTGCTGTAGGTAGTGTGTGACACGGAGTGGTCTGCACAGGGCGGTTTTGCCAACTTTCCCTGGAGTTTCAGACTGGACCAGTACTCCATATTTTGGGCTCTGTGACTAAACAAGAGAGTCTGCCTTGATGTTCTAGGCTGGAGCAGGTGAACAGTGTTGTTATGGTGCAGACTGGCTTCCACGAGGACAGATGGGTCCTCTACGACTGCATCAGAGACCTCTACAGGTCGATCATGAGAGCTCCACTTCAGTTCAGTACCTGTCTTCCAGCATAGGTCATTTAGGTCAGTCTGATGACACACCAAATCCCTGTGCCCGTCCATCTAGCTTTCCATTGGTCTTTCTTTTAAAAATCCAGGAAGCGATCTTCCCCGCCGCATGCGTGTAGCACCTTTCGTCTTTTAAATGTGGACACACACACACACACACACACACACACACACACACACACATAAATATATATATATATATATATATATGTGTGTGTGTGTGTGTGTGTGTGTGTTTATATATTTATATATACACTATTATTCACAAATTTGGGGTAATTTATTTATTTATTCATTCTAGTATTTATTTATTTAAGGACATTTGTTGAAAATTCTCCTTTTGCGGTCCATGTTTGTTTTTACTTGTAGCTGGTAAATATTTAGCTAATGTTAATTTAGTTGAAAAAAAGTATATATTTGTGGACAAATTTGGCCTGAAATTCAGGTATCTCAGCTATTTAGTAAAGCAGCACTCTTGCTTAAGCTTAAATTGCTTATTTCTTATTCTTATTTAGGTGCGCCCAGAAAAAGTGGATTGTTTTTTGAGAAGATAATGTAAAATAATTGGTGCAGATTCACTGTGGCTGCAAGAGATTTTGTTTACGGGCTTCAAACATAAAGTCTCATTAACTTGTCTTCTGATTGGAGAGGTTCTAGCCTGAGTGCGAGCTCTGGCCGTTCAGCTAATTACTGACTGCTAGCCTGAGTGCTCTGTTTACTGACAGAAAGGGACAGTTCACTCTCGCCGACGACCCGGCTGTGCAATCAGCCCCGCTTTCCTTTAATTACGAATTAATTTCAGCATTTGCTGTTTGTATTACCGGCCACGCTTTGCACATTTCTTGGCCTCGAACAGTCAAATAACCCTGGGAATGAGTTTCACCCCTTCATGGAATTGTCTGATTGAAGTGTCTGATATATCTTTTTTACCATTTTTCTCTAATGTCCACAAACTGGGCTGCAAAGACAATACTGCGGTCCTTGTAATATATTCTTATCAGATTATAACTTCATAATTGATGTCTGGGATCTTATTTGTGCTCTCTAACATATTTAAAGTGTTTAATTTGTGTTGAGTTGGCTACTCACAGCTTCAGAATATGCCTTAAACGATCATTAGACCAGCTGAGCTTTGATTTAAAATGCCACATACAATATTCAGATTAAATGAAGGAAGTGTCTCTTTTTATTTAAACTGCACTTTTCTTCAGTCTACAGAACTAAGCCCAGAGGAAAATTTGGTTGCTCAAATTGTAGTATATTGTAGTCTTGAGTTTACAATTGTACACATCAAAGGGGCGTGGGCTGGTTTAGTTTGACCAATCACAAAACACTGGTCCAGCCCACCAATCAGAGCACACTGTACTTTTCGGAAGGAGGGGCTTCATAGAGACAGTTACTTAACAGAGCGTTACTGACAGACTGCAAAGAGAGATGCTGCAACAATGTAAAATATATGAAAATATATGTTTTATTTGAACATTCAAGCATAAAAACCTATTCAGACCCCGAAAACAAAATCAAGAGTTTATATATATTAAAATGTATCTCTACCAACATCACAATCCTTTAGTCCTAACCTATTTTACTTGGTAATGTGACATATTTCCGAGTGCAACAAGATAATCAGTGAGAAAAATAGCGTAGGTGTTATATCCATCTGGAATTTATTGGATCATGAAAGAGTGGATGTTTCAATATAAGAATGAATTCACACCTGAATGCAAGTTTGCAATACCAGTGCCTTAAAAACCATTCGGCTCCTAGTTAACATAATCCATTCATCTCTGCAAATGTGCGCTGATGAGGCACGATAAGATTAGTAATGTATATTAAAAAAAGTAAACCGCATAAATGTTGAATTCCTGTGGACTATAAATGATTGGATGGCTCGAGGTTTAGGCTATGTATTTGTGTTTGAGTCATTAAACTGAGCTTGAGTGGATCACAATCTAACATTTATTGGATAGTGACAATAAAACACTCAGGAGAACCAAGCCTTTCAGTGCTTTGAGTGTTCTGTCAATGTTTTGCCTTATCACAAAACCAATGAGCCTTGAGACACCATGCAATGAGCAGACTACTTGTGTGCAGAGCTGAGACACCAGTGCACAGGTATCCCATGGGTTCACATTATGCCTTCCTGAAACATTAACGGCTCTTGTCATTTTTCACCATGCTTTGGGAATGACAGTATTGTCTTTTACGGCTTTTTTAAAATTATTATTATTCGGTGCATCTTGAGGGCATGCAGCCGGACATCATCCCAGCCATGTACCGGTTTGTTTTCACGCCTGGTCATTCTTTCAGTCCCCAAAGAGAGGTAATTGTAAGTGCAAAGACTTTGGAGAAGTCCAGAAAATGCGGTTGACATTTAGATGGATGAATCTTACGAAAGCTTTCAAGAACGTGCAGGTCACATTTTACCCTTAAATTGTCACAGTCTGTGGTTGCCAACACACAAAAAGACGAAGACAAGAAGGGTATTCCAGAATAGTCTTTGTTAGGGCTGTGCAATTAATTGAATTTCGATTTTGGCTCCCAACGATCACCAAAATAGTACAATTGAGTAAAAAAAAATATTTTGCCATGTTCTGTTTCGCAAGAACACTCTTATTTTGTCTTGTGATCTGAATGACATGCGCACATCCAATCCTCCCGATGCCATAAACTCTCTCAGCTTGAATGTTTAAACTGATTAGACTTAAAAAGAAGTGAAAATTATCAACTTTAGTTATGAAGCAATGCTGGCCCGATTGTGCAAGTGACAATTCCGTCATGTCCCGACTCCTAAACGCGAGAATGTAGTTTCGACGCTTGCCTTGTCCAACCCATTTTGAGAGGCGGAGAGAGAGAATATGAGAGGTTTGTGAAATTGTGTCTCGGAGAAAGTTTTAAAATGATTGATTTGATTTTATAATCTATGTGGAATAATTTAGGCTACTCATACAATCTACATGCTAAAGTCAATCAATGTTTGCGGGGAATTTCCCGCATTATAAGTGGTAGACCTGCGGGAATTATTAAAATACTAATTGAAAGTATTATCTGTTATATTATTTATTTTAATAGAGTACAATAAATGTTCAAATTTAGAATTTTAAGAATTGTTGAAAGGTGTCTTTTTAATAAATGAAACACGTTCCCAAAGTCATGTGAAATAACGTGTTACATAATCGTGATTTCATACTGACCAAAATAATCGTGATTATGATCCTTTTCATAATCAAGTAGTCCTAGTCTTTGTTTACAAAATCAATACACAGGATATCGCTGGAGAAATGTAAACCATACTGAAGCACAGGGGGTGTAAGTAGATACAATGGAATCTAGATGAAGAACAGGTGAACACAATCAAACAATCAATTGCAATTGTAACCATAGCAACAAACTAACAATAGAATCAAATTGATCGGGAACTAAACAGAAAGGTCATCAACAAAACATTATCACACAAATCAATAGAAGTAGCAAAAAATGTGTATAAATAAAACTATTTTGCCTATTTTGTAGGATTGTTTTGGCATTGAGACTTTATTTTCATGACAAGCACATTTAATTATGTGGAAAAAAACAATGAGATACTGTTGAAAGTGTGAAGTATTTATAATTTATACATCTATTTAAGAAATTTGACTTAATAGCTTTAATATTCTTGTTCTGTTGAGTTTGACTTTGCCTATGTTTGGTGTCACGACGTACATTTCTTCTCAAAATAACAACTATAATCAATAAATATGGTCCCTTTTAATGCCTTATATGTGCCTTTGATACATTCAAAGCCCATTAGGGATTTGGGCTTTTGCTTGAGGTTTTGTGTCACAAATTGTGTAACAATTTTCAGAAATGTATCTGTTATCCGATTGTTTGTTTGGGGTCAGTTTGACCCCAGTGAAAACACATTATATAAACATAAAAATAAATTATTTAAACAAAAGAAAATAAGATTGAAACAAACCCTCAAAACAACATGGTTTATTCATCATCATCATAGAATCATTGTATTAGCACTAAACCAGTAATGAGAATATTTTAAAATCACTACCGACAATAATGAGAACATAAGTAACATCCAGATACATTACGGTAGTGCAATTTCGTTGTATAAATGTACTAATATTTTGTAAACATGCTTATGTTTTTGCAGTCTGCAGGGACAGACATGCAGAATTATTTATGTTTTAAGTGTCTTTTATTTGTCATAAGCTTGAGTTGGTAGCTAGAGAGCTGTAAGTAATCCTCCTATCAATTAAGCAGTTTTTTTTTTTTTTTTGGCTTGCATCTCCTCTCTCTCTCTCTTTCGACATTGCAGTAGGGCAAGATCTCACATCAACACTAGATGATCTGAGATTTCACATCTCAGAGGATGATCCTCCAGTTCAGCAGTTGAAGTCTTTCAAGACTGTTCTTTTTTTCAGTTTTCTAAATGCAAATACATTATTCAACATCCAACATCCTCCTTTTCTTTTTCAAGTCACTTTAAAGGTGATGCATATGATGTTTTTATGTTAAATTCTTTCTCGTGTCCCAGTTTAATGTGCAGGGATAATTATAAGTAAGCTGTTCATAGGTCGACTTCCTAGAGAATATGTATTTACCTAGCAACCACTCATAAATTCCCTATAGCATTATTGCTCAGGAAAATTATTTTTGCAAATCATTCTGATCTGCAAGGAACTACAGTGTAAGGTACAAAAAAAAGTGGTTTAGCTTAAGGGTGTATTGGAGTATTTTGTGCTTAATTAGCCCTGATTATTGAATATATTGCAATGTATCGATTCACATCAGTTGTTACACACCAACGTTTCTTTGTCTCTCATTTCAGCTGCATTCTAATTCAGACAAAGGCGATGGTTCTGTCAGGTACATCCTTAGTGGTGAAGGAGCAGGGAGTATCTTCATCATCAATGAGGTAACAGGAGACATCCATGCCACCAAGAGTCTGGACCGGGAAAACAAATCACATTATGTTCTTCATGCACAAGCCATCGACCGCAACAACAATAAACCCCTGGAGCCAGAGTCAGAGTTCATTATAAAAGTTCAGGATATTAACGACAACGCTCCCAAATTCCCAGACGGACCCTTCGTCACATCTGTGCCTGAGATGTCGGAAATAGGTGAGATTTCCTTGTGTGTTTTTTTTTTTTTATGTAAAAATAAATTCTTTCAACTTAACCTATGGTCTTTTATGAAAATTCTTTGCAGTCATTTGATAAACATACTCATAACACGTATATTTGTCTAATTTTCCAGATAAAATCTTTAAAACAAGATACATTTGCGTAGCATGTCATTAGGACTTGTTTTAATAGAAAGACATCTTTAATACTGTGTATTTTGTCTTTCTGCTCTGGCAAATTTTGTCATTTATTTTACATATAAACAAGTGAATCAAGTGAAAAAATGTGCTAGTAAGTGTACAGTGATGTACAGCAAGTCAAAATACAATATATTCAAGATACAATCCATGAAATCAAGTCATAGTATCTTAGTGTTGCTTCTAAAGTAAATGTATCTAGTTTTAGATTTTTTTTTTACGTTTTTACTGAAAATCAAGGAAAGTCATTTTTCGTTGTGGTTTTGCAGTGTTGGATATGGTGATTTGAACAAGCTCTTTAGCTCTATGAACTGTATGTCAGCATGAGATCAGAATTGTCGGTTAATGAAGATTTGACAGATGAACTCACAGCTTGTTTGGACTCTTGATTGGACTTTATTGGATATTACTACCATGACTGTGGTTATAAAAGACTCCCATTGCACATACATACAGTCAGAATTCGAGACGCTCATGTAAGTTGCTGTGTGAACAGGACATATCGACACACACCTTTAAGTAAATGTGGTTGCCAATCCCAAAAAAACTGACAGTGTGAATGTGAAGGAGAGGTGTGATAATTTTCCAATCAATCTGGCCTACGATTTCTCATCAAGCAGGTACAAAATTCCTATATATTTACATTGAATGAGAGACTAAAGCCATGCAAACACAGGAAAGTAGGTTATTTTGACTTTTGGTCTTCATGGAACCACCTTACAACCTTACATTACCACGTAGATCTGAGCAAATGTGCCTTTGCTGGTCCAAACACATGAGATTTGTACTCACTCTTCTCTGAGGAGAAGTGAATAGTATATTGCTCACCCTGTCTAAAATGTTTATCTCAAGTTTTGGAAATTGGGTCCATGTCTATGTAAAAAAAAAAAGGCTTGTGAAAATTGAAATGGCTTTTAAAACACATAGCTGTCATAGCTGTCAAAAAAACGTCTCGGTTACGTATGGTAACCCTCGTTCCCTGAGGAGGGAATGGAGACGTCTCGTCGGAGGAGTTTCCAACAAATTGGGATCACGCTAGGGAGACCAATCGACTTCGAGTGAACTAAAACGAGCCAATATGCATTGGCATGCAAGATTTGCATTCCGTGACCCGCCTACCAGTGCGGGTATAAAGGCGGAATCAAGCGCATACACAAACATTTTTCGCTGAGGAGCCGAACGGTGTCCAGTCCTCCGCGAAGGTACAGCAAGCATGGCGACGGGACGAGACGTCTCCGTTCCTTCCTCAGGGAACGAGGGTTACCATATGTAACCGAGACGTTCCCTTTCGTTCGGGAACTCCTACGTCTCGTCTGAGGAGTTTCCAACGAATTAGGATCCCTAACAAAACTCCATGGTGCTGACCCCTTCCAACGCCCAGCTTAGCTCCCCGCATAGCAGTTTCTTACTTATATGAAGGGAGCTAGCTAGGAAGAATCACACTGCTGTTCCGCAAGACCCGCTCTGTGGATTGGATAACACTGGGGAAGTGTGCCCAACCCGTAGGAGGGAACGCTACGGAGCCCCTGCCCGCCCAAAGGGAGGCACTGGAATACGTAGGGTAGTGAAACATACGGCAGTCCTTGAGGTAGTCCCAGCCCGTACTCAGCAAGGACGACAGAACGGGTCTGTCGAGGGGAAGACACTGTGCTAACCCGGAGGGTAGATGGAACGTGGAAGAAATGGGTTGCCGTAGGGACCACTGTTAAGGCCACCCATACTAATATCTAATAACAACTCCTACGAGAGGTAATAGACCTGGCGCCTGGCGATCCGCCTCGCCTGGTGCCGGAGGGGTGATGGAGGAACTCACAAGGTTAACCGTTTGTTGGGGAACCAACGGAGCAAAAAGACGCACGTATCCGGCCCATGGGGCGGGAATGGCGTAGCAAGCCGACTAATTCCTCGCGCTACTGGCCGTAGCGAGTACACGGGAGGAAACCGGTTCAACACGGAGGCTATAAAACCTAGCGAACGTGTTAGGTGTCGCTCAGCCCGCAGCTCTACAGATGTCTGTTAGCGAGGTGCCTTGCGCCAAAGCCCAGGAGGAGGCAACACTCCTAGTAGAGTGTGCCGTCAACCTAGGTGGGCAAGGCATGTCCTGGGACTCATAAGCCCGGACGATAGCATCCACTAACCAGTGGGCTAACCTCTGCTTGGAGACAGCCTTCCTCTTCTGCTGGCCTCTGTAACAAACAAAGAGCTGATCTGAGGTCCTGAAGCTTTGCGTTCTGTCCACGTAAATTCGAGAGAGGATGGGACAGAGAAAAGCAAGGGCTGGGTCTGCCTCCTCCAGGGGCAGTGCTTGCAGGTTCACTACCTGGTCTACAACGGAGTGGTAGGAACCTTGGGCACATATCCGAGCCGGGGTCTCAATACCACGTGAGAAAGGCCCGTACCGAACTCTAGGCACGATTTGTCGTCCGAAAAAGCCTGCAGATACCCTACCCTCTTATTTAAAGAAGCCAAAGCCAACAGGAGAGCTGTCTTCATAAACAGGATAATTAACTCAACCGTAGATAAGGGCTTCAAAAGGGGGCCTCTGGAGTGCTCTGAGCACCAGAGTTAAGTCCCAAGAGGGTACGGGGTGCAAATTACGAGGCGGATTTAGCCTCCTGGCACCCTTAAGGAATCTGTTGACCAGGTTGTGCTTCCCCAATAACTTGCCTTCTACTGCATCGTGATGAGCGGCTATTGCGGCAACATACACTTTGAGGGTGGAGGGAGACAGCCTTCGCTCCAACCCATCCTGCAGGAAGGAAAGCACGACTCTGATCGGGCAAGTTCAAGGGTCTTCCCGGCAGGAAGAACACCAATCGACGAACAGGTTCCACTTCAACGCATAGAGGCGCCTCGTAGAGGGGGCTCTAGCGGAAGTGATGGTGTCTGCCACAGCCTGTGGTAGGCCACCTAGAACCTCCGCGTCCCGACATGGAGTCTCCAGAGGTCTAGACGCGGGTACCAGAAGGTGCCCCGTCTCTGGGAAAGGAGGTCCTTCCTCTGAGGGATCGGCCACGGAGGGGCTGTCGCGAGGAGCATGAGTTCCGCGAACCAAGTCCGGTTGGGCCAATACGGCGCAACGAGCAGGACCTGCTCCTCGTCCTCCCTGACCTTGCAGAAGTCTGCGCAAGAAGGCTCACTGGCGCATATTTGTGAAGGCCCCAGGGCCAGCTGAGCACCAGTGCATCTGTACCGCGAGATCCTTCGGTTAGAGAATACAAGCACTGACAATGGGTCGTGTCCAGAGAGGCAACAGATCTATCTGAGCGGCTCTGAAGATTCCCCATATCAGCTGGACCGCCTGGGGATGGAGTCGCCATTCTCCCGTAAGAGGCGGCTGCCGTGAGAGCTCATCGGCTGCACGGTAGAGCACACCAGGGAAGTGAATGGCCTGAAGCGACCTCAATGCTTCTGACTCCATAGGAGGAGATGGCGGGCGAGTCGCGACATACGACGGGAACGCAGACCCCTTGGCGGTAGATGTATGCAACGGTCGCAGTGCTGTCCATACGGACCAGTACGTGCTTGTGCAAAAGCAGCCCCCTGAGGCGGCACAAGGCTAAGCGTACTGCTTGCAACTCTAGGCAGTTGATGTGCCAATGCAGTTGAGGCCCCGTCCACAGACCCGAAACTGCATGCCCGTTGTACGTGGCCCCCCATCCGTTGGCAGAGGCATCTGTGAAAACCACAGCATGCCTGGACACCTGGATTAAGGGCACTCTGGCCCGTAGAAATGCAGGGTCCGACCAGGGACTGAAGATTTGGCTACAATGTGGGGTAATGTTGACCCGGACCCGATCGTGAAGCCAGCGCTGAAGCGGTATCATATGAAGCAGGCCGAGCGCCGTTACTGCGGCTGCGGCTGCCATATGCCCAGGAGCCTCTGAAACTGTTCCAGTGGGACCGTTGACCTGCCTTGAAAGGACTTGAGGCAGTTAAGCACTGACTGGACGCGCTCCTCTGTGAGGCGGTCTGACCGACCGAATCCAACTCCATACCGAGATAAGAGATCATCTGCGTGGGGCAGAGTTT
The DNA here is from genome assembly GCA_030578275.1 of Meda fulgida. Lineage (NCBI taxonomy): Eukaryota > Metazoa > Chordata > Actinopteri > Cypriniformes > Leuciscidae > Meda > Meda fulgida. The sequence goes on along the minus strand of CM060627.1, from coordinate 4,860,291 downwards.
GCTCTTGTCCCAGTTGACCTGAAGTCCCAAGCGGCTGAGGTGCCGGAGCACCATGTCCCTGTGTTCGCACAACAGATCCTCGCGAGTGAGCTATTATGAGCCAGTCGTCGAGATAGTTGAGAATGCGAACGCCATGTTCTCTCATGGGAACAATGGCCGCCTCCACGACTTTCATGAAGACACGGGGCGACAGGGCCAGGCCGAAGGGTAGGACTTTGTACTGATATGCTTGACCCATGAACGCAAGCCGAATCGAGACATGAAAGTACGCGTCCTTCAGGTCGATCGCTGCAAACCAATCCTGGGGACGGATGCATTCGAAGATGCGCTTCTGCGTCAGCATTCTGAACGGGAGCTTGTGCAGGGCCCGATTCAAAACTCCCAGGTCCAGGATCGGCCGTAACCCACTGCCTTTCTTGGGTACAATGAAGTAAGGGCTGAGAACCCAGACCTCATCTCGGCTGGAGGAACCGGCTCGATTGCGTCCTTCGCCAGCAGGACGACGATCTCTTTCCCCCTGTATTAGGGAGGCCGGCAGGCAAACTGAATTGCATAGCCGAGCCGGATGGTATGGATAAGCCAGCGGAAAGGCCTTGGAAGCGCTAGCCAGGCTTCAAGAGACCACATCAACGAGCCCACCCAGACCACCGGCGTACCCGCGGAGGGGCAGCGAAGTGGAAGGCAGGAACCAGACTCCGGAGGCATTACTGCGGCCAAGAGAGAGGTCTGGGTGTGCGGGGCAACACCTACCTGCTTCCACCGGGGGGCAGACGGCAGGGAAGGCCCGGAGGCGTTCGGCTGCTGGCTGTCCCGAGGCGAAGGAAGGAGGGGAAACGAGGAGCGAGGCCAGGGGGGCGTCGAGTCCAGGTTTCCGCACCTCCTTGCCCAGTGGGAGACGAGAGTGAGGAGGCCGTGGCGGCGTCACTGACATCTGAGCAATGGAAGAGGGGGAAAGAAGTGGCAAGGCATGGGAGCGTCGCTCACTGCAGTCCGCACCCTCTTGTGACCCAGAGATGGAAGAAATTGCTCTATAGAAAATGTGGGTACCACTGGACTCCGGGGAGCCAGCAGCGGAATAGAATGAAACAAAGATTCTCCACCCAGTCCTCCTCCGGGGGAGGGAGAGGTGAGTACACCATCTCCCAGAGAGCAACTTCCTCCAACGCTGGGTCGCCCGTCTCAGGGCTACTGAGACATGTGGCGCCGTCTTCCTGCGAAAGCTAGACGTCACAGCAGAGCTGGCTGACAGCTTTTCTACAGGGGACTGACACCCTTGGCGACAAACAGACTGAGGAGAAACCACAAGTGACCCGTGAGCACATCGGGTCAAGCTCCTGGCTTCCTCAGCCTGCTTCTGAACTGTGGAAAGCCGCTGGGCACAGTCTCCAACAGTGTCACCCAAAAAAGGCAAACCTTGTGAAATAGGAGCATCGAGAAAGCGAACTTTGGCGATGTCTCGCACCTCTGCAAGGTTTAGCCCTGAGACGCTTCTGGACCACCAGTGTGGACATCGTCTGACCGAGGGCCAGTGCTGTGACTTAAACCATGGCCAGTCACTATGCACAGCTCAACCTCGACTCAGAACTGCCCTCAAGCACTGCATGTCTTGGCCTTACAGAGACTTGCAGTGTGGCCATACATGCAGGGAAGAGGTGGTCTGCCATAAGCAAAGCCACCCCACCACCAAGGGTAGTGAGAGAGGAAAAACTTTTTCTGCAAATTTTGGCATGTTTGGCTTTCCACATTGGCACCAATATGCTTCCATACTGCCAAATTGTTTCCACACACATCCGGGCGGCGGGGCAAGGCGATTACGCGTTGCTCTGCGCCCCCAGAGTAGCCCGGGAAGTGTGGCTGTCAAGTCTGAACCTGATTCAGCATGAGCTCACACACCATTACAGTGGGAACTCAGTATCATCATTTCCAGAGTGTAACAGCCCTCTCTCCGATGCAGCGATCGACATCTGATCCGCCCCTGGAGCCCCGAATGAAAATACTTGGTCCCTCACGAGAAGGACCATTAATTCCACCCGAAAGCTGCCAGGCATGTGAGACAGTGAACGTGGCCATCAACCTTGATGGCACACGGCACGCTGAACGCTCAAGCCCTCGTGAGAAAGGCAAGACGAACAACCTGCCGACGTGGTCATGCTCTCATAAGAGAGCATAAACCACCCACGAACACAGTCTCAACATGTTTGCAATGTACTAGAGGAGTGAGGGGCCCGACGAGGTGGTCTCGTCGGGGAACGCTCACTGTAATCCTCAGATCACCAATGCTATTAGCCAAAGTAGCCCTTTTCTGGTGGCCAGATCGGGGAATAGGCAAAGGGACTCCAACTCGTTTGAGGCACTTGAGTCTCGACCGCTCATCTAGAGTGCCAAATGACGCGCGCTTGGTTGCCGTGACAACACGCTCTGTCAGCCAGCAACTCGATGGCACACGGCACGCTGAGCGGCTCAAGCCTTTACGAGAAAGGGGAGACGAACAACGTGCTGACGTGGTCATGCTCTGATGAGAGAATATGAACCACCCACGAACGCAGTCTCAACATGCTTAAGCCCAGGCATGTGAAACCGTGATCGTGGCCGTCAAATGAGGACAGGAAACGGCCGCACCCAAAAACACACGGGTGAAATGTCGTCCTGAAAAGGACGCGATCTTCACCCGTGTTGCTCTTTAACAGAAACGCTCTCTTATTGTGCTGAAGCACACAGGGATCAACGCGGCAACACAGCGGGGAAACTGCAAGCCCGCTGTGTGCACTCAACCGAATACCAGCTGTGACAACAGCTCTTTGTTTAAAGATGTAGATCCCGTGCAGTAACAGCCAGTACCCGGTAGCTCGCGAAGATCACTGAAGCGCCGTAACACCAACACAGAGAGGTCTCGTGAAAACAGAGACTCGTGTCTCATTCACTCAGAGGACACAACCGGTCGGCTCCGAAGCAAAAAGCGTTTGTGTATGCGCTTGATTCCGCCTTTATACCCGCGCTGGTAGGCGGGTCGCGGAATGCAAATCTTGCATGCCAATGTATATTGGCTCGTTTTATTTCACTCGAAGTCGATTGGTCTCCCTAGCGTGGACGAGGCGTAGGAGTTCCCGAACGAAAGGGAACAATTATAGCCAAAGGCTTGTACTGGTGCAAACGTATAAGCTGTCACTCTCTAAGATCCATCACTTCTAATTCAAATCTCCCTGATTCACTCCATTCCCAAGTCAAAGTCTTTTCTTTTTTTTCTAACCAGCCTATGGCTTTTATCTGCTTGTTTTGTGTTTTGCGGCTGGAGTTCCCTCAGGAGCCCCATAGCTCTTAGAGAGCACTATGTACTCATGCTTCTTCCGGAGTGCTCCACTTCCACTTAGAGAAATAGTGCAAAAATATAAAGAGAGAGAGATTTTCTTACAGCAGGGTTTCCCCAGGGTTTGTGAACCCCTAGGGGTTTGTGATGGAACTGCAGGGGGTTTGTGTGGTGGTGATAGAAATACTAATGTGGATAATTACATTTGTTCAACACAATTCACATTTTTTTTTTCTTAATTTAGCATTTAACTCTCGCTTGCTAATGTAGCAATCAAGTTTTCTTTCATTTTCCACTTTTCCACTCCAGTGTTTCACCCATTTAAGATATGATTTAAATTTGTTTTATGATCTCAGATTTGTTTTATGTACATCATAAGATATTTTTTATCATGTTATTGATAGGCTGCATTTGATCTAAAATATTGTCAAAGGCAGCAGTATTGTGTTGTGCTGTAATGTTTTATGTTATATATCAATTTCCAGTTGTTGCACATTGTCACCGTTATGTGCAAAGAGTTGTGAATGTATATTATCTGTACATCTCTTTTACTTCTGATATACCAATTATATAATAAACATTTTTAAGAAAACAAAAGTGACATACTGTGTTTGGTTGGAAGCGAGTTTACAGGAGAAGTGTATATATATTTGTATCAAGTTAAGTTTAGTGTATTGTATTATGAGTTGTGTTTTGTGTATGATTGTGTTTTGTATACATTTAATGTTTCATACAGTTTGAGGAATGCAGTGCAGTTTATTTATGAGGTTCAACGTTGAAATTCCAATGTTATGTGTATTCAAGTGGTTTTAGACAGTTGCATTCATTAAGCAGTGTATTTCATATACTTATATATACTTATATACTTATATTTTTTTCTTCATTAATGCAACATAATAGATGGCTGAAGATGAACATTAGTTTTGCAAATTGTTTATCCATGTATCTTGTACTTCTTGTACTTCCTGCCGTTGAGAAACACTTCTCCTGTAAAGTCACTTCCAACCCACACACAGTATGTCACTGTTGATTTCTTGAAAATTCTATTTGTATTATTGGTATATAAGAATTAAAAGAGATGTTGTAATATGTACAGCAATGTCACTGTTGCACACGTTCTCACAATCAGTCTTTTTTTTCTTTTTTTCTTTTTTTTATCTCTTTGACTATATTCCTGGCTTGCATGTACAAATGAAATTTGTCTCTTTATTTTGGCAGTGTGCAACACTTCTTGGTGGGGATTATGGCCTGTGGGTTTAGAATGCTTTGTTTATTGTTTATTTAGGTCCCAATTGGCTGTTGCCGTAGCAACTGAAGCCCATACAATGATCTGCGGTATCGTAAGATTTGAAGACCAGCTGCAATCAATGTTGAAGGAGTCTATTATTGCCTGGCTGTTGTCCATTACTGTTGGCGATTCATGCGCAGAGTGGGTTCAGAATCCCAATTATAGGTGTCTTAGAGAACACTGCGCTGTTATGTTAGAGCTGTACTGTCCACTTGACCATCACAGATTGTTTTATCTTGAGGTGATGCTCTGCCTTTATGGGATATCAGTCTCATCTGATAGATTTGTTCAAACATTTGAAAACCAGATGAATCTGGTCAACTGGCTTTCGGTTTTGATTTGAGGTAAGGCTGCAATCGTAAAATCAAAGTACCGCTCAGTATTATGCTACAGCTTTTTTTATATATATATATATATATATATATATATATATATATATATATATATATATATAAAGTAGACCATTTTGGTTCCCAAAAAACCTTTCAGTGAATCGTTCTAAAAATATATTTTTTGAGATGATTTGGCCGCTTGTCAGTTCAAAAATCCAAAAGTAATTTTTTTATTAACCTTGAGAAACGTGTAAGATAAATAATCATTCTGTTAAATTTAATGTAATGGTTCTTTATCTGCATCATTGACTCCATAAAGAACCATTTTGTTCCACAAAAGTTTATTTATAGTGGAAAAGGGTTATTTATATTATTAATATGTTAAAAAAATGGTTCTTTTTAGAACGATTCACTAAAAGTTTTTTGGGGAACCAAAATGGTTCTTCTGTGACCCCTATTTTGGAACCTTTATTTTTAAGAGTGTATGTGTGTGTGACTGTATACATATACATAAATAAATATATATATTATTCGTTTATATATAAATGTAAAAATATTTTGCTCTATGTATATTTATATATTTTATTTGAAAACTAGGCAAGAATGCTCATAAAGAAAAAGTTTTGTTTTTTGGTTTTGGTTTTCTTTCTTTTTTTTCAGTGCACACAGTTTCAAGGGCACATGTACCACAGACGGTTCACTGTTAATTAACTCATCTCCACATATCCACTGTGGGATTTTATTTCGGTATTCTTGTTTTGGTAAACATGTTTATTTTGATTGTATCTAAGTAAACAAAACATTCACATTGGGATTAGAGCTGAAAATGTCTCCATTGGAATATAAACTCTTCGCTATCAGGACTACCTGGTTTATATTATAACATTCAATGCTCTTGGAAATGTAAGACTAACCAGATAATCCAAAGGTTGTCCACCAGCACAGCATCACCTCGACTGACTTTTGCAGCTGTAGGAACACATGCTCAGTCGATTAGTATTGATGAGATACACGGAGAAAAGATGCTGTGGTAACGGGGATCGACAGACGAAGAGGGAAATGAATAATTAGTGTTGTTTCCTCTTATTTCTGAGGCTGAGAGTTTGGAGGCGTTTATCTGTAGGCATCTTTGAGCAGAATGAGTCCGTCTGGACAGTAACACTTCTGCCCCCACGCAGCACTAGTACACTGCTGTCAATATTCCCTGTGCATTTGAGTGTCTGGATCTAATTGTGTGTTGATGGTTTGTCTATGCCAATCTGAATTTATTGACTGGACCTTTCAGCTCTGAGAAACTAGAGGGTCTGATAACGAAGACTGAGAGAGGATCATAACTGCAAACTTATACATCCTTTAATAGTCATTACTTATCATACCTCTCATATTCATTGTGTGCACTACTACATGATCTTCTGGTCATTTCTAAGTATGTATTAGAAAGGGTCTTTTCTGGCTTAAAGAAATGTTAATTGTTAGATAGATAGATAAAGGGATTATAAAGTCTTAAAGGGATGGTATAATGCCCCTTTTTACAATATGTATAATAAGTCTCTGTTGTCCCCAGAGTGTGTATGTGAAGTTTTAGCTCCCTACAGATAATTTTCTATACCATGTTAAAATTGTCACTTTGTGAGGGTGAGCACTTTTTTTTTCTTTTTTTTTTGTGCATCGCTGTAATGCAAATGACCTCCTGCTCCAGCAAAGAGGGTGGAGCTTCAAAAGCTTGTGTGTATTAGCAGCTTGCAGACACACACTGAAATAACAGAAATTGTTCAACCTTATATGTTCAAACCGGAGTCTGACAATGACGGAGAGACTCAAGAAGAAGTGACGACATGTAGAATGCAACAGGATGTTTCTGAATGGTTAGTTAATGGCTCTCAATATGGCTCACCCGCTTTGTTGTGTGTTACCGGGGGCGGGGTTTATGTAAATGTATGTAAAATGATGTAAAGCTTGTGTAGTCCTTAAAAAAAACAATAAATATCTCCCTTTGCTTAGAACCTTGAGTGTCGTAACTTTGCAGATGTTGTTTATGCTCAAACAGCAACATTACACAATAACTAAAGTAAAAAAAGTGAAATCATAATCAACCACCCCTTTTATATCTTAAAGGGGTCATCGGATGCCCATATTCCACAAGTTGGTATGCTTCTTTAGGGTTCTTATGTAAAGTTTGTAACATACTTTGGTTAAAATTCCTCAGTGGTTATGTAAAACAACACCATTTTTACCTCCTCAAAAACAGCTCTGTTTACAGCGACCCATTTCGGTGCATGTCTCTTTAAATGATAATGAGCAACTGCTCACCCCACCCCTCTCTTCCATGGGGGGTGTCGACACAAGTCACATCAATTGCTGCCTTGGTGGACAGTATACAAATGGCTGAGGGCGAAAACATAATAATACGGGAAATATGCTAATACGGGACAGTCCATCGGGGGTCATGGGCGAAGCCTAAACGGCTTTATTATTGAGAGTGTTTTGGCTTTTTGAGGATTAAATTAAATTCATGCTGGTGTAAGCTGGTCTTTTTCAGCAGGGGTAAAGTGACTGCTGAGTGTGTATAGCCATGTATAACAGCAGAAGATCCATATTGACTTCTAAATATTACCCAGCTTCCCACTTAGCAGCCACTGCTTGTGTTGCAGTTTTACTATCATTTATTTTTATGGGTCAAATTTTGATTGGGAGTTTCTAAAAAAAAACCTCATTGTCTTTTTTAGTGGTGCAGAATTATGACTCCCTACACACACACACACACTGTTCATCTGCCGGCCCTCAGAGACGCGCTCATCAGAAAATTTTAGACAAGCTGTTTCAGCAACTTTCCAGCTGCTGGTAGACTCTGATAGAAATGTTTTTACTGAGGCTGAAAGCTGGATACAGTTCAGAGAGGGATGAGATATCTCATTTTAACCCACTGAAGCTTCAGGATTAGAACCAAAGTTACACTTATCTGAAGCAGTTACAGTAATTGCGGCTATCAGGTCTTTATGCTGTTGAACTATGCAGAAACCAGTGAGCGTCGTGTCTCTCGTGTGTATTACGCTGAGTGATGACCGTAATTGAAAAGCTTTTGAAAGTCTTTGTGGGAGAAGAACACAGCTTTTCGACTTTACTCCGGCTGGCTCTCGCTGCAAGAGAACACTGCAGAAAATCTGTCATGTGGTCATGTTGTTCAATACAAGTACATCCTTAAAACAATAGAAATTTACACAAGAAGCAAAATTGTGTACAAAATTATTTGTTTTCTTCAGGAAATCAAAATGAAACATTTTTGATTTATGTGGTGTTAGCTTTTAAACCAAATGATTATTTTTGTTTTGTTTTGTTTTGTCTTTTCTTTTCTTTTGTCCAAATTTATTTTTAAAAACGATACAACACAGAACAAAAAATCTGTTTTATACTAGAATAAAAATACTTGAAAAGAGGGCAAGAGAGAATGAAAGAAAGAAAGAAAGAAAGAAAGAAAGAAAGAAAGAAAGAAAGAAAGAAAGAAAGAAAGAAAGAAAGAAAGAAAGAAAGAAAGAGACAATTTAACACTGCAAGGAGACTGACAAAAATAAAAAATGAAATTCAAGATTCTGCCTCCATAATCTTATTTTACGCCTCAGCCCTCAAGACTGCATTAAATGTTTTGTGGTGTTTGCAGTACGTCAGCACCAGACAATGCAGATGGATGGATTGAACCTGGTGAGCTGTGATGAAAGTGAGCAAGAACAAGTGCAGATGAGAAATGCGACCCGAGCCAGCAGAAGAAATGAGAGATCTACTGTCAGCTGGAGGGGGGAAAAAGACTAGAAAGACAGACTGTAAACGGATGGCTGAAATGAGCAAAGACAGAGCAGGGAATGAGAGGGCTTAAAAGGCACAGAGAGAGATTACAAAGCACACAACTGCATTTCCAGCCTGTCTTTAATCTTTGTTGACTTGGTCTGAGCAGAAACAGTGGAGAAACTCTCCTTGTGTGGTTGAGGGACTTAGTTTAGATCTACATGAAGACAATTTGATGATGTTTAAGGAATAATTTTGGACAGTCTGCTTGTGTTTTGTTTCATTTTATATTTTTGTTCTCCCACACATTGTACTTCCACACAAACACATTAAGTACATTCATTCCACCCTTCAAACATATCCACAAATTCTTTATTCTCTCTCTTTCTGCAGGAACATCAGTTTTTCAAGTCACAGCAACAGACGCAGATGACCCTACGTATGGAAACAGTGCGCGGGTGGTGTACAGCGTTTTGCACGGACAGCCATATTTCTCCGTCGACCCCAAAACTGGTAAATTCAAGACTTCTGTTCTTAGTCTCCGTGAAGTTGAATTAATACAAAGTCCTTTTATTGCTTGAAGAATTCGGGCTGCTGGTGCATTTTGTCGAGTAGATGTACAATTAAAAAGTACACACAGAATTTTTTTATATGATATGTTTGTATTGTTCATCAAAAAACAGCTGTGAGCAATACAATACACCACCAGCACCTTTTACTGTGCAGAAATAGAGCTTGACATGCATGCAGTATTGTGTGGATCTTGGCTGTATAATGGAGAGCATCCCTGGAGAATGAGGTGGAGTGAACATTGTGTAAAGGCTTTCAGGGATAAAGACAAGACGGTAGGAGAGAGAAAGAGATTCAGAGTGCCTTGCGATGGATTTGGTGTTCATTAGAGGTGGACATTGTTTGAGGGTTTTTACAAGAAACCATTAAATGTTAATAGAGGCGCAGTGTGTGTTTGTCTCACGGAAATAAAGGCAGAAGAAAAGAAATAGGATTGAAAGATAGAAAGAAGGAAGAAAAGTAAGACGAAGGAAGGCAAGAGAGAAGGAAGGAGAAATGGAAGGAATGAATGAAGGAAGGAAGGAGAAATGGAAGGAATGAAGGAAGGAAGGAAGGAGAAATGGAAGGAATGAATGAAGTAAGGAATGTAAGAGAAATAGAAGGATGGATGGAAGGCAAGAGAAATGGAAGGAAGGAAGGAATGTAAGAGAAATGAAAGGAAGGAAAGATAAGTAAGGATAGAAAGAAATGAGAGGTGAAAGGAAAAATGGGAAGAAAGAAATAATGAATAAATGAAAAGTAAAAAAAATTGAAATACAAAAAATAAGGAGAATAAAAAATTAAAGTGGAAAATAGGGAGGAAGAAAAACCAAGCAATGGTGGAAATAAAAATTATTTAAGTAATACAAATTTTTAGAAAATGTACCAAAAATGAAGGAAGGAGAATGAGAAGTGAGGACAGAAAGGAGGGATAGAAGGAGGAAAGAGAAAAAAAGGAAGGTAAGAGAAAGAAGTACAAAAAATGAAGGAAGGGAAGAGCAGAAAAAGTATAGAAGGAAATAAAGAATTATAGAAATGAAGAAATGAAAAAAGAGAGGCAGAAAGATGAGGGAGTGGAGAAAAGAAAGAAAGAAAGAAAGAAAGAAAGAAAGAAAGAAAGAAAGAAAGAAAGAAAGAAAGAAAGAAAGAAAGAAAGAAAGAAAGGATAGAATAAAAGAAGAAAGGATGGAAAGTAAGAACGAATGAAGAATGAAACCAACCAATTCCCAATAGATAAAATCACATCCTGCTCTGTGTTCAAGGAATATCTGTTTTACTTGTGTATATGTCAGATTGCAGAGGTAAAATGGTTTGCAAACACATTGACCTTAAAGCCAGAAACATTTGCATGTACAATCATCAAGTATGTATGGACATACTGTTGGTTTTCCTTTATTTCTGGTATAGAGGGACTATGTTGCCGCTGTCCGTTGTGCTGAAATGCTCCCCGGACTTCTGCGCCTTTATCATATTTGCTGGCGCTGTCCGTGGTGCTGAAACACACCACACTTCACTACCTCTTACACACACGCAAGCACCACCAATGTACCCCAACACATTCATGGCCACAGTATACTGCTTATTTTGAGAAATGTTGTCAGAAAGACCTCAAAGAAGTTTTTGATGAAAATCTCTAGACACCTCTCAGCCTTCACCCCAACATGCTCTCGCGAATCCCTTCTATCAGCGCTGACAGACTAGTGCTCTGATAACTCAGTCCATCCAGATTTGTGAACATTTGGCCTTTAGTAAAGAGAAATGCATCAGTTTGGAGGGAAACCATGAAAAATTGTGTTCTGCAAAGTTGTCGAGCATCCAGGCATATCGATGACTTTGGTAATAGTTTTTGGAGATGAAATGCTTAATGGAATTGTGGCGAGACAGTATCAGTGTTGCTAGACTGAGTTCATTTTAGATGGTGTTCAAGGACTAAATGCATTTAGACAGGAGACATGAAAACCGATTCAAGGGGATTGTGTGAGAAGGAAAAAAAAGAAAACAAAGATTGACTTCTTGCTTTACTGCATTGCCTGTTAGTGATACTTCACTTTAAATCTCTCACAAACTACCTTTCGGGACATTTAATACTGAAGACACAAATATCCCATTTGGTGATGTATAAAATTAATATACTGAGAGGTTTCAGCGCATATTGTGAGGACTTTAAAGTCGACAAGTCTCATAATACACTTTTTACGTCTTATTATGCATGATTCATCAGTGTAAGTTATTTCAAATAAATGCTTAGTTTTATTAAAGAGAAATATAAATATATAATGCATTTAAATATTTATTTACATTAATGTTTCATTTGTATAAGTTATTATATTATATTATGTTAATTTTTTAAATTTTTTATATCTTTTTTTATTATGCAAACAAATACTTATAGGTGACAGATACAACAAAAAACATCAAGGCCAACAAAACCATGTGTGCGTGTGTGTGCGTGTGTGCGTGTGTGCGCGTGTGCGCGTGTGCGCGTGTGCGCGTGTGCGCGTGTGTGCGTGTGTGCGTGTGTGTGTGCGTGCGCGTCCGTGTGCGTGTGCGTATGTCCACGTGCAAGTGTAACTGGGTGTGTGAATGGAAGTATCTTAACAGAGGGACATCTTACATGCGTAACAACATGCGTTTAACATTTTTTTTATAAATAAAGAAAACATATTGATGACAATAATAATAATGATGATGATTTATACTGAACTATACTCAGTACTGATTCTATGTGAGGCTTGGCATATATAATAAAGCTGCTTAATTTACCTCAGGACTGGATACTTAGGTAGTGTATGAGTATAAATATTATAATATGTATACTAACTACTGAAAACAAAAAGGGTGTGAGGCACACAGATGAGAAAGTAGATTGAGGAAGTATTCTACTTCTGAAGTGTGTATCGAGAGTTTATTCCAGCACTGATGCTGAAGTCATGACCCAGTGCTGTGGATGTTTATGCAGATTCTGCCTTGCAAAGTTGTATGCATGACGCAAGCTCTATTAGTAACGTTAAGGTTAGGTTTAGGGATAGGTTCAGGCTCAGTACCTAGTTATTAACCAGTTAATTACTCTAATACGTGCATAGTATTCACATGAGGAACAGGACTGTAAAAAAAGCTACCATTATTATTATTAGTAGTATTTGTTTCTAAAAATCGGTACAGTATTTTGTGCTCACCAAGGTTGCATTTATTTGATGAAAATTAAGTAATAACAGAAATATTTAAATAACTGTTTTCTATTTTAGTGTATTTTAAAATAGAATTTATTCCTGTGATGGCAAAGCTGAATTTTCAGCATCATTATTCCAGTTTTCAGAAACCATGGTACATAATACATTTTCCAGTATACAATATCCAAACGTAATTTTTTTTTTTTGGAAATCTAAATATTTTAATTTGAACATTTATAAATTTCTTTTGATCAATTGAATTGTTCCTTGTTGAATAAAAGCATTGATTTTGAGAAATAAAACGTATATAATATTATATTTTTATACGTTTGCTCATTTTCTGTTCTATCCAAAATATGAAGGCATATTTTATGGTTGCATGAAAGTTTTAGATTGTGTGAATTATTCACAGGTTAAAGTCCCCGACATACTCACGTCAAAGTTCTTTTTCGTTCTTCGCTTAGGGATAAAACGAAGTTCTAAATACGTGAACAGCGATTTACTGTTATCCAACATCTGAAGCCGCCCACTCCGCTGAGAGTAGCGTTTAGATGGATATGTAAATATGTGCGGCACGCTTTCCTCTCTATAACAAAATAAACACAACAAAATTGAGAAAACAGCAAGCATTTTTTTTAAATAAAGCATTAGAAAAGCATCTGATCATAGTAACGTGGATATGTTTGCACAGGCTCTGCAATTCGGCACTCTAGTAAAGTCAGAAGTCTGAAGTCCAACTTCATTTTCTAATATAAAGCGGCTCTCTAGTGCGTTCATGTTTTTTACTTACGGACATCTGACCTTGACGGACTCAATGGGAGAAATATACTGAAAAAGATTTCAGCATGAAAAAAGGCGGAGCCTCTGCGCAAACCTATCTATTACATAATCGTCACGGACCAATGGCAGTACAACGGTGTTTACAGCCGGAGTGAACTTTTCCAGAAAGCTGCTTAGAACTTCAAACTAGCTTTGTGTTGGCCTGATTTTGTTAGAAATTACGTCACATAAATGTTAGCTTGAAGTATATCGGGGCCTTAAGAGTGCTGATCATTGTTTTCTGTGTACAAAATGTTTGACATCCTATTAGAAAACAATAAGATAGTCAAACACTGCTCATTTCCACCCAATGTGCAGTCAAAGCTGCAGGCAAACTCAAATCATCTCTTGGAAATGAGATACTATCACCTTCAACCCTTTAATATGCTATTGAATTGCTTCACTGGTAATTGGCGATTAAATTCTTTCTCTCAGGACGTCAGAGAACACAAATATAGACGACAAGTGGGATTAAAAACTTTAGATGAAGCAGAGGAGAAGCCCACGTGAATCGATTCAACTGAGGGAGTGCTGGTCAATAGTCAATCTTGCTTTGATTATATGGTAAGCGCAGGCGTATTGTGTTGAGCTGGATGAGATTATATTGGTCATTAGGTCAGGAGATGCACCCAGAAAGAATAACAAAGTCAGGGCCAGAAAAGGACATGTCATTTAGAAGGAGAATGCTAGAGTAGTAATATACAGTTTCATTTGTAACTGGTGGGAGATACAAAGCACCGTAAACAGAAGTTTAATGTCACGGTTATGGATTTGTGCTCAACCTTCCGCTCCATTACAATAAATAGTGGTAAAAATAGTGATTACTAAAAGCAATGGTTTTATTTATTTATTTGTTTAATTTCCATTCGAAACAGAGGAGATGTTAATGTCAGGTGTTGGGATTTATTCGGCTCATATAAACTAGCAGTTAACAAGCATAGTGATTCTTCCTAATGAATTATTTTAATAATTAACTAGATGAAAGGAAAATGTGAGGGGTTTTGATAGTGCAAGCTTGCTATCAGGATGCTAGTGTTCCGATGTTTGGCGTTTCGGTTGGTTGGTTGGTTACTGGCCAAGGTAGAAGTTTTCTCGATATGGTGGTTTCCACAAAAGCATTAGGGATAGTTCATCCAATTTCCATCTTCTGAACACAAATGAATATATACACTACCGTTCAAAAGTTTGGGGTCAGTAAGATTTTTTATGTTTTTAAAAGAAGTCTCTTCTGCTCACCAAGGCTGCATTTTTTTGATTAAAAATACAAAACAAACCCAGTAATATTGTTAAATATTATTTCAATGTAAAACAGCTGTTTTCTATGTGAATATATTTTAAAATGTAATTTATTCCTGTGATCAAAGCTGAATTTTCAGCATCATTATTCCAGTCTTCAGTGTCACATGATCCTTCAGAAATCACTCTAATATGATTATTTGATGCTCAAGAAACATTTATGATTATTATCACAGTTGACAACAGTTGTGCTGCTTCATATTTTTGTGCAAACAGTGATTCATTTTTTCAGGATTGTTTGAAAGTTCAAGAGAAAAGCATTTCATTAAAAAATAAATATTTTGCATTATTATAAATGTCTTTACTGTCACTTTATATCAATTTCATGCATCCTTTCTGAAGAAAAGTATTAATTTCTTTAAAAAAAAAAAAATTGACCCCAAACTGTCTCTCCATTGACAGTTTATGCAACTACCACTTTTATGCAACTACCACTTTTGATTTCATCAAGTATCTTCATTTGTGTTCTGATGAACGAATGTCTTACGGGTTTGGAACGACATGAGGGTGAGTAAATTATGACAGAATTAAACATTTTGTGAGAACTATCCCTTTAAGCAGCACAATGTTTTCAACATTGATAAAAGTAAGAAATTATTATTTAGCATCAAAGGATCATGTGACACTAAAAGACTGGAGTAATGGCTGATGAAAATACAGATTTTTAAATTACTATTTCAAAATAGAAAAGTTATATTAAATTGTAATGATAGGTATTACTGTTTTTGCTGTATTTTGAACAAATACAAGCAACCCTGGTGTGCATAAGAGACGTAATGTACAAGTAATGTACAAGCTGTGCAATTTGACACATCATTACAAACAAGGTTTGTTCAAATCACTGACCAAACAATAGTAATAGTGATGTTTTTTTTCAGCAGCGAGCAATGCTAATAATTGTCACAAACTTGACAGGTTTGCATCATCCCTTTATTTATGATTTGAAACTATTCTTTAGAAATAAAGAAAGTGTTGTTGTGTGAAGACACCTCATTATCAGCGAGTGGCTGTGCAGAGGCCCAACATGTCCCACTCACCAGCACACGTAAAGCAAGACGTTACGCGTGTTAATAAGCGAGGTCGGATCTTCATTTTCACCTTTTCCTTGTAAAGAGGTTCTAGGGAGTAATCAGAATTCCCAATTTCAGAGGTCTTGATGATGGGCAAAGCGTAGGAACCCTCTCTCTCTCTCGTACGCACACCCATATTCGTACACATAAGTAGGCTAATTTCTCTGCTGATCAGGGAGTCTGGAGGGTTTTAGAGTGTGAGTTTAGAGCTTCTCTGACACAGATCAGGGAGTCTCTAAATGGAAGGATTAGTGCAACTTCCTGTTCTGATCAAATTAGAAAAGCATGCCAGTTTGTCAAAGCCTTCCCAGGCGCTAATGCTATTCAACATATTGCCAACCTCTCCTGAGCTATTTTTACCTCCAGAGAAAAACAGCACTTATTTATCACAGACAGATTTATCACAATATAATATACAATAGAGTAACTCTTTGAATTGGGTGCAGCATTTTCTTTTTGAATCTAGGTCTTGCAGTCTTGAAAGTCTTGAAAGGTGCGGTTCACACAGGGCGGTTTTCAAAGTCAATGTGAAATCAAAATCAATATTTTGGCTTTGTGTGCCATTTCAGTGCATATTTTTTAACTGAAAAACAGTTTTTTGTTTCCTTACTTGTCTTTTATTGAAATACCTCTGAAACTGTCCTTTTTGGCTGATGTCACCAGTCCCACCCGCCTCTATTTCTCTATTTTGGGTATGTACTGTGACACCCACTCTTCACAATCTAGTCAGATCCTGATCGACAAAAATAAAGGGATAGTTCACCCAAAAATCATAATTTACTCACAATTGTGCAGTGTTATTTTCATTTATATGCTGGTAAATATTGTATTCATATTTAAAATTAGCTTTTATTTTCAAGAATTAGTAGCACTGCCCTTGTGTTCTTCCAAACCTGTATGACTTCTGTTCTTCTGTGGATAACAAAAGAAGATATATTTAACTCTTTTTGTCTGTATAATGAAAGTCTCTCCAACATTGGAGCACAATGACTTTCATTAAATGGGGGGAAAAAATGACTGAGCCATTCTTGAAAATATCAGAAGAAAGTGTTCACTCTTGGCATGTTTGGTTAGATTTAAAAAAAACCTGGTGTGACTGCTTGCAGTTCATTTGAATAAGTGTGAACGCTGCCATGTGAACCCCGGTGACAAGCGGAACGAGACCGCTGAAAAGATGGTTCCCGATCCTCTTTCAAAAGAGCTCTGATGTGATTCGAATGAAATATGAATGTAACACGGACCAAAGATATGTAAACGAAACAAAAAAGGACAGAATGCTCAAGCATAGTTTTTTCTCATCATAGTCGTGATGTTGCCCATCACAGGTCAGTACAGGCGTCAGAACCGCGTCTCGTTGCTGCAGATCTTCAATTCCTGCCGCTGTTTTGACTCCTTTAGACATTTTATAAGATCTTCACGAATTCTTAGCTGGTCAAAATACCATCAAATGTCGGCTACACACATACAACCAGTGCATTTAGCCCAGCACACAGCATTGTTTTGGATGTTCGGTAAATTCCATCTCGAAATATACATAATACAAACCGACCATCAGGTGAGAACATATTCCTATACCTTTAGGTTCTGTATATTTTGGTCCAGTGATAAAAATACCCATCTGAACTCTAAGCGGACCAGGACTTTTTATTTCTATTTTTTTCATATGGGTCCGGACCAAACGAACCAAGCGAACTGAACTACAAGTGTGAACACACTGAGCAAATGATAATATAATTTGTCTTTCTGAATATCCAGTTTAAACCCATCAGGCTACGGAAATAATGTCAAAGGTAATTTCCCATAATCCCCTTTGCTCACCTAGTTTGACCTTCTTTACAATTAAAAGCCTGTAAAAAAAACCTAGGGAGCGAGAGTGAATAAGACAAAGCGATAGAAGATTACAGACAGAAGGGCTGCGGGAGAGACCAGTCAAAGGCTTAAACAGTTTTGCTCACTCAGCTAACCCTGGGTCAGACTTGCCACTTGTTCCTCGACGGATCTGCAGGAATTGGCTTATCTGGTTTCCATAGAGACCTCATGGTTCTTCTGAGCAACGGGAGAATGCTGAGGGGTTCTTAATGCTGCTGGTCTAAAGTGGGCTCTGATGGAAGGATGGATGGGGTTTTATTAGGGTTTTCATTTTTGGGGGCTTCCCTGAAGCCTTCTTGTACATCCTAATAACAAATGCTACACTCTCCCTCATTTACAGCAAGCCTGTATCACATTTCCTCGAGAGCACTTACCAATCCCACACAATAAACTTGAGTGATAGCTGTGGAGAGACAGTCCCTCACCCCTGACGAATCATGAAAAGGTCACAACATTAGTCTTTGTGTTGTTTTAATGGAGTGAATGGCTGTGTGCCAGAGACTTGTGTTGCCTTAGGAGCCTAGGTTAAGTAATGCTACAGCTCGGGTAATATCTCTGCCTAGCCGCTGGGGCTCGAGCGTTGGCAGGATAGAAATGGAGTTATGGCATTAAAGCAGGAGAAATGGATGGGAGATTCATTTTGGAAAGTTTACAAACCTCCTTTTGTACCATTGTGCTGGGCTTTTGTTTGCTGAGATGCATTCTGGGAAATCTTCCAACCTTCGATACGCTTGTGGTACTTATTAGGAGATGTTTTGAATGTGTTTATGACATTGTTTTTTAATGCCTCTTCTCATTTGTAAATTGTGTGGTCCCAGAACAAGGACTGGTGACAGATCCAACAGGTTTGAGGGGGTGGAATGGGGACGGACCCCCTTGGATTGGGATGTGGGAGATTAACAGATGATGAAACATGAGTGGAAGAGGGCATTTAACACCGGCAATGCAGCTAAAATGTGAGCGCACTATACTACACTATACTACACTGCAAGTGCCAAATTTTGCAGGCTTTCTTAGTTATGGTTGGTGAGATCCAGGGTTATTGTTAACTAAAATTAAAACCATAAAAAAAAACATTTTCATTAATTGAAATAAAATAAATAATTATTAACTGAAATGCAATCAAATATATATAAAAAAATTAAACTCAACATTTCTCATTTTTGACAAAAATACAAAAATACCTAAAACTAAATGAAAACTATATATACATATACAAAACTAATAAAAATGATAAGAACAAAATAACGAAGTTAAACTCAAATTATAATGAAAACGGAAAATATGACAACAACAAAAAACTAAAAAAGCTTTATCAGACAAGTTGTTTCTTTCAAGGGGGGGAAAAACAGCACTAACTAGCATAATCTAACTTTCACATTGAATTGTGTTACTCCGAATTCAAAATAATGGTGATTGACTCTTACAAATTCAAAAAACTTGTTGAATATTTACAAAATAGTTTTATAAAAAAACACTTGTGACATAAAAATATTAAATGTATGAGTAACGGGTGTAAACAAAAAATGTATGTGAATATTGCTATTTTTAATAAATATTTGAAATTTAAATTGTGAAATTATTTATTTCATTTTTACAAATGAATGGCCTGATTTAGTGTCGTATCTTATGACTTCACTTAGAAACCACTAAAGTACCCTATAGCAATCCACAGCAATGTCCTTGCAACCACTCATAACACCTGTCTGTAAAAACCCAGTAAGAATGTTCAATAGTATGAACAATTGACTGTTCTCGCTGGTATTTTTGGAACAGTGCAAGATATCCTGGTCTGTCCCTAGTGCATTATGCATGCCTTTGCCCTGCTCTCACTGTGACAGGTGACAATGGTCAACCTCACTTGCCCTGCATGTTAATATTGTTGCCTCCGGTCACTCGTGCCTTGACCGGCATCAAATGTTGTAACCTGCCCACGGACAGCTAATCCTGAGCCTGTCAACCCAACACTCTTCACATGAGGAGAACAGGCCCTCAGTGTATGAGCACAGAACGCTGGCGTCATCATCATTTATTTTTTATTCTAGCTCTTCATTATCAGGAGGGAAATGAAACCAAACAAGTATTTAAAAAAGATTTGGGATGATTGTAGTCAATAACGGAGAAAACCGACGGTTATTTATGGTCTACGCAAAACCACTTTTCAGTGTAATAATGACAAATCAATATTTTCTCTATGTTTGCATTTCATTAATAAAAGTGAAAAATGAATCAGTTAATTATGGGGATGCAAACGGCCGGTCGGTCTGGAGCCTGACTCAAACACCCAGTCTGTTTATTCATGAATCTGTAATCTGTTCTTTAATGGCTTGTGTGTATTGACTGTGTGACTGACTGTGTGTCAGTCGAACCCTCTATCAGAGGAAGCCGCGGGCTACCAACACTATTGTTTTCAAGCAAATATAAAGCAGGATTGGATTGTCTGATAACACTTTCATTTTGTAAAGAGCGATTGTTCCTGCCGTTCCTCCTTGACTGAACATCCCTCAAATCTGACACAAATAAAATCTAACGTTCTGAACATATTTTGCCCGTCTGGAAAAGTTTCTGTGGTTGTCGGCATGTAATAACAGAAAATTGCAACATTGATAATAATAAGAAATGTTTCTTGAGCATCAATTCAGCATATTACAATGATTTCTGAAGGATCATGCAACACTGAAGACTGGAGTATTTCAGCTTTGCCACAACAACAATAATTTACATTTTAAGATCTGTTAAAACCCCCAGATCTGTTAGATTAATTTTCATGTAGACTCCCAACCGGCAGCCTCGAGGCTATCAGTCATCAGCTGGAAACAGGCGTCTCAACCTCTATGTTGTGTGGAAGAGATCTCAGGAGAATGATCAAGCAGACACAGAGACGGTGGAATACCATAACATTCTCAAGTTTATTAAGGCAGAAGAGTCATATTTATACACACGATAAAGCAGAATCATCCACGATGTCCAAGCCATCCAATCATAGTACTCAAAATATCAGTAACCCACCAAATCCATTGATTCTGGTGCTGTTGTTTTCCCTCAAAAATTGTGTCACTTCCTGGAAGATGATGTCAGTAGGATCTGGCTTTTGTCAATAGAATTGTACAAAATACTAAAATAATGGAAAGTGATAGTGATGACACAAGACCTATATGAAATGATTACCAAACTTTCAAAAATTACCTCTCAGGCCTACCTACTAATATATAGTTGTGGATTTTCCAGCAATGGCTTTTGTGTGATCTGACTGCAGGTTTGATCATCAGTGAGGACTTCAAGTCTGTGACAGTACAAAGGTGAGAAGGAGAGGGAGGGAGATTTGAGTGAGAGAAAGAAAGACATTGTGAGACACAAAGAGATAGAGGAAAGGAACTACCAGTCATTGTGTGATATATTGTGTGAGGCGGTGGTGATTCAGAGACGTGTTTGAGCCGGCGTGAGGGTCTCTCAGGGTGAGTCAGTGGATTGCCACTGAATTGGTTCCTGGATTTACTTTTGACTTAAATTTCACCTAAATGTTAAGAAAATGTTCAAAAAAGTATGTACGTCAATAATGGACAATGCAGAAAATGTTTTAATTAAAACATTGGGTCTCATCCACAGGAAAAATTTCTTATTCTTCTTATTCTCATGAAAATTTCCGTCTAATTCTCAACACATGCGTACACACATGAATTTGTTCTTAACCTCACTCTAATGTAATGAATTTGGAGTAATCTGAATGAGCGACTATGTGTTCGAGGTAAGTAATTTGCATAAAATGCAGCCAAACCATGTCCATATAAGGGCTTTCCGCAGACCCTTTCCTTTCATTCTTTCTGCTCTCAGCGAACATGATGTTCTCTAAACACTCGCTTCTGCCTGAAAGCACACTCAGCAAGATCCTCTAGCAATGCCAAGTGTGCCAACCTCAAAACAAGTTCAAACGCAATAAAAAAAAAACTTTCAAACAGACCCAGATTACAGTCCTCTGATTAGCCAGCTGTACAAACTCAAATCTGAATCTTTATGCAGAGGAACCTCGCAGCTGAAGCTTTAATGCACCTTTACTTACTCTTTTACCATATGTATGAATCCATATAAACATGTTAAGATTACATTTTATACAAGGCCACCAAGGCCACATGCCATTTTTGCATGTGAGGGATGTCAGTTGATCCTAAATTTTTTCGTACATTAAAATAAACATAAGAAAAAAAGTTACTGATGAATCATGATTTGTTCATGAAAATGTTTAGTGAATGAGAGCTGATAACTGCAATATTCGCTATAGTGGAAGCATCATATCATTTCCAATGATCAATTCCACTGTGGCATAATGTTGCTTCTGGGCAGCAAACACATTTAAGCAATTCCTCATAACATACAAATAATTTATGTGACTCTAAATGCAAAAACAAATGTGAATCATATTTTTTTGATGGGTGTTTTTTTTTTCTTTTTCTGAGCGCAGTTCTCTAGAGCAATATGCGTGACCTCCACATTCTGCATTAAAATGCCAGAACAACATTTCAAAATGTTTACCAGCTAGTAGTTAATATGATAAGGCTTTTTTTTTTGAAGTCATTCCTTTTATTATTAACCATTTTTGCCATTGCATATGTATTATGTACAAGGTAAAAAAAAAGTATTTGTTATCCTGAGGTAACATTGATCAGTAAAGTTTAAAATGTTACTGAAACCTCAACTGTTAAATAAAAAAAAAATAAGTACAATGTACTTATTGTGTTCATATTGAATTGCAAAACACCTTTTCTGCTATTGAGGTGGGATACGGGTAAGGATAGGGACAGGTTTGGTGGTATGAGTAAGTGTAAAGGAATGGTCAACAGCGTAATTATAGATGTAATTACATAAATTACCAACAGCTGCAAATCCATGCAGTTTTTTTAAATATAAGTACAATGTAAAACATAATATGTACACAATATGTGCATTGTATTAAATAATATGTTTGAGTAGATTTGTAGTTTGGCCTCAGATATGGGCCTGGTTTACTGTCATCTCTTATGACTTGAGCTAATAAGCAATCGCTTAGCAGCCACTAAAACACTGCAGTAAAAATGTTACCATAGAATCAACAAAATTGTCCATATCTAGCACTCAGTATTCTGTGAGTGCATTTGTGTCTGTGTATGCATGTCATTGTTGAGTTATGTATGATTGAAGACTACGGTTCAGTTCACCAGTACTTCAAGGTTTTGATGTCATTTGAATGATAGTGAAAGGTGTACAGAAACTGACCTTGGCAGAGAAAAGACCTTCCAGACACAAGAGCTTACAAGTCTAACAAAAGGTCACACTGCACACGGCATTACCTCTGCATCCAATTCTATTGATACACAATTAGATTAATCCAAGAATTATGAATATGAATCATCAATGTATAATTGTTCACACATACATATTTTGGCTGAAACATTTTTACCAAAAATGATAAGAAATTGAACGCTGTGTGAGATGATCATCTGTAAGTGAGAATGCAATCAAGTTTTATACATACATTTAAGGAAAATAATTCTGATAAAATGTATGGCTTGTGGCTCATCACTTTATTAACCCTTGCATTTATACTATTTATGTGCACATTTTGCAGGTATCATCAGAACAGCCCTGGCAGACATGGATCGCGAGGCAAGAGAACATTACTCAGTGGTGATTCAAGCTAAAGACATGGCAGGGCAGGTCGGAGGGCTGTCGGGCTCCACCACGGTCAACATCACGCTAACTGACATCAATGACAACCCACCAAAGTTCCCTCAGAGTGAGTAATGTTAGCCACTGTGAAAACCAAATACAGTGGCAACATATTGCTGTAGAAGGACATCAGTAGATTTTGGTTCAAAGATCTAGTGTGCAACCTAGTGAGGCAGTATTATAAGACTCTTCACAGAGCGCTGGTCATATAATGCACAGTATTGCTGCCTGAACTATCAGATGACTCATATACAGCATTCCAAATCTGTCACTTATGGGTTTCTATAGAGTGCAGTTTAGAGTTAGGGCCTAACTGCCCACACTTTCAAAGGCTTTGGTTCTTGGAGTATTTTTTTCATTCATTTCTCCCATTGGGATATACAAATAAAAAATAAACTTTGTTAAAGCGTTATAAGCCATGAGCCAAGTCAATCAACTACACAAGGTGAATCATAACATTACAAACTTTGATTTGAAGCAAAAAAAAAATTTGAAAATCAGACAAAAAGACAAATGTATATATATTCAAATATTTATGTATTTTGAGAGCGTAGGACGGAAGACCGACTCGATTATGTAATTTGGGGTTCTTCATGTGAGTGAGCAGAGCTAACAAGATCTTTTGGTACGTTTTGCTTGTTTCAAAACTGATTGGTGGAATTTTCTGTACAGCATCATGGGTTATAGTTTTTCACCACAAATCCTGCTGTTAAACATGATTGTTTTAATACTAAGTTAAAATAATGCAGGCTATGGCTTCAACAGAAGCAAATACTATCGATTAACTGCCTAATAACTCACAGTAAGGTTCCCTTTAAAGGTTTATAAGTTATCATTAAAAATCTATTTCTATATCCCGACTGAACCCGACTGTTGCACTCTATTTGACTCAAAGGGATAGTTCACCTAAAAATGAAAATTCTGTCAGTATTTACCCACCCTCATGTTTTTCCAACCCCGTAAGACCTTCGTTCATCTTCGGAACACGGATTAAAATATTTTTGATGAAATCTGAGAGCTGGATCACTCCTCCATACTAGTCCATAGGCTTCTTCAGGGATTGAAACTTGCCGGCCTCGAAAAGTTATTAAAAACATTGTTAAAATAGTCCAAGTGACTACAGTGGCTCAATCTTAAGTTTATCAAGCGACGAGAATACTTTTTGTGCGCAAAAACAAACAAAAATAACGACTTTATTTCAACTATTCATTTCCTTCTGAGTCAGTTAAACTAGTGTAACAGCGTAAGCTTCTGTTGTTGTACGTCACACGCATCACACACATGACCAGCGTCGGCCAATAGTAAGCCTACGTGTGACGTAGCTCTACGCAAACATACTAGTTTAACTGACTAGAGGCCCACGAGAAGGAAAGGAATAGTTGAAATAAAGTCGTTATTTTTGTTGGTTTTTGTGCACAAAAAGTATTCTCGTCGCTTGATAAACTTAAGATTGAGCCACTGTAGTCACTTGGACTATTTTAACGATGTTTTAATAACTTTTCGAGGCCAGTAAGTTTCAATCCTTGAAGAAGCCTATGGACTAGTATGGAGGAGTGATCCAGCTCTCAGATTTCATCAAAAATATCTTAATTCGTGTTCCGAAGATGAACGAAGGTCTTACGGGGTTGGAACAACATGAGGGTGAGTAAATACTGACAGAATTTTCATTTTTAGGTGAACTATCCCTTTAAGATGCAACCTTTAAAGTCTGTAGGCAACTTCTAGCTTTTGGAACAGAGCTGTTGCTGAACACTTCATCCGGACTGAACTTTCTTATACAAATCTGTGGGACATTTAAGGACTTCTTGATTATTATGTTTTAGATCTTGGCAAAAGAAGTGATACAGCTTGCCCTCGCTTTTTTCCGATTCTTCATCTTCTAGAAATACCCTCATTACTGTTCAAAGTTTAACCATACAGTATGCTGTTGTAATGCACTTTCTCTCTCTCTCTCTCTCTCTCTCTCTCTCTCTCTCTCTCTCTCTCTCTCTCTCTCTCTCTCTCTCTCTCTCTCTCTCTCTCTCTCTCTCTCTCTCTCACAAAGTAGTTTTTTTCCCAGACATTCACAAGAAAACTGTTTGTTTTCTCAAGGGTGTTTAATGGATACTATATAATTAGGTGGAAGAGAAGGAAATATACCTAATATACTGTAGATGCAGTCTCACTATCAGATGACTCATATAAATTGTGCATTGCGGTGCAATTTTTTATCATTAATTAGCATGAAGAGAATAGAGACAGGGACACTGTTTTTAATTGTGTAAGCATCCAATTATGAGTCTTGGATCTTGAGTTTTTGTTGTCTTATTTTTGTCCTCAGAAACAGAGCACAACAGCAGGGTTCTGGAATTAAAAATAAATACCATTAATTTCCTCCCTAGAAAACATGTTTTTAAGGATAATGTATAAACCTTTTAAGACAGACTATGAGTTCCAATATTAAGCTATAGCACAGTGTGATATGATTTTGAAGAAGCCAGAATCTTTTAAATGAGTCCACCTCATTAAGATCCACCAATCAGAGAAGTTGCTGTTACCATGTATCAAAGTTTGTTATTCTGTGATTCATCTCAGAGCTTTTGAAATCCCCAAAATACATCTGGAACCATGGCCGTAGGAAAAGTGAAACATGACGTTGCACTCTGTTGCATTTAGCTTTTGTAATCAGGTGGTTTGGGAATGTTGGTGTGGTTGTTTATGGGGCATGACAGCGATATTGAAATACTTCTAGAATAGCTCAATGTGGCTTGTTTGAAGGCATAGTCGGAAAGACGCATCATGATAGATATGCTTCAAAATACCATGCAGCCAATCGAACAAACCATCATGCAGGCTTTTGTGTGTGTCTACAGAGAATTACCAGGTGTTTGTCCCAGAGTCGGCACAGGTGGGGAAGCCAGTGGGGAAGATCAAAGCCAGCGATGAGGACATCGGAATCAATGCAGAGATCAAATACAGCATCCTGAACCCTGAGGGGGCCGGAATGTTCTCCATCTCCACAGACAAAGACACTAGAGAGGGTGTTATCACCCTGAAAAAGGTATTGCTGTCATTGGTGTTTACTAAGGCAAGCATCATGACTATTATTGCTCATACTAGGGTTAGAGGGTTTTCTAAAATAACCCTAACATTGTTCACCAGTAAATATAAATGCATCACATGTGATTTCTGTCCAAAAGTAATTAACATTTCCACCACATTGTCATTTGCTGCAACATCTAAAATTATGTAAAAAGCATTTTGTGGTGGACTTTTTTGTGGAAGGACATGAACCATATCTAGAGAGCAGAAAATGTAGTTTATATTATCAGTGTAGTGAATGTCTCTTTAATTAGAGCCAACAGAGACATGACAAACAAAGAGCTAAAATACAACAATCCTGGGAAAAAGTTGCAGTCATGCATGAATCCGCATTAGAAAGTCCGTATTTAGCCATATTGCAATATGGTTTTTCCCACTTTTCACTTGAGTGTTTGTCTTCAACAAAATAATGAAAAAGGATGGTATAATTAAACCAGTCAAGATGTTGTCAAAACAGCACCAAATCCGAAGCTGCAGACACTGAAATTACATGGATACACTGACAAATAGATATAATCTATCCATCCTGACTAGGTCAAGCAGACGTCTGGCACTCTTCGTGGCTCAGATGCTCATTAATGGTTTCTTTTCTGTATTCCGAGCTTCTTCAATTCCACACTCTGTCCTGGGGGTTAGGACAGCTGTGAATCCAGTGAATACTGAGTTTTCCTAAAGGCAATCTTGTAAATAAATGCCTGCCAGATCTGCCCGACGAGACGGGCGGTGAAGGTCGGGCAGGTTTCCTGGCGTTTACAGACGTGACCCCATCTAGAGAGCGATTTAGCTTCTGCGCTCCGGAAGCAAAAAAGACTGACCTCAATATAATCTCAGTTCATAACTTTTTGGAGTACTAAAAACTGCTAGAAGCCACCAAGGAAGTGCCTAAAACTGACTGACTGAAAGCTAAATATTGTGTATTATCTGTAATCCAGTTCACACTTGTAGTTCGGTTCTCTTGGTTCTTTTGGTCCGGACCAAAAAAGAAGATTATATATTTAGACTTTGTTTGGTTTGCGTTCACACTGTCTGTTTTTGAGACCAAACTTAATGATGCAAAAGGAAAAAAAGGCTTTTTTAGGAACTTACCATACATCCAAACCAATGCTGTGCTGGGCTAAATGTGCTCGCTGTTTGTGCGTAGCTACATATGATGGTATATGATGGAGCTGACAACTCGTGAAGATCTTATAAAATGTGTAAAAGATTCAAAACAGCGGTTGGAATCCCTCTGTCACACACAAACGAAGATCTGCTGTGAGGAGACGGCGTTTCTGACGCCAGTACTGAACTGTGATGGACAACATAGCTCCTATGAGGAGAAAAAACAAGGATTCTTAAGCATTCTGTCATTTTTGAGGGTTGCTAGTTTAGATGTCTTTGTTCCGTTTATATTTTAGTCTAACCACACCAGAGTTTGTTAGAAAGCGGACCGAGACCCATCTTTCTCAGTTCACAAGGGTTCAGATGGCAGTGTTCACACTTATTTAAATGAACCGCACTAGTTAGTTTTAATGGAACTAAACCTGACAAGTGTGAACACACCCTAAGTTTCCTGTTTTCTCTTCTCAGCAACTAAATTATGAAAAGAAGAAGCAGTACAGCCTTCACATTGCTGCAGAGAACACACACTTGGACCCACGCTTGTCCTATCTGGGCTCATTCAAAGATGATGCCACGCTCAAGATCACAGTCGGAGACGTGGATGAGCCGCCTGTTTTCTCACTGGATTATTACATTTTGGAGGTGTACGAGAACGCAAAGGTTGGAAGTGAAGTAGGAGCTGTCACAGCGAGAGACCCAGACAGCAAAAACAGCCCAGTCAGGTAAGAAGATGTGAAGGGTTAAAATAATACAATTATACACAGGCCATAATGTCACACATTAATGTATTGTCCTGATGTATATTGTAAGTAAGTAAGTAAAGTTTATTTATAGAGTGCTTTTCACAGATAAAATCACAAAGTGATTTACAAAGTGCAATCACAATAATAAAACAGTATACAATTCTTTTAAAAGAATCGACAGAGTCGGCCACACGGAGGAACAAAGGCAAGGCGTCCCACAGTCTGTGGGCTACAGCCTGAAAGGACAGGTCTCCCCGGGTTTTATAGCGAGTCTTTGGGACCATTAACAGACTCTGGCCTGAGGATGAAGTGCACGGCCTGGGGAGTTTGTGCATAATAAATCAGCAATGTATTGTGGGGACTGACCATGTAAAGCTCTAAAAGTTAAAACTAATATTTTAAAATCAATACGAAATGTGATGGGTAGCCAGTGTAGGGAGGAACAAATGGGTGTGATGTGTGTCCTTCTGCCAGATCTTGTTAAAAGCCTTGCCACAGCATTTTGAACCATTTGAAGACGATTTAGAGTAGATTTGTTACAAAAAGTAAAAAGAGAGTTACAGTAATCTAAACGTGAAGAAATACAAGCATGGATAACCATCTCGAGATCAGAGTCTGATAAAATTGCCCTCAATTTTGCAATATTTCTTAGATGATTAAATACAATTTCTGGCCAAAAGTCTAGAATGGCAGTCCAAAGACATTGGGCCTTTCTCAATCTGTGGTCTTGTCTGTTCTTTTGAAACATCATCTTTTGTGGCCCAAGTACTGTCCCAATACACAAGTTTACATTTTGGCAAGAACGGTTCAAAATCCCGGAAGGGTTCTTGACATGCCCATTTTACCGAGGATGCATCGGTTGGTAACTTGTGTGAACTTGACGGCAGAAATATCCCAGCATTCATTTCGGCCTTCGAGGAAGGAGCTGGAAGCAGAGAGAGGCAGGGCAATATTACCAGCCTTTTTTCCTGCCGTTGGCTAATGATGTACACAAACAAACAACAGAAGCAGAATGAAAAGGAGACAGGCGTTGCTTTATTGTTATGAATATACATTACATTGTAGTGTAGAGTTGTAGTCTCTTGAGCTGAGGGTAGGCTTGGGCGATAAAGCCTGGCTGTTATTGTCAATAATTCTCGTTATGTTTGGGTACTGCAGACGGCGTCTGTGCGGGGGTATTATCGCGCAATACCAGCAAGAACACATCGTCTCAAACTGTCGGCAGCGTTCTGTGTGCTCGTCACCTTTTGAGTTCATTCTTCCAAGAACAACTAGCAAGAGCGTTCTCCCCAAGGACACCAGTCCATTTTTTGCATTCTTGGTTTTGAGAAACACCCATTGACTGGTCAAACCAGACACCTAGATTTCTGATGCTCGACTGGACAGAGGAGCTCAGAGAACCAAGGTTTTGAAGGATGGGTGGTGTGTTATTGTCTGGGGCAACAATTAGGGCTTCGGTCTATATTTCATAATTAGACGACTATTGTGATTCATCACTATTCATAATAATAATTATTAATATAATAATATTTTTTTATTATTATATATATATATATAAATAACTACATAATTAGCTAATTATTGAATTACTTTTCTTGATATACATACTATTTAGTACAAATGTCCTGTTATCAGCCAAATACTAACATTAAATAACTTTGTACAATTATTACAGTACATACATTATAATGTAATTGTATAAATATTATTATTAAGGTGGGTATACTTCTTAAATTAATATTATCTACCAAATTAATTATAGCATGTTCAAATGCCATGCTATTGCAAAATTATCCGACATTCTCTCTCTCTCTCTCTCTCTCTCTCTCTCTCTCTCTCTCTCTCTCTCTCTCTCTCTCTCTCTCTCTCTCTCTCTCTCTCTCTCTCTCTCTCTCTCTCTCTCTCTCTCTCTCTCTCTCTCTCTCTCTCTCTCTCTCTCTCTCTCTCTCTCTCTCTCTCCCTCTCTCCCTCTCTCTCTCTCTCTCTCTCTCTCTCTCTCTCTCTCCCCCTCTCTCTCTCTCTCTCTCTCCCTCTCCCCCTCTCTCTCTCTCTCTCTCTCCCTCTCTCTCTCTCTCTCTCTCTCTCTCTCTCTCTCTCTTTTTTTTTTATGAACCAACAGTAAGGATTTATGAAAAAAAGAATGCAACATGATAACATAATGTGTAAAGTCCAGAAGAATCATATTATGTATGTAAGAAATTATAGTAAACAAAATAAATGGAGTATTCTTAATATTTAAGATTGTGCACATCATAGTCTACAGAACATGGATAAAATAACTCTTTGAATGACACGCCAGTGAAGAATGGAATGAAAAATTTCAGAATGCTCCTTTCACCGGCAGTAAAATGCATAAAGTGTAAAATCCTTATTGTTATTTTTCTCTCATGTCTCATGCAGTCAAGGACGGTGCACATTTTCTTGTGGTAATGAGATATGACCTGTATGGTTTATTAGCATCTCTCTACTAGTGGGTTGAGGATGTGTGTTTTCAAGCCATCTTTGAATGAACCTTCACAGTCCATGCGTGACGAAGGGGCCATAACTCTCACGGTCATGCAAATGCTGGGATTCTCATTGGTTGATGTGAGTGAGATTGTCGGTTTCACACGAACGGCTTTTACATCAGCATTTATCGCTGTGATAAATAGATAAATAAAATACATAAGAGAAAACAAGAGAAAGGTCTCATAAATAATCCCTGATCTCTTTTTTTTTTTGTCTGTGTTGAAGGATAGCGCATTCATTTTTTTTTTCATTCCATTTATTGCGTTTCTGCTCTTCTGATTTTAATCTGCATTTCCCATAAAAAACAGCATTTCATTCCCGTACAAGAATTTATATTGCAGTATGTAGCCATTAGCATAAAAATAAAATGGCATTGAAGTTTGAGAATCAGCATTAGTTTTATGGAAAAATAAGCAAGGTCACTGTTATCTCCTTATTTTTGCTCCTAACCATTAAAATGATGCATCTGATCATTATCATATATCTTGTAAAGCATTTGTCTCATGAGATGCAGTGAAAATGGTTTTTAAAGGCATATTCTTCACAATGGACTCCCTGCTATTGAATTAACAGAGATTTTGGGATGATGTTTTCTGTTTCGCAGAGACATCTTTGTGTTTCATATATTTCTTCAAAGTTAACATGATACAAGCTAAACAGAAATATTTTTTAGAGCACTTAAGCATGTCTTTTTTTCGGCAAGCAAAGGGATGTTGGGTGGCGAAGTCAAGTCGAAGCACCTTCATTTAAATAGCACTTTTAACAATATAGATTGTTTCAAAGCATCTTTACAGTGATATCATGAAATTACAGTAACAGATATTGTTTTGGCTTTACAGCAGTATAGCATGTAACTTGTATCAAACCGTGACCCTAAAACCGATGTATGTACCAAACAGTGACTCCTGTGTACCATTACACCCCTAATATATATTATATAAAAGCAAAACAACAGAACCAAAGTCAAAAAGAAACTATACTGAACCAAAACTAGAATTATAAGCTTACATAAAAAGTTAACACTAATTTTCGGCTGCCTTGCACACTCTAGTATTTTCTTCAGGAAATGTAAATGTGGTTTAATTTCACATTCATACTTGGAAAGAGATTCTGACAGTCTTTTGAGAGTCTCTGCAAGCATTGAGGATTTGTTAATTATGTCCAACTAATGTTTCTTCTCACAGATTTTCTCCTTGCAGTTTTCGCCTGTAGTTTTTTTTTTCTTTCTTTTATATTCTTTTAATTATTTTATAATTTAGTTTCTGCCAGGTCTGTTGTTATCTAAATAGCTCTGATTCACTGTGTCATTTTAACTGGAATATTAATACACATCTGCGTATACCTAAAACCACTCATAAATCTCACTGAAAATGACCTGCTTGGTGTTTACCAGGGTGATCGATCATTTAGAGAAATCATATGAACAAAATGAGAGTTTTAAGACAATATTAATGCTCAATGCAATGCGCATTTTGTCTGACAAACATAATCTAAGCTTATTTAATTAGAAACTGTGAAAATAACTGTTGTATATAGTGCATTATTCTTTTGAATTAATGAACCTCTTACAATGTTCCATCTTTACCTTTCAGCTTTCCACTCTGTATTTCTACAGTGATCTGTCATAGAGCTGGGTGGCATGATGTATAATTACTCTGAAATAAGCTTTTGTTCAGTAAAATATAAAATAATTACTATATAAAATACTATTATTGCCCTTTGGGCTGAACTTTGTCGAGTGTTGCTGCCATAAGTCATGCCACGTGAAATTGGCAGGGTTTCACGACTAAGCCATGTGCAGCAATACTATCTCTCTTATAATCATGCATATCCCAGCTGTTTTTGCTATTAATGCCACAGCTATGATGAAGAGGGGTGAAAGACGGAAAGGCTCATGCAGTATTCATGCTCTCTCTTCTATATTTAGGTATTTCATCGATCGCAGAGAAGACAAAGAGGTGTATTTCGATATTGAATCCATCAGTGGAGTCATTAGAACGACTCAGCTCCTGGACCGAGAGGACACGCCCTGGCACAACATCACTGTCATGGCAACAGAGGAAGGTGGGTACTACCAGAAGCCATGCTGGTGTAACTTCGTCACTTCAATAACTTGCAAATTAGTTTTCCAAGAGAAGTCTCTGCAATAAACGTCACGTGCACTCATGAGAAACGGACTGCCGTTCATTTATCGCTTTAAAAATCGATCGCCCTGTCGCTGCTGTGAAATCAACTTCGCAAGTCTGTTAGTAGTCAAAGATCACACCTCTAACCACTTAAGGAATTGTTTGCTCAGAAATGAAAATAATTTACTCAACCTGTTATGTTAATGTTGTTTCAAACCTGTATGAGTTTCTTTTTTCCTGAGAAAGGAGAAAACTAAAGACTGCTGGTTGTTGGTTCTTTCCATGCAATTAAAAGGAATGAGGTCCAAAGCTTTCAAGCTTCAAAACAGAAGCAGAAAGACTGTAGAAGATCATTAAAAGGGAGTCCATATGGCTTGTGCACTATATTCTCTACATGTAAGATGTTGCACTCATAAACTTCCCTTCCAGTGAGCTGTTCATTTCTGTGACCAGATCACTGATGATTCAGTTGAATTTGAGAACCAGTTCAGTCTTCAGTCAAACCTTTCAGATTTAGTTTTTCTGTTCCATTTTCATTGAAAGTTCTGAATAAAAAGAATTATTCATTCAGAGATTTTACATCGCTATACTCTTAAACTCGTTAAGATGCTAAGGAGTATAAATGTCAAGATTTTCCTTCCACAAAGCTAGTCTAATGCTTTCGTAAGACTTGCCGTATAGATCACTGATTCTATTATGATGTTTTTATGCCCTTTTTGATGCTTTGTAATTGCATGGGAAAAGAGCAATCAGCACAATCTTTAAAGATTTGCCTTTTGTGTTAATACATTTGTGTTAATACATTAATACATGTTTGAAACAAAACGAGGGTGAGTAAATGATGGCAGAAATGTAATTTTTTGGTGAACTGTCCCTTTAA
This sequence comes from Meda fulgida, assembly GCA_030578275.1. Classification (NCBI taxonomy): domain Eukaryota; kingdom Metazoa; phylum Chordata; class Actinopteri; order Cypriniformes; family Leuciscidae; genus Meda; species Meda fulgida. The sequence goes on along the minus strand of CM060627.1, from coordinate 4,826,678 downwards.
AAAGCCACTCATGCAAGAGATCAAAAACAAGTAAAGATTGTAATATTTACAATCCGAAGAGGGACCTTATTTGGAGTGTATAATCTCTGAGATGATTAAAATCACTGGAAGTAATATAAATGGAGTCCTTTGACTCTTCTGCTGTAGATTTTATCACAGTAATTACCCTTACATCCAGCACGAATGACACACATTCAGTCTTCTATATGATAATGATATTCCAGCATGTGAATGAAAAATGAGATCACTTTAATATATCGGTTATTTTCCCTAGACAGTGATGAGATCAAATGGAGACTTTTACATAAGTCTGCTGTTCAGAGATGTACATTTTTCTCCACTAGAGACTCAGAAAGAGCTTAACTATGTCTCAAACTGTGCAGATTTCTTCATCAACATTTCTCAATCACTTTTACACTTTTATCCAAAATGACTTAAAGTGCACTCAAGGTATTTATGACTATATTATCTGAGCTATCCTATGCAACCCTATATTCTTGCTGTTTGTGAACAATTGTCTTTTTATTTATCTCATTTATCTATTTTTTTTTAATCCGTGGCAAATCTTCTGAGCTATGAAAGTGCAATAAAATATTAATCTAAGGGTGTGTTCTCACTTGGCATGTTTGGTTAGATTAAAAGAAACTCATTTGTATAAGTTTAAACGCTGCCATCAAATAAGCGGAACGAGACCGCTGAGAAGATGAGTCTCGGTCAGCTTTCAAAAGAACTCGGATGCAGTTCCAATGAAATATGAACACAACACGGACCAAAGACATGTAAACGAACCAAAAACGGGACATTATGTGTGGTCGTGTCCGTGGTGGAGTCCCTTCTGATGGTAATCCTGGGCACTCTCACTGGTGATCTTTACACTGCCTTTAGGTTTGGTGTTAAAAATGCCAACGTGAACACTAAGCTGACCAGGACTAAATGTAGTTCTTTTGTTGTTTTTTTGGTCTGAACCAAGCGAACCGAACCACAAGTGAGTATGACGAGGGAGAGGAACTCACTTGGCCTGGACACTTATAAGACACCTCGGCAATTATACACGTTTATTTCACTTAACTGTAGCGGTGCTGTTGACAGAAATCATGCTATTTTATCAACTTTATCAACAATTTTTCTATTGGTTTGGTTCTGCATTTCACAAAAATATATAAGAACCAAACCAACCAGCTCTAAGATTAATCTCAACATTACAAACTTTGATTTGAAGAAAAAACTTTTTGAATATTGGGAAAAAAGATAAAGGTACAAGACTGTGTAGTTAGTCGATTATATAACATAGTTTATATAAGAACAAACTACTTGTCTCATGAAGCACTGAACAAATCTAAAACAAAGATGCAATCTAAAACTGTTGAATTAAAAACAATATAAGTGCATTAAAATGTTCAGATATACTGTACACAAATGGAAGTAAATTGGCTGGATTACATCATTCACAGTGCTTAATGGGAGGAGTAGGTGCTATAGGTGGTCACTGCTGTGCTCTTTTCTCCTTTTAAACACAATTATTTAAAAATTGTATTGAGATCACGACGTTGAAATCCCATGGCGTACATCTCACGGAAGGTCTCTTTTTTAGTATTTATTTCTCTAATGATATACGCCAACATAGTACCTTCCTGGAAATACAGTATATAGAGGGAACAACGAGGTGTTATTCATCAGAAAAAAGCCTACTACCACCATTTGATCATTTTCCCTGTTTATAATGAGTAGATATCCTGCACGCAGTTTAGGTGTCGAAACAGGGCGAACAGAACTCATGCACGCTACAAAACTAGAAACCATTGTGAAACATATGCATGAAGTAATCTAATAATAAACACTACACATGCCGAGCACAACACTAGCCCAAGAAACTTTAATAGGCTGTTACTCCCTCGCATTCTCTATGAAATACTTCACACAGCAGCAGTGAGGAGAGAACGCATGCAGATGATGTACAGTATAAAATATGTAACCAACAAGAAAAAGAGGGGGAGCGAGAGAAAGACCGCAAGTGATTTAAAAGGTAAATGGGAGGCAGAAGCTAAAGATGGGTTGAAATGAATACTAAAAATCAGTAAACAAAAAGATCCGTCTGTCTGTCTGTCTGTCTGTCTGTCTGCTCGCTTTTGTAAAAACTAAAATAGTATGTTTTTTTAAAAGAAAAAAACATTATTAGTTTATTAAAAACTATGATAAGTGAGTCTAAAAGATGCTAAGTAGATTCAAAAGACCCTAACTGAATGTAATTTATCTTGTTAATTACTCCGCGTATAATTGTGCCGAATATTTTACATCCTTGCTTTGGACTGCTTTTAATTTAGGAGCATTACAATGTCTTGTTAATTTAGCATTTTGCATTTATAGTGTTTTGATTCAAATTAATGAAATAAGTATGGGTCCGACTCACTCTGAGAATTGCTATTAGATGATTTAGCCAATTTGTAAACAAAATTAGCCGAATCCCACCCAGGGATCAAGGGGTGCATACAAATGTACCTTTCTTTTAGAGATTACAGTTTAGATATGTGTTCTTTTGAGACAGAATGCTAGGAATTTGCATAACCTGTGTTTGTTAATCAGATATGAATTAGTCATTGCCATTACATGTAATTTAATTTTATTCAGCAATACTATATTCTAGTTCATTAATGTCCACATGGAACCCTGCAGATTTTTAAATAATTGCAACTACTATCGTTTTTAAAGTTTTATACATCCCCTGATCCTTGTGTGTTTAATTAAAAAGCTCGGTAATTTTTTATAATGCTTTCAACCACTAAGAAGAATTTAGTACTCTCAGATTTTTCTTTTTTATAGTTATTTTAATATAGTTTTCTGCAGATTCCCCATCAAATTAAATGGAAACAATGTGAAAAAAGTAATATCTGTTAATATCTTAAGAACTATCTTTATGAGAAGTCACTCAAAACATAAAAACATTATACATTAAAAAAATGGACACACTTTAAATTAGGGTCCAATTCTCACTATTAACTAAAAACTATTAACTATGACTTTTGCCACAATAAACCTTTAATTACTGCTTTTTAATAAGTAGTTGTTAAGTGTATGTATTGGGTAGAATATTGAGTAGAATATTCATTTTAAATGCACCATGGATGGAATGAATGTATGAATAAAGGGATAGATTGATGATTGAATGTGTTAATGATTTAATGGATAGATGGATCTTCATTAACTCGGATGTTCCGTCTGATGTATTTAACACATGCTGTAATGTTTCCGTTTGTTTTCAGACAATCCCAGTCTTCAGAGCCACGTGCCCGTTACAGTGCAGGTTCTGGATGTGAACGACAATCCTCCGAAGATCAACACTGAAGATGAAATCATCATCTGTGAAAGCACCAGAGCAGGACAGGCAAGTCCCACAACAGCCAAACTGTTTCTCTGTCTCACTTTCTCTCTGACACCATTTCTCGTCAGTGGCGGCCCGTCAAAGGAGGCTGAGTCCACAAAAATGCATTCAAAATGAACGTGGCAGTTAAAGCAATCACACTAACTGTTGTTTTAATCAGTTTATTTACTAATGAGCATAATGTATATGCGTGTAATGCACAAATATGCATTTTGTATTTGTTTGTGCCGTGATTTTAAAATGCTAGCAGTTACTGTACTGACAAATGTTAGGTTGGTCATCTGAAAGATTATATTATGGGTCTGATCAATATGGATTTAGAATATCAGTCTGCCCAGAAAATTCCCTTAAGGACCGCCACAGTTCCCTGCCATGAATGGTGTGGAAAAGAGAGAAAGCGTGAATATTTAGAGGGGCTGAAATAGAAAAATGGAAGGGGGTTATAGGAATGCTAATCATCTCTCAATGAAAATAAAAATCTGATCAACAAAGCGTGACAGCTCTGACTCACTAAAGCACACTCCTATTTTCCTACCCACACTTTTCCATTTAATTTTGAAATGCTGTTTTTCACCAGTGGCCCAAAGAAAGAGAGGGATGAGAGTGAGAGAAAATTAAGGACAGATGAGGTCAAGCCCATTTTAATATCCCCTGTGTTCACAACATTAAACCGTACACTCAGTTTCATTCAAATAATCCACACTACATTATGGGAGTACCACATTAAAGTGCTTCTGTGCACTTTTCATGTGTATTAAAAGTGTAATGTGTTCTTTCTGCACCACTAGCATCATCAAACTGACTTTACCAACATAAAGATTATCACAAACTCATCCCCCATCTGCCATTGGTTGTAAAAATAGATCGCCCCACCCCCAAACTCGCATCATTGGTTGAGATAGTGTTGCTGAGTAGAACAGAGAAATGTTTTGATTGTTTAGATTTTTTGACAAAATCAACATACAGATGGTTTACTTTACAGTTGTCTGCATATGCCGGTCTCCTGGATAGGAGGAAGTATTTTAACATACTTTATACACTCAAAAAAAGTGCTCTTTGGCTTAACATGAAACAAGTAAAACCCAATAGAACCCAGAAGTGAATGCTTCTTGTTAAGTCCTGTGATTTACATAACACACTAAATATAGCTTTTTGTTACACGTACTGGTTTCATCCAAAGCACTGTCATAGTGGTTACTTTATTATTAAAGCAATTTAAAATTCTTGTTAGCAGGTCAGCAACCCAGCACAAGCTCAACACTTCACCACAATGGTAACCCGCAAAACAACTAACATAACAGAAACTTCTATTAACAAGTCTCTCCATTTTCTCATCTTGCTGAAATAATGCATAAAATAGCACTTTATTTCAAAATTTGCTCTCCCAGTTCAACCGTTTTGCAAGTCATGATGGGAAGTGAAAGTCCTGTTTGATTGGGTTACTTTTTGAAACTTTATTTCAAAATTAAATGAAAACATCAAGTCAAAGAATAACTGTTTCAAGTCAATTTAACATCAAGCAATCACATTTGAACCTTAAACCTGATACAGTGGTGGTAAATAGAAATAAATTGTTTAAATAAAGTGAAATAGTTTTCTGAGTGAACTTTGCAAGTTTCATTTGGGAAACCTTTTTGTCTCACTTATTTTGTAATATTATAATAACAACAAACTATTTACAGGCATTCGCTTTACAAATTCCATTGTGAATTTTTACTTTTATCATTTCTGGTTCCACACCAGCGAGAAGTGATCCAGTTAAGGTCTCCTTCGGTCTGAACCTCTTCAGTTGGAAGGTTTTGCTCTTTGCAGGGAGTACGGCAGAGGGATGTGCAAGTCATAATGGACCACACTCAAGGAATCAAATGTCTATTGGGTTGCCAGGACAACTCAGACCAACAAACCTTCTGGTTTTGATGCACAAAGCACTCAGCTTCCTGGAGCTGCTGAGATGCCAGCAGAGATTTCAGAAGCATTGAGTTCACTCTGAGATGAGAGAAAGAGAATGAGAAAAATAGAAAGAATGAAGCAAAACTATAAGCTGAGCTACTAAACCCAGCCGTGGAATCTATACATGCAATTTAGGCATCTTAACTAGCAAGACCACCTTCACCAGAGAGGGGGGGGGCGCGCAAGATGGCGGCCGAGACAGTTGGCAATATGCAAGGCTAAGGAAATATAAATGATTTTCTCACCTTAAACGTTAAATCTGATTAGTGCAAACAATTGGAAATATATATTTATATTGCTGTCTTAATAAGAGGACGATTTGGACTCCTTTTCAAGCGTGACTATCTAGCACAGTTGATTTAAAAAAGATGACGGACAAAAGACAAAGAGATCAAGGTAAAAAGACAAACAAGACGCTTTCATTCACCACTGAGCACAGAGATGTGACTGAGGATGTCATGGAAGTTGTCAAAGCAGGTGATATCCACACCTACACTAATTCCGACGGAGGAATTGTCCATCTTCCTGAGTCAGCTCCGTGCACTCCAGTCGCAAAGAAAGGTAAAGTTGAACCTTCACTCTCCGAACTGCAAGATAACATCGTGAGGCTTGTAGCTGAAAAAATAAAAGAGAACGCGGATAATCTTGCAGGCCTGATAAAGAAAAATGCGGACACCATCGGAGCGTTAAAAGAATCATCGGAGTTTCTCTTCAACGAAGTTCAAGATATGAAAACAGAAATAAAAACGGTTAAAATTGCAAGTGATGACCATCAGAAAAGAATTACAGGCCTGGAAGACAGAGTGAATGAAATGGAACGCTATCACAGAAGATGGAACTTGAGGCTGTATGGCTTGCCCGAGCAAGAAGGAGAAGACGTTAAACAGCGTGTGATTGACATCTGTAAGGCAGTCATTCAAGACCCTGATGAGGATCTCCGCTCCCAAATTGATGTGAGCCATAGGATCGGGAGGAGAGAGGATGGTAAAACTCGACCGGTGATTACAAGATTTGCATTAAGATCGGCCAAAGAAAAGGTTTGGAAATGCGCGAAGAATTCGGAATTCCTCAAAATAAAGAAGTTAAAATTCGGCGAAGATTTGACCACGAAAGACAAAGAGACTCGTACTAAACTGTGGCCACAGATTGAAGAGGCGCGGAAGCAAGGGAGAAGAGCCTTCTTCGTCGGAGCCAGAGCCATCATTGAGGGTAAAGAAATACAAATGTAATGATAGCTCTGATGCTATCTAAAAGTGAAGTTGCCATGGACTTTCGTTGAGAAGTTCAGGTGTATTCTAAATACATCTAGTGATGTGCTGTTATATTTAATGTTTAAAAGTTAAAAGGTCAGATTTATAATCCCAAGTTTGCTTGTTCAGATCAGTATTTAAAAGGTGAAGAAAATCATTTTCCCTCTCTGTTACATTTAAAACAAGTTTTTTTTCTTTTAGTTAACTTGTTCTACTTTTCAGTTTGTCTTTGTCACTTTATTCACTTAATGTGAGGGGTATACGAGAACAGACTAAGAGGAAAGCTGTATTTTTATTTTGTAAAACTTTCAAGGCAGATTTTTATTTTCTACAAGAAACATGCCTTAGCTTCAGATTTTAATTTCTGGAAAAATCAGTGGGGAGACAATATTTGGATGGCTTATGGAAACAGTAAATCTGCTGGCACTGCCATATTAAAGGGCTCCTTTCAGGGAAAAATCCTTAAAAATGTTGTTCATGATTCAGGAAGATGGGTTATTCTAGTTTTTGAATTTATGGAGAATCTTTTCATTTTGGGTAATATATATGGTCATAATAATAGTCATAGAAACACACTCCTTTTTGCGGAATTTGATGAACAAATAAATACCTTATTGAATTCCTTTATCAACGCTAAATTAATTTTGGGGGGGGACTGGAACTGCATAGGTGACCCCATCAAAGACTGTCAACCTCAAAGATCCTTAGGAGGCAATTATGGAGAGTTTAGTAATCTATGTATGCATTTAAACTGTTGTGACATATGGAGACTAAAAAATCCACAGCAAATTCAGTTCACTTGGAATAACAAAAATTTATCTAAGAGATCCAGGATTGACTTCTGGCTTATTTCAAATGAGTTGCTAGACAATGTGGAAGAAACCAAAATAGAGCCCTCAGTTTTTTCTGATCATAATTTGATAACTTTAGTACTATGTATAAGGGATCAATCAATAAAATATAAACCAAATTATTGGAAATTAAATAATACACTTTTGAGTGATAGAATCTTCAAAGAAAAAGCCAAAAAAATTATAAATAAAAATTTGATAGAAGCAAAAAAAGACAAAATATATGGCAAACATTGGGAATATACAAAATTTCAGATCCGTAATATGGCAATTGAAAGGGCTAAAGAATTATCTAAGGAAAAAAGAATGAGACAAGATAAAATACTCAAGGGAATAATTTCTATCTATGAAAAAGATGAGCAATCACAAGCTGACATCAATACTTTATTCGAATTAGAAGCTGAATTGGACAATATCTATCAAAATCTGGCACAGGGAGCCTTTATTCGTTCTAGACGAAAATGGATAGAGCATGGTGAAAGGAATACGAAGTATTTTCATAATTTAGAAAAGAGAAATGTTAGTGTTAACAGTATATATAGACTCAAAATAAATGATCAGATCTCTGAAGACCCCTCAAAAATTTCTAATTTTGTGGAAGATTTTTATAAAAAACTATACTCCGAACACAACAGTTGTCAGAGATCATATTTTCTCTCCTGTATAAAAAGTGTGGCTCAAGGTCTTGATGAAACTCAGAAGGACATTTGTGATCAAGACATATCCCTAGAAGAATTAAAAAAGAACATTAGTAAGCTTAAAGATAATAAATCCCCAGGGAATGATGGCCTAACAGGTGAATTTTATAAAGCATTTCAAGATTACATTTCTGAATTCTTATTATTAGTTTTTAAGGAGGCTATAGAAACTTGTAGACTTCCCCCAACTTTGTGTCAAGGCTTAATTACATTGTTACCTAAACCCAATAAGGACTGTTTGCTTCTTGACAATTGGAGGCCTATAACCTTAATTAATAATGATGCGAAATTGTTGTCTCATATTTTTGCGCAAAGAATAAAATTATCTTTAGATACAATAATAGATGACAGTCAGTCTGGTTTTATGCAAGGACGACATATTAGTAACAATATTCGATTAATCTTAGATTTAATTGATTATAAGGATTACATAACCAATAATAGTTACATTTTATTTATAGATATATACAAAGCCTTTAATACTGTAAAACATGAATTTTTATTTGACGTTTTAGAATTTTTTGGTTTTGGTCAACACTTTAAAAGGGCAATACAAACTTTATATAGTGACTGCAATAGTTCAGTTAAACTTCCATGGGGAACTACTCGTAGATTTAGCATTTCCCGGGGCATAAAACAAGGAGACCCGGCGGCTCCTTTCTTATTCCTTCTGATCATGCAAACTTTGGCTCTATATATACACAATGACTCGTTTCAAGGCATCAAAATTATGGATAAAGAAATTAAATCTTGTCAGCTAGCTGATGATACAGCTATTTTTTTAAAAGACATATCACAGGTTAAAAAAGTTATGGAATGTCTCAATATATTTTCTAAAGCTTCAGGTAAGCAAGCTTAAATGTTAAAAAATGTATTCTTTTCCCACTTAAAAACAATGATATTCCCTTAACTGAATTTGAAGGTATACCAGTTAGGGAGGAAGTTACGTACCTTGGTATCAATATATGTAAAAATCAATTAGACAGAGTGCAATCTAATTTCCAACCTCTTATGGTGAATATGAAAAAGAGATTTGATATGTGGCTCATGAGGGATTTATCACTCAAAGGTAGAGTTCTTTTGTCCAAAACTGAGGGGCTGTCTCGTTTAGTATATCCTGCAAAAGTGTTAGATGTACCAACATCTTTTATTAAAAAAGTTGATTCAACCTTATTCAACTTTATATGGAAAAACAGGTCACACTATTTAAATAAAAATATTTTATGTAATTCTTATAATCAAGGAGGTTTAAATGTGCTTGATTTTGGTACTTCAAATACAATATTCAAGTTGAACTGGATTAAACATTATATTAAGCATACTGATAAACTATGGTATATAATTCCAAATCTTATTTTTGAAAAAGTTGGTGGTATAGAGTTTCTTTTAAAATGCGACTTTTGAGGTTAATAAGCTCCCCATTCAGTTATCCAATTTTCATAGACAGGCTCTTTTATGTTGGCTTCTTATGTATAAACATAATTTTTCCCCCCACAAACACTTAATATGGAACAATAAATTGGTTAAATATAAGAATAAATCAATCTTTTACGACAATTGGGTTAAAAATGATATTCTAATGGTCTCACAATTGATAAATAACAAGGGTTTCTTACATACATATACTGAATTCTTAAACATATTTGGGATTCCAATATCTCCACGAGAATATAGTATTGTTTTTGATGCTTTACCAGTAGGTTTTTTGAGACTCTTGAGAGGCAGTAGTGAACCTCATAAGCAATCAATGGATAAAAAACAGGTTTTGTTAAACGGTGTTGATATAAAAGATAGTAAATGTAATAATAAATTTTTCAGATGCTTGATTCACTGTCCTGCTACACCTCGACATAAATATTTTTGGAATGAACATTGTGGAAATATCAATTGGAGATCGACTTGGACCTATACTAATAAATACTGTATTAATAACAAAGTGTACGAAATATATTTTAAAATTATACATAAAATTTATCCAACAAATGAGTTCCTAAAAAGATATAAAAATGATCTTTCTGAATCCTGTACATTCTGTAAAAAGGATACTGAAAGTCTCTTACATCTTTTCTTTGAATGTATGTATGTGAAGTTTTTCTGGATTGATGTGGAATATTTATTTAATATGTTGAGTGGAATTAAGATTAATATAGAGAAAAGAGATGTTTTTTTTATTATGAAAAAAAAGATATAGACAAGAGTCACGATTTTATGTTAAATTTGATCTTATTACTTGGTAAGTTTTACATACATAAATGTAAATGGTCTGAAAGAATACCTAACATCTACCATTTTAAAGCTGACATGAAGATTTATTTTGAAACACTGAAAGGACTCTCAAACCGCAAAGCAACCAGAACGATGGACATCCTCAAAGATTTAAACTCCTCCTCTTTATTTTAATTATACATGTATACCTCCTTTACATTGTTGTTTCCTTTTTCTTTCTTTTATTTTTCTAATGTGTGATTGAGTATTCTTTAATTTCATTGATATGAATGTTACCTTTAATGGTTTTCATATCTTGATGATTTGTAATCATTTAGTACAGTATATGTGAAGCAATTGTATCTGTATTTTGTCATAATTTTGGAAATAAAAAAACATATTAAAAAAAAAAAAAAAAAAACCTTCACCAGAGAGACCAAAAAAAAGCTAAAGATAAGCTATGAAAGTGTTTCTCACCGATGTCTTTCCTGATTTTGTTCTGTTGACGACAGGTCATTCAAACAATCACTGCTGTGGATAAAGATGATTTTGCCAATGGAAAAGGATTTTCCTTCTCTTTTCCCGGAGGAGTTCCTGCCAACCCCAACTTTACAATTAAAGACAATGAAGGTATGCAAAAACTTGTATTTTATTTTATTAGTAGTACTTATTTATTCTGGGTACATTTTAAGTGTATGTGCATGGGTTGCCTATTTCACAGTCATGGAAACTTAGAAATGTCAGGATATTATGCATGTATAAAAATACATTTCATCAGTTGCTCTTTTTGAGTGTAGTCTCTATTAAAATGATATTTAAAAATCCTTGTCTAGTAATCACAAACAACTGGAAAAGTCATTGAAATTCATTAGTCAAAATATGTGGGAATCCTAATGGGTTTGTGTTGATGTGTGCGGTCTAATAATATTTTCCATTAAGGCAAAAGGCACACAGTAGGTTTCAGGAGATGTTTACTAAAAATGTAAATTCACATATCCTTGCTTATTAAAAAAATTAAATAGCTTTAAATGTTTATATTGGTCTTAAGCTTCCATAGCTTTCAAGGTGGAAATGTCTGCAGAATTATTCTGATATGATCGATGAACTTCTCAGCAGATGTTGACCAGCATTTAGGTTCTAATTAAATGTTGACCGTAAGCTTAAGAGAGACGATTGATGACAGTTTAGATGCAGATGGCGGTAAAATCTCTTATGCATGATTAATAGCTGCTGAGAAGTTAAATCAATGAGCTGTAAAGGAATTTCTCTCAATAATCAATACCACCATAACACCAAAGTTATTTATTGCTCTTGCTCTGTTTGTTCTCTGTATGTTTTGGGTATCTGTATGTATTTGAAATTAAAAATGTGAGTTAATACAATGAAGCCGATTGGTTAAATCAACAGAAACTCACAATATTATACATTCATTTTCTAAGTTGATTTGACAAAAGAAAAAAACATGTGATCGCTATATTGCTAAATGTACCCGATTTAAACAAAAAAAAAAGTTAATGATATGCTAAAACCTGCCCGCACATTGACGTGATTGGTTACAAGTTCATTACCATCTGTTCATCATAAAAAATGCATTAGTATAGCTACCAGAGAGAAAATGCTTGTAGGTGACACCCTGAAGTTGGCTTATTTTTTAGACAGATTTGCACCTATTGAAGCAAAATGATTATTAAAAGTCTGTGCTAGATCAGCTTTGGCATCACCAATGTCAGGTAAAACAGTCGATTTATGTCTCCTATTGAGAACTTCATTTAGAACATTCCATGACCTGCTGCAGTCCCCTTGCGAAGCTTTTAACAGTTCCCTATAGTGAATTTGTTTTCTTTTTCTTATGATCTGTGTTAATTTATTTTTATAGGAAATATATAGACAGAGTCCCATGATTTGGCCTGTAAATTAACAGTTAAGTGTTGTAAGTTTCTCTTGTTGATGATTTTAGATTTAATTTTAGAAAGTGAAGAAGAGGATAATTTACCAGAGCCAAAAAATATTACAATGGGAAAATGATCTGTGATGTCAGACTGCACGACTCTGTCACGGTAAGACACGGAGATGAACCCAAACAGTTTACAATAAGACACGGTTTAATGACAAAAACAGGAAAACAAAACCCATGAGAGGGGAAAACAGATGGAACACAGAATACCTGACTGACTAGACTGGGAAACAAATGAACAAGAAAACAAACAAGACTTCAAGAGACGCTAACAATGACTAGATGTACAGAGGGTACTCACGATCAACGTATAACAATGAACCGACACAAGACAGCAAACACAAGGGGATTAAATAGGAAGACTAATCAAACATAACAGGTGACACAGGTGAAACACTAATGACAGAATCAGGATAACAAGGGGGCGGGGTAACGAGACAACACAAGCACATGACCAAAACACAAGGCCATGTGCTTGCACACAGAACATGGGTCTGTCATGATCCTGCCAAAATACTAGAACTCACAGACCTGATGGCAGAATCATGACAGTACCCCCTCCTTAAAGAGCGGCTACCAGACGCTCCCCAAGGAGACATTAAACGCGGGACAAGACTGACAGAGACATAGACCAGACCCAACAAAACATGACAAATAATAACAGGGGCATACAAGCGTGAACAATGACCGGGTTAGGGTGAAACATCAGAAAAAATAAACAAGGAAGGGGAGGCGGAGGGACAACAGAGTCTTTGAGCGAGAGTCCAGGGTGGGTGGGCGGGACGGTGATCTTGGAACTACAGGGTGTGGGCTTAGGACGGGGGACCCGAACGGACTTGGGTGGAGTGGTGTGAGTAGACGGAGAAACAGACCTAGGTTGAACCATGACGGGGGAAACAAACGGGAGTCCGGGGGCAGTAGAGACAGGGACACACGAGGAGACAGTCCGGGGACTTCTGACGGGGAACATGGTTGGTGACGGGACAGGACTGGGTGCCGCGCTCACGGCGACCGGCTCTGGAACAGCGCTTGCCGTAGCGGGCTCTGGAACAGCGCTTGCCGTAGCGGGCTCTGGAACAGCGCTTGCCGTAGCGGGCTCTGGAACAGCGCTTGCCGTAGCGGGCTCTGGAACAGCGCTTGCCGTAGCGGGCTCTGGAACAGCGCTTGCCGTAGCGGGCTCTGGAACAGCGCTTGCCGTAGCGGGCTCTGGAACAGCGCTTGCCGTAGCGGGCTCTGGAACAGCGCTTGCCGTAGCGGGCTCTGGAACAGCGCTTGCCGTAGCGGGCTCTGGAACAGCGCTTGCCGTAGCGGGCTCTGGAACAGCGCTTGCCGTAGCGGGCTCTGGAACAGCGCTTGCCGTAGCGGGCTCTGGAACAGCGCTTGCCGTAGCGGGCTCTGGAACAGCGCTTGCCGTAGCGGGCTCTGGAACAGCGCTTGCCGTAGCGGGCTCTGGAACAGCGCTTGCCGTAGCGGGCTCTGGAACAGCGCTTGCCGTAGCGGGCTCTGGAACAGCGCTTGCCGTAGCGGGCTCTGGAACAGCGCTTGCCGTAGCGGGCTCTGGAACAGCGCTTGCCGTAGCGGGCTCTGGAACAGCGCTTGCCGTAGCGGGCTCTGGAACGGGCACTGGGTTCAGCTCCGAAACACCGAACACCGGCCTCTCTAAGATCCGAGCCAGACGCTCCAGATAGTCCCAGCTCAGGAAGGCAGACGGGGCGTAAACAGTCTCTAGCTGGACAGACGGGACGTGAACTGGCTCTGGCTGGGCAGACGCAGGTCTCCTCTTCCTCCTCCTGATTCGCGGAGCCGATGATGCCTCGGGAGTCGAAATGGGACGAGTCTGTTCTCCAAGCCTCACGAAGCCTAACCTCAGATGCTCCGGGATCACCGGCAGACAGGCAGGAGGTAACGACACCATGGGACCCTGTGACTCCCGACGAACCAAGCAGTCCACCATGTCCCGGAACGGGCGGTGGGCCAGCCTCTCCCGTTCCCCCAGAGGTGGAGGAACTTTGAGACCCGCGATGAGGTAACGGTTAACCATGCTCTCCGGTAAAAAAATTCTCTTTGCCTCCACGGCCTGAGCATATCCTCTCAGGGACCTCTCTCCCTGGGGAGGGAAAGGAAGCTTGCCCAACTTGCTGTCGTTGATAGCTGACTGCCACCATAGTTCCTGGTCAGCTGATTGTTGTCTTAGTGGGGATGACATACTGTCCGCTGGGTTCAGAATTGGTCGGTTCATTCTGTCACGGTAAGACACGGAGATGAACCCAAACGCAGACAGTATACAATAAGACACGGTTTAATGACAAAAACAGGAAAACAAAACCCATGAGAGGGGAAAACAGATGGAACACAGAATACCTGACTGACTAGACTAAACTAAACTGGGAAACAAATGAACAAGAAAACAAACAAGACTTCAAGAGACGCTAACAATGACTAGATGTACAGAGGGTACTCACGATCAACGTATAACAATGAACCGACACAAGACAGCAAACACAAGGGGATTAAATAGGAAGACTAATCAAACATAACAGGTGACACAGGTGAAACACTAATGACAGAACCAGGATAACAAGGGGGCGGGGTAACGAGACAACACAAGCACATGACCAAAACACAAGGCCATGTGCTTGCACACAGAACATGGGTCTGTCATGATCCTGCCAAAATACTAGAACTCACAGACCTGATGGCAGAATCATGACAGACTCCTGTCTCCAACTTAACATTTTGAATATTAGTCACGATATTATCAATAATTGTTTTAGATGTCGGTGTAATTCTAGTAAATCTATTAATGGTGGGGAAAAAAGAGGAATGCAATGTGTTCATGAAGTCATGTTTTGCCCAGTCTTCCTTAGAGATATCAATATTATAGTCACCAAGAAGTATGCAGTCTTTTTTTTGCTTATTCAATTTATGTAATAGATCTTCCAATTTACTGCAAAATATGTTAAGAGCCGAAATGTGGTGGACGATAAATAACACCTACAATAAATGTTTTGTCAGAATTGTTAATCTCGATGAATAGAGACTCACAACGGTCATCCTCTAAATAATAATCACAGATATTGACTTGAAGACTGCTCTTAACATAAAGGCAGACCCCTCCACCTGTTCTATTTGGTCTGTTCTTAATCTGTAGATTGTACCCCTCGAGGTTAAGTAAATCGGCATTTGAAAAGTCATTGAGCCAAGTTTCACTACATCCAATAACATCGAAGTGACAGCTTTAATTAGATAATAGGGAGGCTAAATCAGTATGATGTTTGTTTAAGCTTCTAATGTTTAGATGTAGCAGTGAATAATTATATATAGAATTTAATGGTTTTAAATTATCAAGGTCAAAGACATTACAAGTTATATTGCCACCCATGTCTATGCAGTGCTGAAAATCTCCAATGATATTAAGATCATCAAAACCCATATAAACAGTACAAATTGGTCATGGAATTTTCTGGAATTATATTAAAACATTGACACGGCAGTAGCCGCAAACACAAACGTAGCAACCAAACGCACATGCATACACACAAAACACACATGAGAAAATATTGTAGTACCATTGTGTAGTAATTTGTACCACGCAGCAGTCATCAGTGGCAACTTGCAAAAAGAAAGAAGAGAAAAAACCTCAAAATAGAACGTAAAAATGGCTCTCACCTTTCCGTCCTGGAAACATAGTCCAACCACCCGTGAAAGGGAGTAGTCTATTGGAAACATTAAGTCATGATAGAGTCAGGATAGAGACACTGTCTCCCGTAATCAGCAAAAGTGGATGCCAATCACGTTGTCAATGGAGGATTCAAAATAGGAACGCATGAATATAGACTAACATGATCTTATACGTTCCGTGAGGACAAGGAGACAATAAAGGCTTCAGCCTCAGCTACCGTTGTAAAGTGTTTCCTACCTCCCGACTCAATCTTGATATAAAGCCTGGCCGGGTACAGCAGGGCCGGCTTGAACCCTCGCTTGTACAACTCCGACATGACCACCTTGAACTCGTTCCGCTGCTGCACAACCTCTGGAGGATAATCCTCAAACACAAGAATGGAATAGTCCCGGAATTTCAGCCTACCCCTCATGGTCAGGGCATGACGGATGATCTTTTCCTTTACCTGGAACCTGAGGAGACGGATGATGACCGGTCTTGGCCGCTGGTTGGGTGGAGGTTGAGGTGCCAGGGCTCTATGAGCCCATTCACACTCCACAGGCGAATCGAGGACCGCTCCAAAGACCTCCTCAAGCATCCTGGCAAAGAAAACTGTCGGTTGTATCCCCTCCACGGATTCAGGTACACCGATTACCCTAATGTTGTTACGACGGCTTCGTGATTCGAGGTCGACAACTTTAGTTGCTAGTTTAGCATGGTCTGTCTGGAGCTTGACAATAGCTTCATTGGCAGCTTTCAGGCATATCTCTCGTACGTCACCTTCGCTCTCAAGAATTCCAAGTTTCTCAGCGTGTTCTGTCACTGTAGTTATGACACCGTTCAGTTTGGTCTCGAGAGCTGAGAGAGTTCGTTTGAAGTCCTCGGAGATGGCGGTTCTATGAGACTCAAGCAGTTCGGTGAGTGACACCATGGTGACCGCCTCGGCGTTTGAGTCGGTTTGCACTGCTTTAGCCTTCGGCATAGTTGCAGCAGATCAACAAGATAGTGAATCCACCACTTTTGGATAGGTTTTAGTAGCGAGTTAGGTTACAATCGGTGAGGTTTAATGAGCAAACATTTGCAAGAGGGCGCGAAACGCAGCGTGCCTCACTTGTTACCTCATCACGTGATCCAGTGTGGTCCCTGTTGCTGTCGAATGAATTACCAGCTCCCTAAACTCCTGAACCGACGGCCTTATTGCAATACTCAACACCGATGCTCCAGGCTGGAGGTTACCATGGAGACCACTCTTATCTGAGTGCTGCTCTCGGGTCCAAATCTGGACCAGGAGGGCTTTATGAAAAAAGAATGGGGAAAAGAGGGTTTGATGCTGGTTTTTGGAAGGATACCTGATTACACTTTTCTTAAATGTCATATTTATTTTAATTAGGGTTGTTAAGGTTAGGGTTAACAATTTACTTCATGAGAGCAGTCAAAATTCATTCTTGAGTTTTAAACAACTAGATAGTGCAGTTGGAGAAAAAAAATACAAAATGTATGTGTACTAAGATGTGCTTTTCAAAGCTGAACGTATTTAAAGTTGACACAGCTTCTTCAAAATCTGTCGCTCATGGTGTAAGCCGCTGAAAATCAAAGAGAAGTGATGCAGCAGCCAGCAGTTGCATGCCGAAGTAATATTAGTAAGTAATATACAGCAAAATTTCAATAACTCTAGTTGTTGTATATAATATAATCTTATATCTTAAATAATATCTTCAATCAGGGGCTTTTCTGAGCAAAAATTGACATACACTATGAATCATTTGATTCATTTAATCAGCTTATTGTGTAATTAATCTGACTTTTTTAATTGATTGACAGCCATAATTTTAATCTACATGAACTATTGAGAACAGATGGACCCAAAACGGTTGTCTTAGGGGTACAAAGTGAAAATGAAATGCCATTTTAAGAAATAAAGAAGTTAAAATTATTTATTAATTTGTGATGAGAACAGTAAAGTTGTCCATGTCTCAAGATCAGTTAGAGAAAACAGAAGAGAGGCTGATCAATGTGATCATGCAAGAAAAATGGACTTGGATAATATTAGAGATGAACCGGTTTGACCGGCAATAAATCAATGTCACCCACAATATCGTTTTTTTCATTTTATTTTGGCTGATCTTTATTACAGATTACAAACAAACTGCTTTAAGTAATTTCCCGAATTTCATTTTTGTGGAAATATTATAAAGTCTGTGAACAGGACGTTAACACAGGCCAGAGATGGAACACGCTGAAGAAGGATGCAAAGAGGTGCTAGCAGATACTGAAAAAAGCTCAAGCTCACTTTTCACAATGCTCGAAATATTGGAAGAAAAATATCAATTTTGAATTGGGGGTGAGGGGTTATAACTTACTGTCTTCAGAAAAGTTTTGATGCTATTTTCCTTTCTTCTTACCTCTGTATAATGCCTATTAAAGTAGGGTTTATAAGCTCTTACAGCAGTAACCAAGAAATCGCTATATTGCTGCTGTTCCATAAGCGCCACCTACTGTCAGAGAGTGAAATTGCATTTTCAAATGCAGTGGTTGCCTATATTTTCAAATGGCTAGAGATTTTTTAAGGCCAGTTTTACCTGTTATAGAGCAAATAGACCACAAATACATTTGCTTGAACAAAGGGGAAAAAAATCGCCAATGGCATCTTGTTGAATCAGCCATGAAAAATCATGATCGGTGCATCCCTAGATATAATATAGTGAGTTCCACTTCTTTCCTATCAAGCCGACTGCCATTTGGAGTTTACTTAATTTATCCAAGTGGTACTCAGTGCAAGTCTCACTCTTCTCACACAGTTTTTCGCTCTTTAATCTCTCTCCACTGGGAGACACCACTGTTTACCGGTCCAAGAATTATCAGCTCTTGCCACGGGTGGTTGGTGTCGACGTACGCTGCTCTTATTGTGTCTGTTGAGAGACTGTGAGTAAGTGAAGCCTTATTGTCTACAAAGACCCAAAGTGCTTCAAATTTAGCAATAATATACATTTTCCATCTTTAGAAGTGCTGCAAAAGAGCAAGTGGGTCTTTATGAAGGCACTTAGATACTCTGTATATATCTAAATGGCTGTTTAGTCATGAAAAGTAAAAACATTTTAACATACTGACTGTCTTTTTTCCACCTTTGACTTTTTAAGATGTTCAATGGAATTACGTGAGTGCTGCAAAATAAATATAATTTGCTTCCATCTCTATTTCTGGATTTATCGGTGCAAATTTATTTGGTACGCCGTGAAAGGGAGGCTAAATGGACTAAATTATTGTCAGTTCACGTTTTGCTTTATGAACACAGTCTCTGTGTAAATAACAATATAAGATGGAGGGCCCCAGAGTGCAGAGATGGGCCCTCGCATGGATATTCAGTTTGATTATGTTCTCTTGTCAATTACGCTTTGTAGTGGAGCTGGTAATTAGAAAGGTATTATTCATGAGTGATTTTACAAATGGCATGGTCAAAAACATGCTGAAGGCACGCACACATGAAATCTTAGCTCGACTGCATGCTAATCAGTTCAGCCCTTGCACACATATACACAAACACCATCTTAAAGGAACAGTTCACCCAAAAATAAAAGAAACAATGTTTTTAATAAATATATAGTTGCATATTTTTTGTTGTTGTTGTTTTGTTTTATTATTATTTGCAAAGTGTATATATATATATATATATATATATATATATATATATATATATATCATGTTTGGGTGAACTATTCCTTATATCTGTAACAAAAATCCCAGATATAATTTTTACATTTTTTTCCCTTTTTTTCTCCACACCTCATAATTTCTCACTCTCTTGCAAGTACACCCACCCGCTTTCAATAAATTGTTAGTTGTCTCTCTGTTTTTCTCACTCTCTGTCTATCCCTCTTTTTTCCCATCTGTCTCTAAAAGACTCTCATCCTATTTCCATCGGCTTAATGCACCGTATATTTAGGCCTTTATAGAGACGTGCTTCTCTATAGTGTTTAACATTACCTTGTTTGAATATGCAGCCAGCGTCTGAGAAGCCTGTTCTTTTATTTGGTGTCAGTCTGTTGGTGGGCGTCTGGACAGGAAACCAGATAGACTAAACCAAAAAGTAACAGGAGAAATTAGTCATTTACCAGTAATTATGATCATTATTATGATGGTGAACATAAGGCCATTTCCTAACTGGATGATGGGAATGCAATACAGTCTGAAGATAACATTGAGTTATGAGTGACCAGATGACCATGATAAAAGATGTATTTTCAATTGAATGAAAGTGAAGAAGACTGGTTGTGGTCCGTGGACTCGTATGATAGCTTTTTGTGAGAAACAGACAGAAATTTGAGGAATTATTCTCTTATAATCTCAACATCTAGCATAGTTGCTCTTGGTGCTTTCGTAAGAGCTCATGAGATGTAGCATTGTGTGAATAGATCATGATTAAATTAATAGAATGATTAGAAAATTTAGCGTAGCTACTTTCTGTTAGTTGTTTGTTTGATGTGAATAAAACTATCTAAAATGAAAAGCATGACTAGTTTAACTACTGTAGATTGAGTAACTGTTTTGTGAAACTACAGTTTTAAAGTATCTTAATCTTTGTGTATAATGGCCTTGTTATTCAGCAGTATGGAAATCATGAGTAATAAATCATAAGAAAAGAGCTTGTGGAATTTATATGTCTTCTCTCTCTCTTATTCACACGCATATTGTTTGCCTTAGCTAGATGGCCCTCAGGCAAACGGCGGGATTAAGGGTGTGTGTATGTATGTGTATATGTATATGTATACAGGTCCTTTTCAAAAAATTAGCATATTGTGATAAAGTTCATTATTTTCCATAATGTAATGATAAAAATTAAACTTTCATATATTTTAGATTCATTGCACACCAACTGAAATATTTCAGGTGTTTTATTGTTTTAATACTGATGATTTTGGCATACAGCTCATGAAAACCCAAAATTCCTATCTCAAAAGATTAGCATATCATGAAAAGGTTCTCTAAACGAGCTATTAACCTAATCATCTGAATCAACTAATTAACTCTAAACACCTGCAAAAGATTCCTGAGGGTTTTAAAAACTCCCAGCCTGTTTCATTACTCAAAACCGCAATCATGGGTAAGACTGCCGACCTGACTGCTGTCCAGAAGGCCATCATTGACACCCTCAAGCAAGAGAGTAAGACACAGAAAGAAATTTCTGAACAAATAGGCTGTTCCCAGAGTGCTGTATCAAGGCATCTCAGTGGGAAGTCTGTGGAAGGAAAAAGTGTGGCAAAAAACGCTGCACAACGAGAAGAGGTGACCGAACCCTGAGGAAGATTGTGGAGAAGGACCGATTCCAGACCTTGGGGGACCTGCGGAAGCAGTGGACTGAGTCTGGAGTAGAAACATCCAGAGCCACCGTGCACAGGCGTGTGCAGGAAATGGGCTACAGGTGCCGCATTCCCCAGGTCAAGTCACTTTTGAACCAGAAACAGCGTCAGAAGCGCCTGACCTGGGCTACAGAGAAGCAGCACTGGACTGTTGCTCAGTGGTTGCATGTCATTCGGAAATCAAGGTGCCAGAGTCTGGAGGAAGATTGGGGAGAAGGAAATGCCAAAATGCCTGAAGTCCAGTGTCAAGTACCCACAGTCAGTGATGGTCTGGGGTGCCATGTCAGCTGCTGGTGTTGGTCCACTGTGTTTTATCAAGGGCAGGGTCAATGCAGCTAGCTATCAGGAGATTTTGGAGCACTTCATGCTTCCACCTGCTGAAAAGCTTTATGGAGATGAAGATTTCATTTTTCAGCACGACCTGGCACCTGCTCACAGTGCCAAAACCACTGGTAAATGGTTTACTGACCATGGTATTACTGTGCTCAATTGGCCTGTCAACTCTCCTGACCTGAACCCCATAGAGAATCTGTGGGATATTGTGAAGAGAAAGTTGAGAGACGCAAGACCCAACACTCTGGATGAGCTTAAGGCCGCTATCGAAGCATCCTGGGCCTCCATAACACCTCAGCAGTGCCACAGGCTGATTGCCTCCATGCCACGCCGCATTGAAGCAGTCATTTCTGCAAAAGGATTCCCGACCAAGTATTGAGTGCATAACTTAACATAATTATTTGAAGGTTAACTCTTTTTTGTATTAAAAAAAACACTTATTTTATTGGTCGGATGACATATGCTAATTTTTTAGATAGGAATTTTGGGTTTTCATGAGCTGTATGCCAAAATCATCAGTATTAAAACAATAAAAGACCTGAAATATTTCAGTTGGTGTGCAATGAATCTAATATATATGAAATCTTAATTTTTATCATTACATTATGGAAAATAATGAACTTTATCACAATATGCAAATTTTTTGAGAAGGACCTGTATATATATTTGTGTGTGAATAAAGAATCAACCTTATTTATAAAGAATATATTTATTTATTCATAAGAGACACTGAATGAGCAAGAAACATGTCTAACTTCCAAATTACTTATAATTAGTCTTCCCTTGATCCTTTGGCTAGTGCCAAATCATCACGATGACATTTTCTTTTCCATTTTTTTTTATAGGCAATTAAACCAGCGCTCAGATCTCTAAACGACCCAGTTACTTTAATAGATCAATTGATTTCTGAAGGCATCTTTTTGCACATTTTCATACAGAAAGACCTTTCTAGTACAGCCCTCATCAGAGGAGTCGAAAGCTGTTGCTGTCAGGCTGATGATATTTGGGAATTTTAATTAGTCGGAGTGTCACTCAGATGTCCTGCCACTTCAGTGAAGGTTGAAGTGTTGTTATGCGACAGAACATGGCTGTTTTCCCAGTGAAAGCTGTTTTTTATTGCTTCAAGATTATAATTTTTTTTGTTTTTTTTCCTTTAGTTGTTTAAGCGGAAAGATAAATCAATTGAGTTTCTGAGGTTAGGGAATGTCTCAGTGTTGCTTAGATATTTTCTAATTCTATTCCATTCTTTATTTCAGTTCTTTGATAACTTATTAACCAGACTACTATGGTTTTGAAGTTTTATTTAGATCAGAGAGACCACACATGGACTATAACAAACACTTGGACTCAATTGAAGGGTTCTAGAAAAAATGGCAATCAAAATTCCTATAATATAGCCTAAACCAGTTGCCAAATAGTTATCAGTGTTATTTTAGTATTTATATAAAATTATATATCATTTTAATTTTAGTTAACATTTTAGTAATTTTGTTGTGTACTTTTATTGTAATTCTAAAACTAACTTTTTGTCACTCTTGTCAGTAGCCAGTGACTTAAGAATAGCCATAAATATGTTTTACCAGCCATGAAACATAGGTTAATCCTTATAAAAGTTACAAAAGTTATTCAGTCTAGAGTAGTGGGTGAATATTATTTTTAGTTTTTTATGTTAATCAAACAACAAAACGCAGAGCAAAAATAGCTTATAGCAATATACTTGAAAAAGAGGCAATGCTATTCACATCTGACTTATTATGCCCACTTTTTGTTGTTGTCATTGTTGTTGAATACTCTGTTTATACTTTGAAATATTTTGTCCTAATGCCGTTTCAAGTTGACTTTAAATTACTGCTCTTCTATGCACATTAATTTACGGTTACTAAGGTGTTATTTTGGGTTGCTAAGGTGTTTTCTAGATTGTTCCGTGTGGTTCTAGTCCTACAGTGTATTTTGATGGAACTTTTCCTGCCTGTTTTTCGCATGCCAGGGTAAATGTGTAGAAAAGTCTGTTGATTTAGAAAAATAAATCTCCAACAAGGTGTTTGAGGTTTTATTCATGTACAAATGAGGCAGGATAAATTATGCACTGGAGTTTAATATTTTAGGCGTGCTTTATTTTTTTCAGATCCCTAACCTTGTGTATCAGCCATACAAACAGTTGTGCTTTCCATAACAGGCACCACATAAACTGTCCTGAATAAATTCTTTGCTGCAAGTGCCAGACTATGTTGCATACAGACTGCTTCTGACAAGGATAAATGATTCAAGAAAATGGACTTAAAACAAGCGTGTAAATACTGAGCCGAGAAACAGCATGCACACCAAGCGCCTGGCAAACAGTTGTGTAGTAAGCATTTTTTTTCATCAACTCACCTGTTCAGAAGCAGCCCAGTTTTATGGTAGAAATGATAGAATTCTTATCAAATAAAATCAAAATGGCCTTTTTTCTGCTGAAGTGGTCAAAGATGTGGACGCTGTGACCTCCTGCTCACCACGGGGTGGCTGTTTCCCCCACTTCAGCTTAAATATGAATGAAAAGACCAGTTTTGTGTGATATAACAGTCTTGGGAGATGGAATATTAGTTTTTAATGTTTGCGCTGAGTAATGAAATTATAAGAATGTTTGCGCTGAGTAAAGAAATTATAAGAATGTTGGATTGCTTGTTCTTTATATTCATCCTGTAAAAGCACACTTATTTCAAAAGCATACACTTAATCTGCAACAAATAACTCAAACTTGATATTTGTCTTTGCTTGTGTAGATTGTGAGGAAAAGCTGAATGACATCGCAAGACGCTTGACGTCTTAAATGAGCCTTTTGACGGAGCTGAGTGAAGCAGCAAATCGGATAAGAATTAATTGGCTATGGAGTGCTAGCCACCAATCACTGGGCATCTCATTAGCATATGCACATTATTTGACCACAGGAAATGTAAGACCCATTCCCCCTCATATCAGTTGTAGGTCAGCTGTTTTCAGGACTGAAATGTTGACAGTGAAGGTGGTGGTTTCAGTCTGTTTTTGTGTCCTGAACGCACAGATTATTCTCTCACATGTCAGTTTGAGCAGTGCTGTGGTGCAATTAGAGACAGTGTGCTGTCAGCCACCAGCGGGTGAGGACAACACGTCAACAGAAACCAAGACACAAATGTTTGCCTCTCTACAAAGCTACAACTTCTTTCCGTTTATTTGTTATAAGCATCATTTGGGAAACGAGTTATTGATTGTGAGTCTTCATAGTTAGAAGTTTTTTTGTTGTTGTGGGAATTCATGAGTCTGCAATGTGAAGTTAAAACTTTTCCAGGGCCAATATTCACTGTCTGTATTTGATTTCCTTTTTCTAACCGTATAAAACCATTTTCAATCGACCTCAATAAAATTGGAATCAGATGCATCATAACCTTTGAAATCAAAACAAATAATGCATGACGTAAGATGTGGAACTAAATGTGGAACTCTGAGAACTGTATCAGATGTTCAGATCAGAGGAACTTTATTTACCATTTTAAATTATCATTATTGAATTGTTTCTTTTTTTGTTGTTTGTCTTTTCTCATATTTATTTTTTCATTTTCTCTCTCAAGGGCTATTCCCTGTTCAAATTTTTTTAATAAATTTACGCAGATAAAGATTATAATATAATTATATATTTTATTTTATGTTATTATTAATATTATATATTATATTATTATTGCACTTAAAATGTTTTTTGTTACCTCCAGATCAAGAAAATTGAGTTGTGAAGACTGGAAAAAATAATAATGCAGAGCCTCTTTGGGAATTCTTGTAGTTCTGACCCTTGTGAGCAAGATTTCACGTGTCATGTATTGTCTGCCATGAACAAGATGTTTACTTCAGATTCATTAGGGAGTAGATTTCAGCTTTCAGATTCCTCTCGCTCACCATTTTTTATAGATATCATGTACCTGTATTACAGACAGCATATTGTTTAGAAAAGCGTGCTCTCTGTAGTGAGACTGTGATTGTTTATGGGACACAGTTGGGTGCCAGGAGCGAGAGCTTTTGGTGTCTCTGCAGGTATTTAACGTTGCGCTGGCAAGGAATGTTTTTCGTAGCAGCAAGACAGATAGCTGCTTCTGACGTTCCCATATGTGTGTAGGTGTAAATGCACATATCCGTGTTAAGCACCAATGTTCATATCCACATGATATGCCAAGTAGTAGAAGTAGTTGTCTTACCGATGCTTATGAGTGGCGAAAAGCAATACTATAATACATTTATTTACTAATATTAAAGTTGTCATGAAACGGAAGTTGTGATCGTCTTTTCTTTCCTATTGTGACAATTATCTGAGTGAAATGCCTTATCAAACAAGAAAAATGAAGGGCGGGACTTGATTTTTGTCCATTCGGAATTAATTGGATCGCTGGATCATTGTGGTTTGCGATTGCTGCAATCTCATATAAGTGACAGGATGCCCCATGCCAACATTTTTGATTTGCCATGAAAATAGTTTCAAACGAGCCACAGCAGAATGAACCGTTGAGCATCTCCAAACAACACTGTGGTGTTACTGAATGAATCAGTGCTGTCCAACGAAACTGTTGGATGAATGATTCATGGTTCACGCATGACAGTTACTTGTTTCATTCCTGAATGATATATTGGCTGTGTCCGTAAACTTAGCCAGCTGACTTGTTGCCTCACTCCCTTATCAGGCAATGACTTTCTATGCAGCGTTTGTGCAAGAAGGTACAGCAACACAGAGCGAGCTTTGGTGATAACTAAGCGAATGTTTAATTACTTTAATAGTCATTTCTCACTAGACATGACATCAGAAGTGGAAAACTTTGGTCAAAAACATGCATTTACATACATTTGGGATATCAAAGACAGCGAAGGATATGTCTTTGCTGCCTTTGAAAATCGATCAAGGTATCTCAGGAGACAGGAAGTGAAGCTAGCATTGGATTGAGACGTGCCTTGATTACTTCCTTGGAATGCATCCTCCGTAGACAGCATGTCTAAGCTTTCGGACGCAGCCTGTGTGTTTTTTAAACGTTTGAATGAATGATTCAGTGACTCACTCAATACACTTTTCGCCACCCATGATGCGTCGATGTAATCACTGACAAAAAATGTAATTAGCTCTATAGTTTACAAAATTATATTATTATAAGTCCCATTACACGTATTATTGCATAATAATTCATTTGATTTCATTTTAAAAGGTGAAAATGTATTGAATCATTCTGGGGTTTTTTAACAATAGATCTTCCATGCCCCCCCCCCCCCCCTCCCCCCCCCCCCTCTCACTCTTTGACTCAAAGGCTGCTCAGTTTCATTTGATTTCCCCTTATCCTAGTTCGTCCAGCATCCTTCACTCAAAATGCTAAGAAACGTAAGGGTTGCTGGAGGATGTGAAGTTCAGAAAGAGCGAGATAGAGGCTCATTAGGTTGATTCTCGGGTTAAGAGCTTTACTCGCTGTGCTGTAGGCGGCCAGTATTAGACAGACCTCACGTATTCTGGGCTCAGGGAATGCGAGTTCTCCCATTAAAAGCCCATTTGTGGGAATAGGGCTCCTAAATGCTCTGAAATGGCACACACTGAGGCCGAGAGCCTCAACGAGAGTGGCCTGTGCTCAAACCAGACTAATTTAATATAATGATCTCTTATCTGCCCTCTTCTTCCTCTCTGTTTTTCCTCTTATTCTCTCGGTGTCTGTGTATGTATTCTCATCTGTTATCTCTCTCTCATTACTTCTGTTTTTCACCCTTGGATTTTCCTAGTTTTCTTCTTTTCATTATTATATATAATTATATGTAATTAATTTTCACACAAATACTGGCAAGGGTACACAAATAATTGGAATAGATTATTTGACTCTTTCTTTAGATGATCATGTTTTGTTATGCTTTTTATTATTGTTGTTGTTGCTACTCTATGATCGATTAAAATGTTTTCATATCCCAAGTTTTAGGACTAAGAGTCTGGGTCTGAGACGAGCATAAATCAATAAACTATGCATACAGAAAAATGCATTTGAAAAGTACTAAAATAAATCAATATTGAAGGCCTAGTTTTCCAAGACTATTTTTAATGTGACAATTATACAAATTAAAGTCTGTCACTTTGTACTCCCCCTATTTCAAGTTTAAAATCATGTGGATTTTTTTTCCATAAAGCAACAGATGTCAAGTTTCAAAAAGCAGTATAAACCAAATATTTCCTCTGAAGCCATCCAATAGCCCAGTGAGTCATCATGACCTCATCTCTCTGTCCACAGACAGCACTGCCAACATCATCGCCAGACGGAGGCGATTCCACAGACTGACCCAGGAACTGTACGAGCTCCCGGTGGTGGTGTGGGATGACGGGGAGCCCGTCCTGAGCAGCACCAGTACCCTCACGCTCCGGGTGTGTTCCTGCCAGAGAGGCACCAGACTGAAGATCTGCCAGGGCGACGCGTTTCTCTCGTCCGCAGGGCTCAGCACGGGCGCTCTGATAGCCATCCTGCTCTGTGTGCTCATTTTACTGGGTGAGTTCAGCCTGAGAACATATCAACAGCTGTGCAAACATTTATTCCATAATGTAATCCACCAACACACACACACACACACACACACACAAACACACACACACACACACAAAATAAAGAATGCAGATTTATCTTGCAGCCTTTTTTGATGATATTTACCAGGGGTGCCAATAATTCAGACCACAACTGTATATGAGAATATAAGTGCTGTTGTTCATAGGTTATGTGTTACAGCATTCGTAAAGCTAACTTCTGCAATATTACACATTTCTGAATAAAGCAGAATAATAAGAAAATAATAATCTATGTCAGGGTTTCTAGTCTTGTGGATTGATATTATTGCTTAATGTAATTTGACTTGTAAATAATAAATATTTTAAGTATATGTTTAAAATAGTAAATAATGTTTAAGAAATATAACATGCCGTTATTTTATATGTAAAATATTATTATATTACATAATGGATTAAACATTATATCTTTTTTATTACGTATTTATATTTCAACATTTTACCAATGATCTACCATATTGTATTATGTAATTAAACATTATTTACTATTTTTGATATTTACTTATTTATATCTAAACATTTTTTATGTACCATCTTTATTATTCAATTCTATTAAATGGAAAAGATGGTAAAACAAATGTAATAATATTTATCAAAATATAATTAATATTATTTAATGTAATAGAATTGAAGAATTAAGAATAAATTGAAGAATTATATTTAAAAAAAAGTACTGTAATGTGTATGCAGGTAAATCAAATGGAGGTTGGTTTTCAACTGTTGCCCATTTATCACCTTTCCAGTTTTAGTATTCACAGCAGGATTCTGGCATTTATTATCCTAATTCCACATGATCCAGCCCAGGTTAACTCTTGACTTTTCATCTTTCACCTTTTAAACCTGCAGATCAAAAGTAAGGGCGTACTTAAAGGATTTCATGGGTCCCATAACAGCAGGTGAAGGGTCGTGACCACATCAGAATGTCATGAACAAAACATTGATGAATGCTGTAGTGTTCACAGCAGGGCAGATAGTGGTGGGAAGTATGACTAAAGATTATATGAAGGCATGAATAAATGAACATCATGATAACAGTATGACAACACAGTTATAATCCAGTGAATTAAACAGCTGTAGTACAGTCTACAGTAGAATCTCTACTTGCCAATTCTATTGGTGCACATGGAAAATTTATTGAATTTACTGTAAAGATGGCCATAGTGTGTGTGTGTGTGTGTGTGTGTGTGTGTGTGTGTGTGTGTGTGTGTGTGTGTGTGTGTGTGTGTGTGTGTGTGTGTGTGTGTGTGTGTGTGTGTGTGTGTGTTGTATAGTGTATATATATATATATATATATATATATATATATATATATATATATATATATATATATATATATACTTCTCAGTAGACGATGGATACTAAATGAGACTAAAGAAAGGTTACAAAAGTGAAGCATATTTTACAGAATTGTTCACGGTAAATGTGAACAGAGGAACAACAGATGTGAGGAAAAGCAGTGAAATCTGCAAACAGAAGTGAGAGTGAGATGCTGACAAGGTTTGTTTTAAAGGTGCGAGTTCAAGAAAGTGAGCAGCATATGTAATAGGCTTCTCTCTCACGCAGACATCCATGAGCACATTACCACCTCTTCCTCTCTGCCCTCTCTCCCTCTCCTCCCTCTCATCCCTCTCTCCGGCCCTGGACGCATAGATGGGTTAGGTGTCACCTCGCGGCTGTGATGCTGTCTCCTTTTCAAAAGCCAGAGAGATTTCCAGCACTCACCCGAGCAGCTGCCGGGGCTAAATATAGTTCTGAGCGTCGTGCTACATGTTGTGCTAGCTTTGTTCTGCACATCCCTGCTCAAACACGGCTCTGTTTGCTCACGGTGAAATCTACTTGTTGATAAAATCTCCCTCCTTCCACTCCACATATCTGCTTCCTAGATTTGCTGGCTTTAGCAGAGATGATTACATCGAGGAAAGTGAGAGACACTTGTTTGTTAGCAAACACTGAACAGAATGTGTCACTTTTTGCGTTATGTGTAACAGCACAATGGCATGTTGCTGCCATGCAATATTCATACAACAGCGTTCAATGTTATATTTACTACCAGAATTAACAAATTGAACATTACTTGCATTCTTTGTTGAATCATGTTTATCCGAATCATTATATTTACTAGATAAGAGGATAGATAAGTACCAGAGCTAAGAGATAAGATATACAATATATATATATATATATATATATATAATGCACTTTATATATATATATATATATAAAATAAAATTATGCACTTTTATCCTATATGAATCCTACATGTATACATTTAAAATGATTTAATTATTAAAATAGTAGTTGCTTTTTAAAAAGAATATATATATATATATATATATATAGATATATATATAGTGTATATATTGTATAATATGTATTACTTTTTATTAAGTTCCTTTTAGTTTTTTTATGGATTTTACCTTCTATCCGATCAAATTGTCCTCTGTAGACTTAGAAACTTTAAATATATATCACATGGAATTTGTATTTAATATTATTCAGATATATTTCACATGTGTACAGACATTGTTAGAGGTGCTTTCATAAACCTTTAGCCGTGTCAGCTAATAGTGTGTCAGTGAACTGAAAGCTAATCTAGACTAATGTGTGATATTGACTTGCTTTTCATTTATCGTGGCTCTTTCCATTCTAATGGGATATGAAAGAATCATCATTCATCCACTCTGATCTGCGGCCCCTGATGCGTTTGCTAGTTCATGCATTGACGATGTTTCACACCTGCTTTTCCCTTGTCCCGGTAATGTGCCGCACGTCTCCTGCTGCGCGACACATTTGCTGGAGTGGGGGAGCGTTCCCTGGAGAAATTATTCAGTGTTAATAACATTGATGAATCATTTTTATTTATTTATTTTATTTATTGTTTCAGTTTTCGGGTACTTGACATGAATATGGTATGCACCTTCAACCTCCTAGCAAATTTTCCCACAGCTCCCGATGATATTTAATAAACACAACGCAATTATCTTCCATTCCTGTGGATTTTGTTTTAATATCATGCTTTTCTCATCTTTTTGAAAGGCAATGCAATGCATTACTTTGAATCATATTGCTTTTTATTTTTCAGAACTGTTTGTTTATATAACGAGAAGCATCATGTTTATGAATACTAAGCAGTTTTATTTGATATAATTAGCAGTATTCTTCTTGCCCCTCACAGCCATCGTGATTCTGTTCATTACGTTGCGGCGAAGCAAAAAAGAGCCGCTGATCATCTCGGAGGAGGACATCCGTGAGAACGTCGTGACGTATGATGACGAAGGAGGCGGGGAGGAGGACACCGAGGCTTTTGACATCATCGCTCTCCGCAACCCAGCTGCCGCAGAGGAACTCAAGTTCCGTCGGGACGTCCGGCCCGAGTGCATCCGGCCGTGGTCATCACGGAGACCAGCCCGTGGCCGTCTCAGCCCCTCGTCCCTGGACACAGAGGAGCAAATGGACGTCGGCGAGTTTATCAAACAGAGAGTGGACGAGGCGGATCAGGACACTAGCGTCCCGCCCTATGATTCCTTACAGACCTACGCCTACGAGGGTCAGGGGTCACCAGCAGGCTCTGTCAGCTCGCTCGGGTCAGCTGGAGCGCATTCCGAACTGGACTACAACTCTCTGGAGGACTGGGGTCCAAAATTTGAAAAAATAGCAGAACTTTATGGAGAGGAAGGTGAAACGGCGTCTGAATCCACTGAAAAGGCAGAGTCGGAGAAGCAGACATAAGTATTTGTTAATGTCGGAGAAAACTGTGAAAACACAACAGTAAAAAAAAAAAAATCCTGCTCTTTTTCGACATCCGCCGTCATGGTTTCATCAACTCAACGAGACGCTCTCGGACTGTCGCAGCTCGGACTCCACAGCTGTAAAGTCAGACCGGCTGCCTTCTCTCTCTTTTCTTTTGGATGTTCGGAGCTCTGAATCCCAACAAGACAAGAAGGGTTTTGAAAAGAAAATCAAGCAAAAAAGAAAAAAAAAAAAACTAATGAAAATAAGGAAAATATTTTAACTGGTGTATATTTTTTATTGCTCAATAAAGTCCTGAATTCCTGACACATAAATATACATGAAGTTATCCTTGACTGCTATCTATCTATCTATCTATCTATCTATCTATCTATCTATCTATCTATCTATCTATCTATCTATCTATCTATCTATCTATCTATCTATCTATCTATCTATCTATCTATCTATCTATCTTTCTGTCCGTCTGTCTGTCTGTCTGTCTGTCTATCTATCTATCTATCTATCTTTCTGTTTTTGTATGTCTATCTGTGTATTGGTAAAAAAAAAAGTGGTCATAAATATTTTTATTTATGATTCTTGTTGGTGCCTTAGGAAAATTCAAACAGACATTTTAGATATACAACACAAACATATTTTTTTAGAAACAATGAACACTGAATATTTAATAATTGAATTTGTTTTAATTAAAACATTATATATACACAGTACGTCAAAATTTTGGAAACATTACAAATAAAATGTCTCTTTTGCTGACCAAGGCTGCGTTTTGTTTCTTTAAAAAATACAGTAAAAACAGTAATATTGTGAAATATTATTACATTTTAAAATAATTGCTTTCTATTTTAATACATTTAAAAAGGAATATATTCCTGTGATCCAAAGCTGAATTTTCAGCATCATTACTCCAGTCTTCAGAATTACATTTAAAAATGTATTCAAATAGAAAACAGTTATTTTAACTTGAAATAATATTTCGCATCATCACTGTTTTTACTGTATTTTTGATTAAATAAATGCAGCCTTGGTGAGCAGAAGAGACTTCTTTCAAAAACATTAAACATATATGTTTCCAAACTTTTGACAGGTTTTTTGGTAATTGCTGTTTTTTAGGTACTTTCCAACTTTTCAATGCCGTTTTATGTGATATTAAAATGTGTATCAAATAGTCTACTAAGTTCCTAATATCTCTTTTAAGCAAGTTGAATTACCTACACACACTATTCCCCACTGGTATATATTAGACTGACACATTGAATGTTACTTTAGGCTTCTCTACTCCACTGCATCATTCAATTTTAATGTGAAATTGGTACTGAAAATCATCTTCAAAACCCAGATCTGCCTTAAAGCATTTCAATTATTGTCCATAAATATTTCCATAATTGCTCACTTCATAGTGTACAGGCTCTTTCTCAAAACCTATGTCTCTGTCTACAGCCTACAAAGACAGCTGTCTTCCCTAGGTGGAACCTCATAAGTGACTGATTGCTTGGCTAAGGTAACATGTCACTAATAAGCATAAAAATGCATATCAAACAAGTTAAAAGTCCATTTTAAATTCGATCTAGCTATTTATAACTACTATTTTCATGTACTGAATGATGCTCAGTATATCATAATAATTTGTCTTGTCTAATCAGCCATCTTGGATTTCCTTCCCCAAAAGAACACATGCAGTTTCTTAGGAAGCGGTATAATGAAGCCTTTCATAACAGAGTTTTTTCTTGAGCATGTCCCTTTGATGCCTACGTAGGCAACTCACCAACTCTGTGTTCTAACCCAGAGCAATGGATTCCATTATAGGAAGTCAGCTCTGCTTCTTGACTGTGATTACAGAACCCTGTTTATTTTTTATGAGTGTGGGACTCCCGTGGGACACTTAAGAAGATACACACTCTGCTTTCCACTTTCTCTGTCACTGTCCATATTCCCCGGGTTCCTAGTTTATAGTGAGTACATGAATGAAGTGAGAAGGTTATGAATATTTCACCATGTCTGCATGTGTCAGAGAGAGTGTATGTGTTTCTTTTGCTTTTAAATGATGCCGGTGGCTTAGCTTGGGCTATCGTCTCCAGGATATCCATTGTAAAGATGGTAAGAATAAAATAGCAATATTAGGAATATATAATATTTGTGTGTGTGTGTGTGTGTGTGCGTGCGTGCGTGCGTGCGTGCGTGCGTGCGTGCGTGTGTGTGTGTGTGTCGTTTTATGCCGAAAAAAGAAAGTTATACAGGTTTGGAATAACACAAGGGTAAGTAAATTATGACAGAATTATTATTTGTGGGTGGAATTGGACTCTCTTTAAACTGATATTAATGTATGAGTGAAAGTGTTCATCTTTTGTCCTGCAGCTACTCGGAAGTTTTTCGCCATTTTTAATCACGTTTTAACTTTTACTAATTCATTGTTAAAGTTCCTGCGGAGTGACAAATTATTTTTAAAGTACAAATATATAATTGTCTTTCATTTAATGAGGCCATAAAATGTGCATAAATAATAATAATAATAAAAAATAAGTTTTATAAATTTTAAACAGCACTGTCAACTTCCCATTTCAAAACTTGT
The DNA here is from genome assembly GCA_030578275.1 of Meda fulgida. NCBI lineage: Eukaryota > Metazoa > Chordata > Actinopteri > Cypriniformes > Leuciscidae > Meda > Meda fulgida. The sequence goes on along the minus strand of CM060627.1, from coordinate 4,792,156 downwards.
TTTTCGATGAAGTTTTTCTCCAAGGCTACATTTATTTGATGAAAAAATACACTAAAATGTAACATTGTGAGATATTATTACAATTTAAAGTAACCAGTTTCTATTTTACAAATATTATATAAAATGGATCATCATTACTCCAGTCTTCAGTGTCACATGATCCTTCAGAAATCATTCTAATATTCTGATGCTATGAATATTTTTGTCGAAACAGTGATAAGTGATGCATTTTTTTAAGATAATTTGATAAAAAATCAACAACATTTATTTGAAATATAAATATTTTATGACATTACAAATGTTTGTTACTTTTGATCATTTTAAACCAACCTTGCTGAATAAAATGAATGTTTTTATTAAAAAAGTATTTTGAACAGTAGTGTACACTAGAAGACCACATTATAGAAGCTTCCAAAACTAAGCAATAACCATTTGCTGCTTTTCATATGCTTCAAATTCATTTAAAAAGTAAAGTTTTGACAGAAACTCATCTGTAGACATATTTATATATATATATATTCATGAAAAACATCAATTCAGTCAAGTGTATCCAAGTTTTTACTTTAAATATGCACTTTGAATATTTTAAGAAAGCATACAAGTGTTATATTCGCTGTGAATCATTTTTGCGGTGAAGTGTATGATGCAGTGTTGTTTATCTTTACAGGAGGAAATATGTGTGTGTACAGTGTGTTTGATTCTGTGCGGGAATCCTGACAGGCTGTACTTTCTGCTTGAATAGTTCTGCTGAGTGTCACGCTTTCCTCTTTCGGTACCCTGCTTTGTTCTCTTTATCATTTCCCGGTAAGAAACCTAGTCATTTTCTTTTGGTAATCACCTCTGAGATTTCTTGTTAACACGGCAGAATGGAAGTGTGTATAGCGGTTTCAAATTTGGGTTTGACTTCAACAACTGTTATTACTGTACTCCGGGTTGCCAGAGCTCTAGCGAATTTAAGCCGCTCAACAGCAGGAACTTCTGGAGTCAGCAAAATGGTAATTTGTTAAAAATGAGGCTCTGTTTCAACCACCGAGCTGGACTATAGAAATCAATCATTTTATTTATCAAGAAAACAGGGTGTTTCTCTAAAGCTAGTGAACTACATCACTTTTTTTCAAAGTTTGGGGTCAGTAAAAATTGTTTAAGGGAAATTAATACTTTTATGCAATTTTAGATTTACAAATACATTTTAAAATGCCTTTAATGAAAAGATGGATTTTTCAGAAATATGAATACAAAGGTTAAAAGAACAGTATATATTTGAAATAAAATACTATACTTTTGAACTTTGTATTCATATTTGCTTTGCTTGAAATTCAGTTTTTAAAACATTAAAAAATCGTACCGACCCCAGACTTATGTACGGTTGTAGCACACACTAATATTATTCAGTTTCGGTTTTATTCAGTATTGAATGAAATTTGAGTAGGCCTATTTAGAAGAACATTTATCTCTCTTTTTTTCACCTTCTTATATTTTCCTCATCGCAGTGCATTCTGGGATTGTGTTCACCGTGAAGTGCAATTCGATGCCTTGGAATTTGGCCAAAACTAGGTATGGAGGTAGCATTAAAATGATTTTGTGTCTAGATGGTGACTATGGTGTTTAAATGCTGCTCGCTATGTTTTGGAAGAGAGCTAATGACTGTGTGTGTGTCTGTGTCTGTGTTTGTGTGTGTGTGTGTGCATGCGTGACTGCTATTTTGTATAATATGTATTTATTTAAATACTATATTTGTTCCATCCATTTTCTTTCCATGGGCACAAAATGTCCAAACGCTAATATTAGTCTGATACATAACATCCAACAAGCAGTTTTACTTGCAGCTAATGTTTGTGTTCTGTGATCACTTGAATTCACTGCTGGTTACCTTCCAGCATCATTTTTACACAGGTGCATTTCAATGCAAAAAAACAAACAAGTTTTTTCACAGAGAAAACAGTTGTTTACTAGAATTAGAGCATTGCAAATTATAGTTGATCTAGTATCTAAAGGAATACTGCCAAAAAACGCACAAAGCAATCCGATGCATAGAATACTCACAGTTCGCCTTTATGGAGTTTGATAGCTCTATGAAAGCTTGTTTCCGCCACAGAATAAAAAATAATAAGCTAATTGTGACTTTTTATCTCACAGTTCTGACTTTATAACTTTTATGAAGCCCCTCCTTGTGATTGGTCAATTTCAGAAATGTCACGCCCCTTACCATAACCACAAGTATCAACACACAACTAATGCAACTCAACAAGGCCCCGCTCCTTTTTCCATATGCCTTGAGCAGGAATTATTTAAATGAGCAATATTGTGACGTAAGAAAACTCAAGACTACAATGGAGGCGTTTCAAGCAGTTCAATCAATGCTTACTGTGCTTAACACCCTTTGGAGAGAGAACTTTTTTCATGCTCAAACAGAAGCATTACACTAGAAAAATAAATAAAAGCATAATAGGACCTCTGTAATGCACCATTCAAGAACCTTTGGTTCCATGGATGTTGCAGGTTCTTCAAGAAACCATCAATACCAATAAAAAACCTTTATTTCTAAGTGTATACAAATATTCTACAGGAAAAACAAAGCAGACTTTTTATTTTTGGGTGAACTGTTCCTTTAAGCAATGATTATATTAAAAGTAGCACATTCAAACCTTATTTTCTTTCTTTCAGGGTTCTATTGAATGTCACGAAAGACGCTGTTTGTGAATTTGGTATTCCAGAGGCATGCGCTCTGCCCTCAGCGCTGCATTCAAGACATCGGGAGTCATGCTGTGCGGGCGTGAAAATTGGGATTAGATCTGTTGGCCTCAAAAGGGCGAGCTTTCTGAAGCACATTGCCTCTACCTTTCAACAGAAATGTTACCTTTTAAGTTTGATTTCTGTTTCAAACTGGGGAAGGGAGGAAGTTATTAAAGTCATTTTTTGTAGGAGCTCACACACAAACACGCATAAACGTATAAAGCAACACTTGGAGAAAAGGTTAGAGATTATGGATATTACGTGTTGGCCATCATAAGAGGCGTTCACTCAGACCAAAGGGCACTGCACACGGCATAGGGAGGAGGCATCGATCCTAACATCTCTTCATGGGATTTGGACAGGGATGTTTACCCACCAGTCTCCTTGCAACACTTGAGCACTACACAAATAAACGCAGTGAAGAGTTGATGCCCTGGCATTTCTATATCACTTAATTCACCAAGAGTGGTTAATGAGGATAACGTACATCAGATATATCAAATTAGCAATATTTACCAGATTCATTTATTGTGTAAAATAGCCTAATTGCATTTTTTATATATATATTATTTGATATATTTATCACTAAATATAGTGGTTTCCAATATGAAGTTTTTGTGTTAGTTTAAATAGTTTCCTTAAATGTTCAGTAAAAAGTCATATTGTGAAATGTTATTATTCAAAATAACTGTTTTCAATGTCAAATATCCTTCAGAAATCTTTCTTATTTGTTGAAATAATTCAGTTTGTTGGAAACACTTTTGCTGCTTGATATTTTTGAGGAAACCCGGGGGCATGTTTTTTTCAGGATTCTTTGGTGAATAGAAAGTACGTTTTTAACATGGTTAACATGAACTAAGATCAACAAAGATCCACAATCCATATCTGATTGCTTAGGAAAGTATAAGTTGCTTGAATTCTTGCGTTGATTGCACAAGCGGTTTGGGAAGAGTTATTGACGCTTAATACTTAGGGTTATTTCTGGGTTTCTATAAGCAGTAATAATAGTGATGTTTGATTTAGCAGACTCCATTAATGAGCTCAGCTAAACTTCTCAGAAGAGTTACAGCTTCTCTCGCGGTGTGTTATCTCACACTTACCACAATCTTAAGAATCACGTCAAAGAACCCGCAAACCAGTTTGAACTTACCGTTCCCCCGTATCCGTACATTTCCCTGAAGAACTCTGTTTGTTCCAAACTCTCAACGCAAAGAGGGATTTAACAGTTTATTATAAGATTTGTGAATATTACAAGCATATATCCGCAGGGATGCAGAGACGAAAGAGGAAATAGCTATATTTGAAGAGTGGGCAGGCACGTATGTATTATTTAACACGGTCTAAATGATGTATTGCGTTTGAAGTACTTCTTTTAACAGAGTGATTTGTTGGGGAGAAATGACGCTTTTCTTAAAGGAAGCAATTTACAAAGCGATAATGCCCTAGTAAAGCGATGCGCCTGTATTTGTGTCTGCTGAATATTTGCATAATGCCAATAGACTGTCTGGTCCAATAAACACTGACGCACACACACACTTCCAGAGGTCACACATCACCAGAGAGCAATGTAACTCGTTTTGTTTCATACACAGCGTGATAAACAAGCGCATCAGATGGCTTACATTTCTGAACGCTGTCCAGTGGTTTGCATATTAAAACCTCGGAGAGTGAATGCAGTCCCATTCTTCAGCAGCCATGAATATTTTATTGAGCAGTGTACATTCCCCTCCACATATTTGTTCAAAGGGCCAGGATTATAATTTGAATAATTCAGCGTGGAAAAATATCTCAAAACGAATGCCCCGAGCCAATGACATTTCTATGCAAAGGACATATTTGATTAATGGAGCCTGTGAATAGTCAGATGCATTAGTGCCAATAGAGGCTCTGATCAAAAGGCTTAATAATGGAATCGCAAACTACAAACTGCATGGCATGTTACACGGTGGGTGGGTTCCCATTTTCTGCTATGAGCCCTGTTCACACATATGACAAAAACATAGATGGTCTCTACACTGTGAAAAACAGTACAGGTTTAACTTAAAAATTAAGTAACCTGGTTGCCTTAAAATTTTAAGTTCATTGAAATTGAAAAATTGAGTTAATACAATGAAGGAGATTGATGTAATCATCAGAAACGTAACATATTATGTTATCTGAACCACATATAAATTACCTCAGTTGATTTGACTAAAGAAAAAATGTTGTGATTACAAATCATTAAAATATTTTTTTACAGTGAACACATCTGGTGGAGTTTTAATTATGACCGATTTTACAGTAATACTTCAATCAATAAATTACTTATAAGTGCATAATTACCACAAAAAATCTGGAATATACACTACCGTTCAAGAGTTTCTATTGTTAAGAAGATTTTATGTTGTTTTTTTATATTTCTAGTTGTTTTTTTTTTTTTTTATAAATTATTACTGTTATACACAGGTTAGTAAATACTTTTTACAATGTTAGAAACAAAATACTGTTCGTTTAAACTATTTTCTATTTATAGAACGTTTGTTGAGCAGCAGATCAGCATATTAGAATGCTTTCTGAATAAGGATCATGTGACTCTGAAGACTGGAGAAATGATGCTGAAAATTCAATTTTGCAACACAGGAATCATTTACTTTTTAAAATATGAATATTTCACAATATAATTTTATTTCTGTATTAATATAAAATAAATTCAGCCTTGGTGAGCATAAGAGATTTCTTTCAATAACTTAAAAAATAAAGTTTTACCAAACCCAAACTTTTGATAGGTTAGTGGATGTGAAACAAAGCGAAAGATATGTGATACCACAGTGTTTATTGAAAAGTGTATATGGTGCAGTATGCAATATTTGAACAGCATATACATACAGTATCGGTGGGAGGTATACTGCATATGAAATACAAGTCTGTGTAAAAATACGTGTTATATTTTTGGGCAACTTTAAGAAACCCACAGTATTTATTGTTATTTTGTTACAATGTCTTGGCAACCTTACTGCTGTTTTTTTTTTTTTTTTTATAATTTAATTTTAATAATTTGACCATTTTGTTTCTATGTGTATATTTTAGTAATTTCATTTTAATAATTGTAATTGTTCTAATATAATAATAATAATAGTTTGAGCCCAGCGAAAGGTAATAAAATAAGAGTAAGCATTATTATTCTTACTGTCAGTGTAAATTTGACTGGTTCAAAGGTCAAAACAACATTGGACTCCATTGACTTTCATTGTATGGAGAAACAAAAAACAATGAAACATTTTTCAAAAACTATCCTATTAACTATCCTTTTAAAAACCATGTCATGTAAAATCCAATGCACTTTTTTAACAGCTACTAAAGCACTTTGAGAATGAGGAAATGGACTTTACATCTGATTTTAGAAGATGCACAGAAGAGCTTGAATTTCACGATGTCATTAGCTGTTCAATGTGTATTTTCTTTCGACGAGAGCGCATCAGGAGTGTCATATTTCTCCGTATCTGATCAGACACTGAAACTCTTCCGGAGAGGCCTCTGGTATCCAAACCTAGAGTTTGTGTATGACATTGAGTACAATCACTTTTCAACATGAAACAAATCATTAGGGACTGATCCAGCAAGACACACAAGTACTTTAAAATGTCACTGTTCTCATTTTGTCTCTTCATCCTCCTCTTCTCCCCCTCGGGCACTTCATCATCTTCCTCTTTAAATGGCAGACAGAGACAGATCGAACGGCTGCTAAAAGAGCCCCCGAAGGGACATTTGTTCTGCTGATGGCAGGAACATCACCATTATATTTTTATTTCTTGTTTGGGTATCAGGATTCAGGTTTATTCCACATATTACATTATGGATTCTTTAATCCCTACTTACTTGATGGTCGAATGTGGAAACCATTAGGAGATCTGGGAGAAGCATCAAAACATGTTTATCTTCGGAATTATTTGGAATATAGTGAATGTTGGATGTTACCAATTCCCCTAGCTAAACAATAAATGTGTGATTATTCAGATCTTGAAGTCTTTTCAAAAGAAAACGTTTGCAAAATAAGTTAACTTTTATCACGTCCTGGAAAAAGATGTGAACGTGGCCTTGATCAATCTTCCAGTGAATTTTAGGATTGTTTGTGTTGTATTGATGAGTTTAGACAAAAACTGCTGTTCAAAATTTTAGGGTCAGTATGACTTTTTAAAAACAATATATTGATGCTTTTATTGAGCAAGGATTTGCTGCTTTTGAAAAATTAAATCATTTAAGAATTCTGAAGAAAAGTATCACTGAAGCGCTGATCCAGAGATGACGAAAATGAATGCAGGTTACAAGAATAACAGGATTTATTTAACATGAAACTCCAACAATGTGAAACAGTTTGCTGAGCACAAATAACAACCAACAATGAACTAAGGAACCAAAGGAACTTAAGTAATGGTACAACAAACCATAGACAGTAAAAGAAATGGACACAGCGACCCACTTGATTTCAACAGAGAGAATTGAAGCCCTTTAGAAGCACTCGCTTCATGATGGCTGAGCGACTGCGCAGGCTCAAACTGAGCTGGACGACGTACGCTCTTAAAAATAAAGGTTCCAAAATAGGGGTCACAAAACAACCATTTTGGTTCCCTAAAAACCTTTTAGTGAACCGTTCTAAAAAGAACCATTTTTTGAACATATAAATAATCTAAAGAACCTTTTTTCACTATAAATAAACTTTTGTGGAACAAAATGGTTCTTTATGGAGTCGATGCAGATAAAGAACCATTACATTAAATTTAACAGAATGATTATTTATCTTACACAACCTTTCTCAAAGTTAATAAAAAAATGACTTTTGGATTTTTGAACTGACACTAGGTGGAATGAGCAAAGCAAGGCAAGGCAAGTTTATTTATATAGCACATTTCATACACAATGGTAATTCAAAGTGCTTTACATAGAATAAATTGAAACAAAATAATTCAGAAAAATTAAAACAGTTTAGAATAAAAGATAATAATCAAATGAAATCAGAATAATTAAAACATTAAATAAACTACAGTACAAACAGTCGGACGAGCAGTGGCACAGTGCTCATTCAGTAAATGCATAGGTAAACAGATGTGTTTTGAGTCTGGATTTGAATGTAACTACTGTAGGAGCACATCTGATCTCTTCTGGAAGCTGGTTCCAGCTACGGCTGGCATAGTAGCTAAAAGCACACTCACCATGCTTAGAGTGAACCCTTGGTATTTCTAGCGGATGTGGTCCTAGTGATCTGAGTGATCTGTTGGGTTTATATTCAGTGAGCATATCTGCAATGTATTGAGGTCCTAGGCCATTGAATGATTTATATACCAGTAATAATACTTTAAAATCAATTCTATATGTAACTGGCAGCCAGTGTAAAGACCTGAGGACTGGTGTGATGTGTTCATATTTTCTGGTTCTGCTCAGAATCCTGGCAGCAGTGTTCTGGATGAGCTGCAACTGTCTTATGGTCTTTTTAGGAAGGCCAGTGAGGAGTCCATTACAATAATCCACCCTGCTGGTGATGAAAGCATGCACAAGTTTCTCTAAGTCTTGACTGGAAACAAAGCATCTAATTCTTGCAATATTTTTCAGATGATAGTATGCTGATTTAGTTATTGCTTTGTTATGACTACTGAAACTAAGGTCTGACTCTAGAGACACACCCAGATTCCTGACTTGATTTTTAGTTGTTTGACCCCTAGACTGAAGGTATGCGTTCACCTTGAGAACTTCATCTTTGTTTCCAAACGCAATGACTTCAGTTTTGTCTTTGTTTAACTGAAGAAAGTTTTGGCACATCCAATTGTTTACTTCATCAATGCTTTGGCAAAGGGAGTCAATGGGGCTGTAATCGTTAGGCGATAGGGCTAAGTAGAGCTGTGTGTCGTCTGCATAGCTGTGGTAAGAGATTTGGTTCTTTCTCATTATTTGGCTCATTGGGAGCATTTACAGGTTGAATAGGAGTGGCGCAAGAATTGAGCATTGAGGGACTCCGCATGTCATGGATGTCCACTCAGACTTATGCTCTACTATAGTCACATAATAACCTCTCCCTTCTAAGTATGACCTGAACCATTTTAGGACTATCCCAGAAAGCCCGACCCAGTTTTCCTGCCTGTCAAGAAGTATGTTGTGATCGACAGTGTCAAATGCAGCACTGAGGTCGAGTAGTACTAGAACTGATCATTTGCTTGTGTCAGTATTTAAGCGAATATCGTTTATTATCTTTATGAGCGCTGTCTCTGTGCTGTGATGCGGTCGGAAACCAGATTGAAAGTAGTCAAAGTATCCATTCGAGCTTAAGGATTTGTTCAGCTGAGCAGCCAAATCATCTCAAAAAATGGTTATTTTTAGAACGATTCCCTCAAAGGTTTTTTGGGAACCAAAAGGGTTCTTCCATGACCCCTATTTTGGAACCTTTATTTTTAAGAGTGTAGATGTGACGTGAGAAACCAGTCTGTCTTCTAGTAGCTGTGCCGAGAGAAATCTGAATCATTCCCTTCCGAATCTCACAGAGACGGAGAGCGTGAGTATTAGCGGTCCATGAGCTTGCAGCAGGAGCAACTTTATGGCTCTCTATGGGCTGCTCCCTTGACTTTATCGGACGTTACGCCTCCACGTCCCCCCGATTGCCTGCGAGCTTCTCCGCCTGTCTATACGGTAATTTCTCGACTGTGCGACAGAGAGTCGAGTGGTTATGACGCAATCGTTAGCCTATTTTTACAAAAACGGCTTCTACGGGACCATAACATGAGATACAAAGTAATGGAGCCTTTTATACATTGTCGTGTTTCTTTAGAAACAAATAATGGACAAATGGAGTCTTTAAATGCCTCAGATGTAAAGTTATTCTCTGTCAACGTGACGCCAAAATGAATGGGAGTCACTGGAACGCTAACAGCAGGTGAAATTCTGCTACAATGGCGGCTTCAGTTTCCGGCTGATGGATAACCCCCTTGCTACAAACCAGGTTAATAAGGAGACGCAGCTGAACTAAGAACTTATCATATCAGTAACCATGACAACTCAAAAGTGGAGTTGTAAGGAAAAATGTAAGGAAAATTCAGCTATTAAACTTACATTTTAAAATATATTTAAATAGAAAACAGTTATTTTAAATTATAATAGTTTTTTACAATATTCATAATTTTATTGTATATTTGATCAAATATATTACTATTTTAAATAACTGTTTTCTTTCAGTTTTTTTTTTTTTTTTTTTAATTGGTAGTGAATAAGTCTTGGACTTATAATAATAGCTGCATAGGGGACAGTGATTATTTGTTATATAAAATGTTTACAAATGATGCTGATAAATACGAAAATAATTAAAAATATGATTTAATCTCCAAGGAAAAATTGCAAAGTATACATTTCTTTAACACCTTTTATAAATTTGATAAGGGAAGTTTATTAAAAAATCTGAATTTGTGTCCAATCAAAATATATAAAAAGTTACTCAAATAGATATGCATAACAGAGAGATGAAGTTAGGAGGTCTTTGTAACAGAGTACGATTCATTCAGGACTGATATGTCATATAAACTTGTTCATATATGTTATATCTTCCACCGTGTTTCTCATTCTTATCTCATATTGCCTTTGTAGTGCTAACCAAAATGTGGATTCCAGTCGAAACAAATCTTTCCACAGGTGTCACAACGAGAAAACTGTGAGTAAAATTTAGCTTCAGGACCTGATTTTACCTTGGACATCAAGTGGCAACCAAAATGTTTATTATTATAATTATTATTGAATTAATAATTATTTAACACATCACCATATCTGTAACAGGAAGTGAGACTGGAATTGACTCGTTTCAGCAGTTCAGAATCATTTCTTTCTTTTAGGAGACAACTTTATTTGTTGTGCAATTTGATCTTTAAAACTTTGCAGACCTTTTACATTCACAAACAGCTATATTTCACACTGCATGAAATGTAATATGCGAAAAAGCATATTAGGAGCACTTAATAACCAAGTGCTAAATGCTTATTGTATTTTCTGTGAAGGTTCAAGTACTCATATGGTACATGCGTGATCGCTTTGTGAGTAATGCAATAACTTGAATTGTATTTTCACATCTACAGTGAAGTAGATTGACGTATATTCACTCAAAATTATATGCTTTACTGATTAAGGCTGTTGTTATACAACTACAGTAATTAGTGTCCCAGAGTTATGATTAAAAGAATCTCTCTATATGAATTGCAATATACTGCACTGAAAATGACCCCATATTTGTTATATTTTGATAAGCTTCCAATAAAACTCAAAGGAAACACCAAGTTACAGAATCCTGTGCTTGTTCGCTGCACGTTGTGAATCAAAATAAAATTCCTCTCCAAACTTGCTGTATTTCTGCAGTAAATATATAATTTCCCCTTGTTGTCTCATATCCTGCGGGAAGTGAGGTGGAACAGATTATTTAGCCAAGGATATGAAAGTCGATTTGTCCTACATTTTATTCCGAAGAACAAAAATCCCTGAGCTAATCCTCTCTTTGGTTGACAGACGGAAGACCTGCAGGCGAGAATCACACAGACTTCCATACAGTACTTCCACATTAGACATTCACCCAGCCTTTTCATGCTCACGGAAATTATGTTCCTCGGGAAAATAAATACTTCCTGAGAAGGAAATATTCAAACTCAATTCCGGTGACGAATCCTGGCCTAGTTGCACAGCCCATTTCTTGCCTACAAGAAGCTGCAAACTGCAGTACAGAGAGAGCGAGAAGCTAAATCTCAGAGGATGGTTTATTTAGTATGAAACCTTCCCCCAAAACCAAGAAATACTGTAAAATTTAGCCGGGAGGCTTTTTTATGATCTCTTCTGCTGTACTCCCATTGCAGAGTCAGGTGCTTACCTCGAACCTCCCAAAAATCTGTTTTAAAAAAGTTATGCTTTGGATAAATTCTTGTCCACTGGTGAAGAGAACCATACAGGTCCTTCTCAAAAAATTAGCATATTGTGATAAAGTTCATTATTTTCCATAATGTAATGATAAAAATTAAACTTTCATATGTTTTAGATTCATTGCACACCAACTGAAATATTTCAGGTCTTTTATTGTTTTAATACTGATGATTTTGGCATACAGCTCATGAAAACCCCAAATTCCTGTCTCAAAAAGTTAGCATATCATGAAAAGGTTCTCTAAACGAGCTATTAACCTAATCATCTGAATCAACTAATTAACTCTAAACACCTGCAAAAGATTCCTGAGGCTTTTCCAAACTCCCAGTCTGTTTCATTACTCAAAACCGCAATCATGGGTAAGACTGCCGACCTGACTGATGTCCAGAAGGCCATCACTGACACCCTCAAGCAAGAGGGTAAGACACAGAAAGAAATTTCTGAACAAATAGGCTGTTCCCAGAGTGCTGTATCAAGGCACCTCAGTGGGAAGTCTGTGGAAGGAAAAAGTGTGGCAAAAAACGCTGCACAACGAGAAAAGGTGACCGGACCCTGAAGAAGATTGTGGAGAAGGACCGATTCCAGACCTTGTGGGACCTGCGGAAGCAGTGGACTGAGTCTGGAGTAGAAACATCCAGAGCCACCGTGCACAGGCGTGTGCAGGAAATGGGCTACAGGTGCCGCATTCCCCAGGTCAAGCCACTTTTGAACCAGAAACAGCGGCAGAAGCGCCTGACCTGGGCTACAGAGAAGCAGCACTGGACTGTTGCTCAGTGCTCCAAAGTACTTGTTTCAGGTGAAAGCAAAGAAGGAAATGCCAAAATGCCTGAAGTCCAGTGTCAAGTACCCACAGTCAGTGATGGTCTGGGGTGCCATGTCAGCTGCTGGTGTTGGTCCACTGTGTTTTATCAAGGGCAGGGTCAATGCAGCTAGCTATCAGGAGATTTTGGAGCACTTCATGCTTCCACCTGCTGAAAAGCTTTATGGAGATGAAGATTTCATTTTTCAGCACGACCTGGCACCTGCTCACAGTGCCAAAACCACTGGTAAATGGTTTACTGACCATGGTATTACTGTGCTCAATTGGCCTGCCAACTCTCCTGACCTGAACCCCATAGAGAATCTGTGGGATATTGTGAAGAGAAAGTTGAGAGACGCAAGACCCAACACTCTGGATGAGCTTAAGGCCGCTCTCGAAGCATCCTGGGCCTCCATTACACCTCAGCAGTGCCACAGGCTGATTGCCTCCATGCCACGCCGCATTGAAGCAGTCATTTCTGCAAAAGGATTCCAGACCAAGTATTGAGTGCATAACTGAACATAATTATTTGAAGGTTGACTTTTTTTGTATTAAAAACACTTCTTTTGTTGGTCGGATGAAATATTCTAATTTTTTGTGAAGGGCCTGTATACCTACCTGAGTGTAATTTCCCAGATAATATGTATGAAATCATCTCATGTGTGTCTTCCATCAGCTCTTTAGAATAAAAACAACCAATGCCACATTCTGAAGATTTTTTTTTAACACAGCACTCACTTATTTCTTTACACAGCACTCACCCATTGAATCTTTTGTCATGGTTTCTTACATCATAACATGATACTTTATAAGACAGAAAACAAAAAGAGTGATTGATCTTCAATGTACTATTGGAAACAAAGCTTGCAAATATCTTCTGTTGTTTGTCACTGATCAATAGCTCTTTATTGCTCATGAATGACTTCGAACTGCAGGTAAAGGAACATTTGCACATTTATCTTACTAGCCACACTAATGTGTACCATTTTTATTTAATGAACAACGATCAGTGCATGTTTTTACTAACCAATGACCAGATGTGCTGTGGAAGAGGAAGGCTTCTGGACAACTCTTATTAATGAGTTCCTGAAGGATCATAATACACATGATTGAAATATGTATTGCATTCAGGATGTTTACAGTGCTCAGTTTACACCATCTGAACTAACACTGCTGGCTTTTGTTTCTCCTTTTTCGCATTTTGCTGGAACTCTGAGGCCGTCACATATCAATCAAATTCACTCCTGTGTCTCCTGCGTTTTGATGGTTATTCAGAGCCAATCTGGATACAAACCAGCACCAGGGTGCAACTCATAGATTGCTCGGCAAGCAACGTTTATCAAATTTTGACACTTATCAGATTAATGATGTTTTAGGGCAGTTTTTTTTTTGTTGCCCCTACTGCAACATATTCAGTATTTGAGCATGACACACAGGGAAAGTAAGTGGAGCTGACAAACAGACCGTAACGAACAGTTAAAGTGGGTCATGCATGTTTTATATTTAAGGTGCAGAGATTTGAGACATCCTGAAAGACATGGAAGTGAAAATTAAGAAGATAATCATTAAATTCACCGTGTGGGTGTGTGTGTGTGGTGTGGTGTGGTGTGTGTGTGTGTCTGTGGGTGTGGGTTTGAGTGTGGGTGAAAATTTCCACACAAAGATGACAATGTCTGAAATACTTGTCCTTGTGGGGACATTTTATTTCTCCCCATGAGGAAAACAGCCTATAAATCATACTGGGTTTTTTGAAAATGAATGGTTGAGCCAATGGCGTGAGGTTGGGAAGGAACTGTTCTCTGACCAATGGAAGATGGGGAAAGTGTTCAGGAAAACAGTTTTTACTATTTTTTACTACTTTTTTCCTTTCCTCAATTCCATTTGGTGCCACAAGTGGTGCTTAAACTGCACATTTCGGCTTTAAGGAAACACAGCCTGTAATGTATAGCAGCATGTGTTGAAGCAGGAAAGTGTTTTTAATGTGCTGACATTGTTAATCCACTTGAAGTCTTTGTTTGAGACCTATAAAAGCCCATAGAGGAAAGCTTTTAAACAAACGAACACTGCCACTGATCTATAGTCTCAATGTATATGAAGTATTTTTGTTGTATACTTGGTTATATGCTGCACAGCTCTGGAAACACTGCAGCATCCATAAAACGATTTCAGCTTCCGAAGTGATTTGTGGCGCAGTGCCGAACCCCAAGGCTTATAGCATTATATACGGTGAATGTTTTGAATTATAAATGTGTCAAGAGCTGCCACCTCAAATACATGTCTGATAATTTGGGTTATTAGAAATCTACATAAGCACTCCAAACCTACTGAAATATGAGGGAATATGGATTCTATGGCCAAAAGCAAAGAGGGAGATGTACGTATTTGCAGTTGTTAATAAGCCAGGAACATATTCTTTGAGGAGTGAGACAGGTCTCTGTTATAGGAGCCGATGGATCTGGACGAGACTGTACCTCCAGCTGCACGTTTAAGAAAATTACATTATTATCATCTTAATGAGACAAAGAGCAAATGAGTCGCCACCTTCAGCTCTCACTCATTTTGGCAGGATTCTATGTGCTATTATATGTGTGTGTGAGAGAGAAAGAAAAATGGTGAGAATGGCTCTATCTATCTATCTATCTATCTATCTATCTATCTATCTATCTATCTATCTATCTATCTATCTATCTATCTATCTGTCTGTCTGTCTGTCGGTCGGTCCATTCGTCCATCTAGAGAGCACATAAAGCACATATCAATGCCTTATTCTGCATGACCATATTCTACATCCCTAATCCTACACAATACCTAAACTCATAGTTCGAATAAGGGGGGGTATTGGGGGGGTCTGACCCCCCTAAATGAGACGTGGACCCTCCCAAAAGGGATGAAAATAATAGTTTTAGGGGGCACTGAAAAAAAATTAATAAGTAGTAATTGTGTAGGCTACACATTTCGTGTTCACTTGTGTGTGTGTGTGTGTGTTTGTGTGTTTGTTCATCTGAGCCTCATTGGTCTGTCACTGCTCGTCAATGTCAGAATATTTGAGATGACCAATCAAATCAAAGTAGGCAGGCTTTATGTTCACAGAAGCTGCTGAGCGCAAATTTTAGCAGCGCGACTCAACGCTTCAGTGTACGGTCATGTGTGTGAGATAAGATGTAAGTAGCTAAACTAAACATTTCATAATTGACCATTTTTTAGGTCATAAATGTTAAACGAATGACAAAAATAATCAGGCAAACTAATAAACTTTTGTCTAATTTCGGCATTTTGAACTGAAAATAGGCCTACGTGACTCATGTAATGTAGCCTTTAGTTTAATGTCATTGTGAGGGGACAAGCATCATGTTAGGCACGAGATTAATAATGAATGTGTACATATTGAGAATTAATATAATACAATTTGTAGTCTTCAGTAAATTAAAAAATCTCAGCTTTAGGAGGGGAAGAGACCGGGCAAGATGAGGAGACTGAGAGAAAAAGAAAGGGTGATGGAGAGAGCAGGTATTGAAAAATAATCTACTGCCCGCTAAAATGGTTTTAAAGCTATTTATTTATTTTTTTTTGGCCTTCAAACGTCTTGAAATGCACATATCAGAGAAATAAAAAATGTGAACCCCCAAATGGAGTGACGTCACCAGGCGCAATAGCTGTACCCCCCGAAGCTCACGGTATAATTCGAACACTGCCTAAACTTAACAACTACCTTACTAACTATTTATAAGCAGTAATTAGGAGTTTATTGAGGCAAAAGTCGTAGTTACTTAGAGTCAACAGAATGTGTTAAAGGTACCATCTAAATAAAGTGAAACAATATACAGTATTCTACCTCAAACTGCAGTAACATTCATTGTTACTAACTTTGGTTTGGCTTGGATTCGTTCACCCAGCAGGGCTGGACACACTTCTAAACTGAATTAAGCATTGAAGCTTTTTGTAAATTCCAATCCAATTGCTGAGTTTAAATTGAGGTGGCAAAGAGAATTCAGAATTAGAAGAAAGTTATATTCCTATAATTAAAATAAAATAATTGAAAGAAATTAATATAATTGCTTTAAGTGTAATTTGAATAATACATTTAGTTTTGCTGATGATATTAATCAATATTTCAAAGGGACCAGAAATTTGTATCCATATAAATATTTGATTATGTTTTAGTAAAATCTTCAGTCTGTGGACCACTTGACTTTATCTGAGTCTTCATAATCACACAAATCAATATAAAGCAGGCTTGCTTTATAAAAAAACATATTATTTATAATTTGTTGCCAAACTTTTGTAGTACTAAAAGGTCTCTATGTGACTGGATTGTTTTTTTGTTTTTTTTTGTGCAATGTTTGTATTGTTTCTGGGCTAATAGGTTTGTTGTTATGGTAGGCCTATACTTTTTCATAGTGGAAGCTTTAAGATAATAACCATACAGGTATGATCATAAAATCAAAGTATTTATTATTTGATGAGTAGCCTCATGTTCCGTTAAAATTTCATCCCTTCCGTATAGCGGTTTAAGTGTAACTTCATGATATTCCACATGATCGCCATATGCATTGGCAGCTTCTGCATATGTGTAGTGAATGCATGAATAAACCAACTCCCACCTAATAAATGGAAATAGCACATGAATTCAGAAGCAGCATGCCTGTCTACGCCACACTGAAGGTTTAACCGAGCATGTGTCTCACATTACCACTCTGGTCCCGACATCAGTTCGGGTCACCTGTACGCCACTGTTATTTATATGTCAGGACAAAGGTTCAGCCCAGCTATTAACACTGTGGCGTGAGCTACCGATGTCCGGCACGGGCCGGGGAATATTGAGCTGACGGCACTGACTATATTTATGGAACACCAGAGGGGAAGAAGTGGATATATATTACACATTTAGAGATGCACACGGACATAAGCACACACACATGCGCAATGAGTCACGGACAATAGACCAGGACACACTGACCCATACAATCTGTTCTCATTAATGAACCACTAATCCAGCATATTGCAGTTCTTTTTGAAATTGCAGGAAAGAAATATCTTAATTGTGTGTCCAAGACCGCAGCAAGATGCAGAGGCCGTTTACCCAACATCCATTTTCAACTAAAAATGGAAAACTTTTTATGCGTTCATTAACACAGCAACTGCGTTTTGGGGGCATGAAAACGCAAACTTTTCAAAGTGCAAGTTTTTGAAAAGGATAACGTTATCGTCTCTGTGGAAACCAGAATGTAAATGTGAATTTGTGAAAACGGTTACGTCATGCACATGTATACGTGTTCAGTCTTTAGGCAAATAGTGTTTCTTTACAAAGTGACATCGCCAACTACTGGCCTGGCATGCATAGTACAGCGTTTTTAGTCGGTTTAGTGGATCCGTGTGAATAGGGATCGTATTGATAACGTTGTCATCTGTACGTGAAAACACATAGTTTTTTGTACATTGTTGTTGTGTAAACATACCCTAAATGGAGACTTTTGCTTGACTTCTATTCTATTCTTTAGAGAAAAAGACTATAACAGTGTCCCATGTGAGTTCTTTAGAGTAGTATTTCTTATCTATTTGTATATATATATATATATATATATATATTTTTTTTTTTGCATTTTGCATTTTGCACAGATTTTTCTCTATCATCATCCCATCATTTGTTTTAATCACAACCCACCGGTGATCAGGGGTTTCAGATGACATGACAGCAAATATACTTTGAGCAAAGTTACTATCTTTGACTATCTTAATACAATCATTTCCCATCAAATACGTCCAAGGATAAATGCTTTGAGCTCTGATATCCACATTAATTTTTCATTTTGTAGCACTGCTGGTTAGCCAGCATGCTTTTCAGCTGGGGTCAAATCAGATCAAATTCAATCTGATTCCTCACTAGGAATAAAACAAGTGTGTGAAATGGTTTTACAGGCATATTAAAAGTTAATTGAAGGTTTACATTTTACTATATTACCAATGTTGAGATTTATAGTTAAAAAAGTGTGGTGTCAGCTAACTTCACCAATGTAATATTTGTTTATATAATAATGTTTGCTCCTGTCTGTACATATAGCTTGCCATCACCTAGTTGATTGAAAATATATTTTTGTCGTGGCAACTCTCTGAGTGTTTGGCATAGTAATGGATCTGGCAATGTTGATATGTTTGCTCTTGGCTGAATAGATCTACTACGCTGCTGCTGTCATTGCTGCTGCTTATGGTTATTGCTGCTGCTGCTGCTGTCATTGCTGCTGCTTATGGTTATTGCTGCTGCTGTCATTGCTGCTGCTGTCATTGCTGCTGCTTATGGTTATTGCTGCTGCTTATGGTTATTGCTGCTGCTGTCATTGCTGCTGCTTATGGTTATTGCTGCTGCTGCTGCTGTCATTGCTGCTGCTTATGGTTATTGCTGCTGCTGTCATTGCTGCTGCTGTCATTGCTGCTGCTTATGGTTATTGCTGCTGCTTATGGTTATTGCTGCTGCTGTCATTGCTGCTGCTTATGGTTATTGCTGCTGCTGTCATTGCTGCTGCTTATGGTTATTGCTGCTGCTTATGGTTATTGGTGCTGCTTATGGTTATTGCTGCTCCTGTCATTGCTGCTGCTTATGGTTATTGCTGCTGCTGTCATTGCTGCTGCTTATGGTTATTGCTGCTGCTTATGGTTATTGCTGCTGCTGTCATTGCTGCTGCTTATGGTTATTGTTGCTGCTGTCATTGCTGCTGCTGTCATTGCTGCTGCTTATGGTTATTGCTGCTGCTGTCATTGCTGCTGCTGCTGCTGTCATTGCTGCTGCTTATGGTTATTGCTGCTGCTTATGGTTATTGCTGCTGTTGCTGTCACTGCTGCTGCTTATGGTTATTGCTGCTGCTGTCATTACTGCTGCTTATGGTTATTGCTGCTGCTTATGGTTATTGCTGCTGCTGCTGCTGTCATTGCTGCTGCTTATTGCTGCTGCTTATGGTTATTGCTGCTGCTTATAGTTATTGCTGCTGCTTATGGTTATTGTTGCTGCTGCTGTCATTGCTGCTGCTTATGGTTATTGCTGCTGTCATTGCTGCTGCTTATGGTTATTGCTTCTGCTGCTGTCATTGCTGCTGCTTATGGTTATTGCTGCTGCTGCTGCTGTCATTGCTGCTGCTGTCATTGCTGCTGCTTATGGTTATTGCTGCTGATTATGGTTACTATGCATACATGAATTATCCATAGCAGATCTATACAGGTGGAGCTGGGGAAGGTGGAGGGTTTCTGAAAGCAAGCTGCTAACAGAAAAAGCTGAGTAGCATTTGAAGATTGAGCAGTGAGCTCATTGGCTACTGATACAGTAGGAACCAATCAGCTGTGCCCTAAAGAGACTGATGTGATTGCAAGCAAATTAAGTTAAGGACCTATCAGATTGCATCATCTAGAGTTTCATGACAGAACTTTGAATTTTGTGTTCGTTATTGCATTGCATAGAAGTGGATATGGAAATGTAGACTGACTACTTGATTAGGTATTAGTACATTTTTATTATCCCAAAAACAGCAAACAGAAACAGTGTTTAGGACAGCTGTTTAAAATAGTTTGTATAATTCCATTTAGTGTCATAGAAATTCAAATAACCTGTTAACATGTTTATTTCATTCTCACATCCATTTTTGCCTATTCAGACAAAATACTTTCTTTTTCTGTGAATTCCTCACTTTCACCATGACATCTTGCTTGAAACTTTCCCCAAATACCCCTTTCTTCCATCATTACCTCTGACTCACATTCCTTATTAACTCTGCTCTCTGTCTCGTCTTTCATATCTTTAGTGCCTCTGCTCTCACTTCTCTTTATATCGCCACCACAAGTCTACACCTCTTCCCTAAACGTCACATTCCAGCACATAATTTCTATGTTCTTTTTGCTTTTCCTTCCATCCCTCTACATTTTTCCTCAGTCTCAGTCTGTGTTCATATGAGAGGGCTGTATTATGTTCCAGGCTGGATTGTTTTGCAGGAGAGAGAGTTTCTGTTTACCTCTGGGTTTGGGATAGGCAGCTATACAAGGCATAGACAAGCAGTCGACTGACGCAACCCCTCAAAACGCCAGACTGTGGCACATGATTATTTTAGTCGCACTGAGAGCCCAATTACAGTTCAGGATGAATCTGCACTTCACAGACAGCGACGTGAATCCCAAGATCCTAGTTCCTTAATAATTCCATTAACTGTATACTTTTAGTCAGGAGGAGAATGACAAAATGTACAAGTCTGGAAATCAGTTCTTATTGCAAGTCAGTAGCCTTGTATAGTTACCTTGTCATACATTGTTATACATTTGTGTACATATGGGTCATACTGTTGAAATGACTATTGTTTAAGAATTCTTTTAGATTCAGATTTTTTTTTTTACACAGTTAGTGCATTAAATTGACATGCAAAAACTTACATTCTGTTCTGTGTGATTCTGTTGCATCCTAAAATAAACAGTGACTAAACTTATCTCATATTTGTCGGGCTTTAATGAAAAATAAATTCATTCACATAAAGTGTGAAAATGACATTTGTTTCTTTCGCCATTAAAACAATCTTTTCGGAAATCATTCTAATATGCTGATTTGCTGCTCAAGAAACATTTATTATTATCAATGTTGAAAACAGTTGTGCTGCTTCATATTTTTTTATGGATTCTTTGATGAATAGAAAGGTCAAAAGAAATTAAAGCTTTAGCATAAGTTCTGCCAGAAAAGACTCAATTGTTACGTCACTCATTACCTTCTCATCTATCCAATCACGTTCTAATATTTGTGGTATAAAAGATGGGTACTTACTAGGGGTGTAACGGTTCACAAAATTCACGGTTCGGTTCGGTACGATACACTGGTGTCACGGTTCGGTACGTTTTCAATACAGCAAAAAGAAAAATGCCAGATAAATTTCCTTGATTTTTTTTTTATTATTATTATTAAAACTAACATCATAAAGTATGATCATTTTTTACTTTGAGCAATGATGAGCTATATTTGACTCTTCTTAGGAGCATATAAAACAACAGCTCCTTGCTCCTTGAAAAAAAAAATTAAATGTAATATTGTAGTTATAAAAAAAGGTTTATTTTTATTTCAGATTAACATTTGAGGGCAGCAATTTTATTCATAATGTCGAAATAAAACCGACGTAACGTTACTTGAAAGCATTGTAGCCTAACTTACTATTCCTGCCAAACTTCCATGGTTACAGTGAGTGTTACTACAGTAAATCCAGGGTGAATGCTGCTGATCTGTGGACACTGGATAGTTCATTCATGGCACAATGTTTCTTCCTGGTTTCCACGTCAGCGCTGTTTGATCTGTTAATAACGGAGAAATGTGAATGCTTCTCACTAGATCTCACAGCGATGTTATCACTTCAGTGGCGATTTAAAATGTTTTTTTTGTTTACTGGATGTCTTAGCGCTGTGTAGTAACCGTGTCGCTTGATCAAGATCAGCTCGCGCTCAGACGTGCTGCATTGGTACAAACTGATAAACTGCCAGTGAAACACAAAATAAGCAGCGCAGTTTCGTTCTGCTTTCATGACGTTTGCCATTTGATGATGGACAATGTTGTGGTCGCAGCAGCACGCTTGCCACGCACCAACATTTGAAATAACGAAAATTTGGTTCCCTACCTCCTCCCCACCACCACCGGGATGGTCCCTTCCCATATCTCACAGGGGGTCGGCTGCGCCCCAGCCTTCGTCTTCAGGGTCAGGACCCACGGATTGGGTCATCCCTTTATAAATATAAGCTTTCTATTTTCAATCAACCATGTAATTAGCAGTAAATTAGCAGTTAACATGCATATTACAAGCCATGTTACAATGTTGACAGTAAAACATATGTTCAGGTTATGTTTGTCTGTTTACTCTTAAACAAAACAGAATAAATGTAGCTAATCCAGCAGTGCCATCATTTTATTTGCTCTCCGGTGAATATGGAGTGATTAAAAGCCAGCACAGAGTGTCACTGAAAGCAATCCCCCTCCACTGCAATTGACAACAGCGCGGCCCGACATCTGTTGCAAATAAGAGAGATGCCCAACAGTTCATTATCACCTGAGCCATAGCTTCACACTGTCCAAATGAAGCTCAAAACAACGCCCACAGAAGGCAGTTTGCCAACCCAGAGAGCAAACAAGCGCCACTGGACCTGTCAAGGGCTGACGTGACTGCGCTCAATTCATTCTCTTCAGACAGAATGAAAGAGTAAGCTATAGAAGACCATTTCCACCACATGTGGAAAATAAATCAAGCTTTGGTAAATCATAATTATGACATACGAAGTCAAAATTATGACTTGAAAAGTCACAACTATTCCATAAAAAGGCAAAATTATGATATGCTAGGTCATATTAATGAGATGAAAATGAGAAATTATGAAATTATATTATAACATAAAAAGCCATTATTATGAAAGTTATTTCTTTCTATCATAATTTCTACTTTTTATGTTATAATAATGACATAGTATTTCATAATGTTGACGTAATTATGGCTTCTTAACTCAATTTCAATTTCAGTCACAATTGTGACATTTACCATTGCATAATTATGACTTAAATCGTTCAATTTCGATTTAGTATTAGACCTTTGTGTCAATAAATTACTTTTTTAAATTTACACTCATAATTATGGCTTAGTATGTCATAATTTAGACTTTCTATCAAATAATTATGACTGAATTATAAATAACATGTTACCAGATGTACAACATTGTTTTATTCTGTACCGGAAATTAGATAAGTTTGCAAGGAAAACGTGTGCTAGTGCAAGAGCTCTCTGCCTGCCTTGTTCAAACTAATGCTGCAGTAGGCCTACCCATTCTGGCAAGTAGTAGCCTATCGCTTCAAAAATAGTGACACATTTTGTTTCCAATGTGCTCAAGGGTGACCGATGATTTACTTCGATCTCAAATGGCAGAATTTGGCAACAGCACCTACGGTGTTTTCCCAGACACTATTTTAGCATTCAAGACAAGTCGTTTATTTTAAATTTTCTGTCGCCTTAATTGTTCATTGAGTCGGTTCTTTTCGACGAATCAATCGAACGTTCTGAGTCAACTCGCGGTTCAGTCTGAATTCAGCTCTCTCAAACACAAACACACAACGCAATAAAGTAAGTGGAGCGACTTCTCAAACACGGGATACACAGAGAACATCACAAGTGCTTGATAAAGTGGATATTTACGTACAATCCACTGAAACCAAACCCTGAAATGTATTCGTTTGCCAGGAATGAAGGACATGGTGAAGCAGAGCACCGGCGCGTGCCACGTTTGATCTACTCTCTACTGAAGGTAAACACTTGAAGTAAACGCCTACTAAAAAGTGATTTTATGGACAAGTACTTCAGTCGTATGTTATTCGTCCAAGTGCCTCGAAATAACGGGCAAATAAATACTATGGCACATGCAAATTATAGTTATTCTTTACCATGGGATATGATTTCACAGCATCTGAAGCACAGCTCACAAAGAGCGAACTATCTTTTCATCCAATCGGGTTTTGTGTTGATTTTGCGTGGCCAACTTGAATCCGTTACGCAATCTGTGTAGGGGAAATCTTGCCCTCACGCAAAAGTCCTGGTCGCGTGGATTCCTATTCTGGATGTTGTCCGTGAAAATTTGCAGAGCAACAGTAGGCGAAATGTGCCTTAAAAGCAGGGTAAGAGATAATTCTACCAATTTAAAGGCAAAGTATGGTACAGTAACATAAATGATGGAATATTTATGGACACACATTTTTATAAGATACAATTATGATTTAATGTTGTAGAATTAGTTCAAATTAATCAATTTAAACTATTTGGAAATATTTTATTTTAAAATGTGCACAAATTCACTTTTATTAATTCGCATGTCGAAAATGTCGAAATGCAAACGTTTCTTGTCTCGTCACATTCAGTTATGAATTAGTACATGAATCATGATCGCATATTTTTAATTCAAAATGGCGACATTTCATAAAAAGGACAAGTGGTTTGCATCATATGCCATTGGTTCCTGAAGATTTTTATCTAAAACAGCGGTCTAATACTTAAATCTACTTCCATATTTCCACAAACTCTCTTTGTGACAGTGACACCAGCCTTCTTTGATTTGATTGGCCATCTTGATCATTTTGACATTGACAAGCACATTTAGACCACTGAGGCAGAGCTGCCTAAAAATGTATCTTTTAAAACTTTTTGTCATCCCAACAACAAACTCCACCTATGCCCACAACTATGTAAGATACAGGAAATTATGTAACTTTACCTCACTTATAAGATCTGAAGCACTGGAAGGTGTGTGTGTTCTCTGAGGAAATATTTTAATTAGTCTTTCATTTTCAACTTGTGTTTGGCAAGCACAAACACATTAATATTATTAATATTGAATATGTTTTCAATAAAATACTGGAAAGAATGTATGTTAGTGAACAGTTTTTTTTCCTTAACTTTTTGAAAGGCAATGTATCTCCAATTATAGAATCACATCTATCTATCTATCTATCTATCTATCTATCTATCTATATATATATATATATATATATATATATATACATATATAAATATTTGTCTGTGGAAGGCGTATGCAGTCTGCATATATAAAAAATGAAATAAAAAAATGAAATATAAATAAACAAAATAGTAATATAAAAAAGACTACGATATTACAAAAAATTTAACTAAAGGGCTAAAATATGAAAATAAAAGCTAGTTCAATATATTAATAAAACTAAAATGTCTTTGCATCTTCTTGCACTTCTTAAATTTGTACATAGTGTAGTGTAAATGCACAGTGTGTAATACATCATTTGGGATGAAACTTTGCTACCTTTGCTGCTTTCATATAGCTTAGCTCAGCTCATTTTTCTGTTGTGTATTTGGTTACTATACTTTTGAGTATCTTGCCCAACACTAAGCATAACCATGATGTCAGTTCTCAATGCCTCACGTTGGGATAAGAAAGAGCAGCCATACCTTAATGAATCTTCTCATTTACATGCACCCGGCACGTTTTAAAGGTCCATCGGTGCAAATTGCTTTATCTAAAGTAAACTTGACCCCGGGGGGCGGGCAGCTTTTGTAAATAAGCCATTATCCTTCCAAAAACGTAATTACATCGCTAATGCCTGTTGTGGCCGAGGCCTTGACCGTTGTGCAGAGCAGTGGTTTAATTGATAAAGTTATCACGGTCTAGCATCCACGCAGAAACGATGTAGTGGGAAATCCAGTAAGGCTGAGAGTAACAACCTTGAGTGCAAGAATGAGCAGAGAATCACTTTAATTAATGCTGATTGTAATAATAAACAAGTAAAAGGTTGTTTCTTTTGTTGGTTCTTAACCCAGAGAAACAAGAAAGGAAGTGTCAAACACTGACAGAGTGTGATACATTTTTGAACTTGTTCAAACGTGTGCTGACTTTAATTGGTATGTAGTTGTTAAATTGTGAATTTCATTGTACAATGTGATTATAAGAGTTAGAGTTTGGTTTAGGGTTAGTTACTTGTAATTAACGTGTAACTACGTCACCTTAAACTAAAGTGTTACCATATAAATATATATATATATATTTACAGTCACCAATGCATTAACCATGGTATTTTTTTCTTCTTTTAAATATTATATTATTGTAATATTATCATCTGATCAATGGACAGCCTGGAGGGAACGTTTTTAAACACAATTTTCATGTTGCTGTGCGCTGAGCAGTTTGACATTTAAATCCTTTTATTAATTCACCTAAGCAAACTTCACACTGATTTTCTTGAGATATCATCTAGGCAAAATTAGATGATATTATTTTTGACTAGCCAGAATGTGTAAACTTTAAGTAGTTCAATCCATGCAAATTATGTCATTTTATACTCATATGCTGTTTTCTTTTTTCTTTTTCTTTTTGGAACACGCACACACACCAAAAATTGTTTTTAGAAACTTCACACATTTTTTCCAAAGTGACCACAGCTCCAATTCAGAGTCTCAGACTCTCATATTCAGAAGCCAAATGATATAATATGCAAGCAGTGAGGTTTTGGCATCAGCGAAGTGCAACCTGGCACAGTGCATCAACACATAATTGAGTGGTTGAAATAGATCTCTTAGACAAATGGAATTGGCTCAACCGTGTTAGGAATAAGAGAATGCAGAGTATGAAAATTTAAATTGGAATAAGGAAAATATATTTGTATGGACAAAAAACAGTTGAGACATTCTTCACAATATCTTCTTTTTTGTTTCCCACAGGAGAAAGAAAGTCTTACAGGTTTGGAACATGGGCATGAGGGCGAGTAAGTGATGACAGAATTTCATTATTGTGATATGGATATATTTTTGGATTATGGTCACTTATTATTTTCTTAAAGTAATCAGGTTATTTTTATCGGGGAATGTGAAGTGCAGTCATTTGAATCATTAATTATTAATCATTTGCTCTGGAATGCATTTTTAAAGTAACTCTCCCATCCCTGGGCTTCACCCACAACAAAGCTCAACAGTACTGAGAGCAGCCAAAAAAAAAACGATGCAAGACAGTGTGCCTGTGAATGAACACGCTGAATTGTCTGATGCTTCTAAACAAAATTAGCCTGCAGCCAACTGATCCACTGCAACATGAGATTGTGCCATGATGTTCTTTATACGCGAGTGAATAAGAGACACCGACAGGAATGGGGAGGAGAGGAGACGAGTATCCTGGCTTTCATTTGCTAAACAAAACGCAATGTCCTTACTGTTTGTGCCCAGCTCATGCGAACAAGAATGAATGGTCCCCCTGCCAAGTCTCTCCCTAGGGCTCATTTAGAAAAACATTTTTTTGTGCCAGTTTTGAAGAGTGCTTATTTCCCCAGCCCACTACAGTGTAGTGACGGAGGCGTGCGTATCTGAAGTGCTCTTATAATAATTCAATCCTCTTCCCTATGAAACTGCTTTTGTCTGTGTGTGTGTGTGTGTGTTTTTTTTTTTTTACAACTCAGACTGTAAATGTGTTGACACGTAATTTAATCTGATGCAGGGGAAAATTGCAGTAAAAGTCGAGACCCTACTTAATTTCTTAAAGGGATATTTTTTTCAGTCTCATATTGTGCCGAGCCTGTGTGTTATTTTGTTTCTCTGAGAAAAATTCTGTTATATGCTTCAGGAAAAATGTGTATATGTTGGCTTTTATAAAAATTCAATACATTAATATTGACCATGCCTACTCAAGCTGAATCATATGGGAAAGAAAAAGATAAGCTATAATGGAGTTCAAGACTTTTTCTTCTTCTGAGGAAAAAGTTCTCAGTAACCTCTCATGTCTCTTAAATTTCAGAAGATACCTCAGTAGTGACTTAAACTGTGCTCAGATTTGAACATATCAAAAATCTCCCATCAAAAGTCAAAGAACTTAAATGTTGTCAACATTAGTCTTACTTGCACCTACGGTAACAGTATCTGAGCTATAAAAAAACAAACATAATTGTTTATTTAAAATAATTGAATTGTCTATTAAAGTGCCCCTGTTATTCTTTTTTGTTTTTTGCTTGTGAATGTAAAAGGTGTGCAAAGTTTCAAAGATAAAAGTGCACGATAAATAGAGTTATTGTCTCCTAAAAGAAAGAACTGGTTCTGAACTGTTCTGAATGTTACTCTTCTTATCACTGTGTATCAAGTGCTGAGGAAGCTCAGGAGCTGAAATTCAGATATGGTAATGGAAGTTTCATTTCGAAATGCGGTAGATCAATCACATCAGATAAACCACATCTCAATTTGACCAATCAGAGCAGAGTTGGCTCTAGGAAAGCATGGGTTTGGAGAGACCGAATCCTTTATCAAACTGTTTCAGACACTGTTTGAAAAGAGGTGATACTGCAATGTATATTATGAGAATATTTAAGTGTTTTTGACCTTGGATGCATGTAAACCTATTGTTGGAGACATCCAAAACTAAATTAGGAACCTTTCAAATTAAATAAGGGCACTTTCAAGATTCTATGAAATCCAAATGTTGTGCCTCAAAACTGTGGCCTTCAAGTGACTTCACTGGCTTTTTATTGTTTTCCCCACCATTGATGAATTTTCCAGATTTTCCCACTTTCCGTTATTTTTAAAGTTTGAGGCTCTGTTCTTTTTTTAATATACAGGTCCTTCTCAAAAAATTAGCATATTGTGATAAAGTTCATTATTTTCCATAATGTAATGATAAAACTTAAACTTTCATATGTTTTAGATTCATTGCACACCAACTGAAATATTTCAGGTGTTTTATTGTTTTAATACTGATGATTTTGGCATACAGCTCATAAAAACCCCAAATTCCTGTCTCAAAAAATTAGCATATCATGAAAAGGTTCTCTAAACGAGCTATTAACCTCATCATCT